>OY987242.1:6910525-6976374 GCA_963920765.1 Ulota crispa | reverse complement strand
CTCTTGCAAAAAGACAACTTACATTCCAACTTCAACTCAATACAACTCTTTAAAAAATCTTTCAAATGATATGAGTGATAACAATTTGAAAATGCAAATTGATAAATTATCACTTATAAAATTTCCAAAAGGAAGTATTGCTCAAATCAGAAATTATGACTCTTCAAAGTTGCAATTTCCTTTTTTCCAAAGACATGCAATCACCAAGCGATTGCATCTCCATATCTTAATCTTCAAAGCTTTATTTTTTTAAATTTGGATAGCTTTTAGAAAACTTATACAATGGATTTGAGTCCTTCAGAATTTTGTAGCAATCTAAAAAGTAGTTTGTTTTCTATGGTTGATCAAAATCTTGACCGTTTCATATGGAAGTCCGCAACTTTGAAGAGTCATAATTTCTGATTTGAGCAATACTTCCTTTTGGAAATTTTATAAGTGATAATTTATCAATTTGCATTTTCAAATTGTTATCACTCATATCATTTGAAAGATTTTTTAAAGAGTTGTATTGAGTTGAAGTTGGAATGTAAGTTGTCTTTTTGCAAGAGGGAAACTGCATTTTGTTGAACCATAATTGTTGGCTTATTTAGAGTTTTCCTTTGAAAGTTTTATGGGTAATAGCTCGTTGAATTAGCTTTTCAAATTGTTATCACTTGGATTGTTATCACTCGGGTCATTTGAAAGATTTTTGAGAGAATTATTGTATGTAGAAGTTGAAATGTTGAGTGTCTTCTTTAATTTAGATATTAAAACTTTGATTAGCTATAACTTTTGAATATAGTCTTAATTTTTAGTGAATTTTTTATATGTTGTACTTGATAGATCAACTCTTCAAACTGCTATTATACTTGTGTTTTAAAGCCATAACGCAAAAGTTATAAAACCTCAAAGGAGTAGTGGTTGGTTTGCCTAAGAGGGAGAAGAAACCCTACTTTGTTTTCTTTCAACTTTGAATAGTAGTATAATTTGAAGTGAGAATTTAGAAATTTGGTAGATTTTTATGTTTGATAGATTTGGATATTTTAGAGATTTAGAAGTAATAGACCGCACCCATTTTAAAAACAATATTGTCTTTAGAATTTCCATCTAAAGTTTGAAATTTTGAAACAGGCAATTTTGCCCATTTTAGAGAGAATATTGTCTTTAGAATTTCCATCTAGACTTTGAAGTAAACAACCGTGTCCATTCTAGAAAGAACATTGTCTTTAGAATTTCTATTTAGAATTTATAGTAGACGACTGTGTCCATTTTAGAAAGAATATTATTTTTATAAGTTTTATTAAAAATCTTCAATAGTTAGAGGCTATTTTGAAGAGCAAGTATTCTCAAAAATTATTATTTGGAACTTGCAATTGAAAAGCCAAACTATATTATGTTGCAGCCAAATATTCCACGTATTCCCATAGCGCGCTCCTCTCTACCTGACATTTAGAGCTTCGGTTTACATGAAGTATTGCCACTAGTGCATGAAGAAATGTTGACACGTCTGTTTCCAAATCAATTTTATAAACAATTGTGTCTTCAATACTGAGTTATATCTCTTTTACACCCTTGACAACTACTCCTTTCACTTTATTTACCAATGATGCTATAGGGTAGCTTTCAAGATGACTACGTGCATGATTGGTCATGCAGTAGGTGCATGTATTAAGACATCCAACATTGATTGGCACTATTTCCAAAAAATCATTTTTTCTTACTTTGGACAAATAAAAAAAGGAAGATGTCTGCGTTGAAGCAGTCGAATTTTATGTCTTTTCAATGATTTTTCTACAACTTTGACAACTCTATTAATTTGTTGAACTCTCAAAATACTTACACATTTCCAGTTTTTCAAATTTTTGCTGCTATGAGGAACACAACCCAATAATACACAAGTTTAACAAATCTCACTTCAAAATTACACATATACAATAATTTATGGCTCCTACTATATTTGGGTCTGTAATCCCTATTTTCCGTTACATTTCAAAAGTTTTAAAAACTTCTTAAGATGTTTTAGGCACATGGATCAGTCCATACTCCTCTCACATGAGTGGCCATACTCTTATTAGACTTCATAACTTATCATTATCCTTATCTTGAAGTTATTCCACCTCAAATTTTAGTTCAAATGCAAACTATTTTAATATTTCTCTAAAACTACCTCCACCAAAGATATCTACTTCATTTTTCACTTTTTCTAATAAATAAAAACAAATATAGAACAAAAACCACCATAAGGTGACCAAGTGCCCTCATGTGCATACAAAAGCATTGAAAGCTTATTTGTAATTGTCAAGTTGTGGACTTGGTTGGTTGAAGAAGCAGTGAACTTTAGCAGTCATTTCTACCTCAATTCTTCATTTATTGAAATCCAAACAAAACTAGGTGATAAACGTATATCTACATGATGAAGGCATCTCACTACAAGGAGAATATTGTCCTAATTGACTCAAAGTTGACATAATTATATCAATTCTTGTGTCAATTAAAATGTTGTGATTAGAACGTTCTATTTGACATAAATTATGTCAGTTTTTACAAGATAGTTTACATATTTATGTATTTACAAGGTACGTATTTGTTACTATTTTAAAAAATAAAATGAATGAACTAGCACAACTGGGCTCTCGGCTGAGCACGTCGTAGACAATTTGCTGATCCGATCGCAATCACTCACCAGTGGACATGTTACCTACTGGTCAAATCATCAGCATTCTACCGGAGGTAAGTGTCAAATACCCGACCTAGAAGGATGCTGTCTTTAATCTCAACCACTATGTCATCCTCTCACATGCATGCATATGTGAGTATTTAAAATTTATTAATATATTATCTCTAGTGCAAATTTTTGAGACATACATAATTACTTCATTTTGTTTGAAAATTATTTATTCTGGGCAGATGTTCCATGTTCAAAAAAAAAACAAAAGCAAAGTGATAATCCTTAATTACAAGATATAAAGTGGAGTTAGTTTCCAGCAGTAGATATAGTAAGCAAATGATGCAAAATGCACAAAGAAATTCATATATCTAAAAATAATATATGATAAACTGTCAAAGTAGTCGCTCTTCTTTGAAGAAATTTCAGGAATATAAAGAGCTTGCAACAATAACCAATTCCACGCGCTCCTCAAAGAAATTTTAGTAATCTTAGATGATTTGACAAATCCAGGATTTCAAAGGCGAGCAAGGAGAAGATGGTGCCTTGGATAAACTTTGATGCTCAAGTTTTATTAAAGTTGTTTGATTATCTATTCATGTGAAGTTTTATGAGGCCTATTGGCCCCTCAAATCTTTGAGGGATATATTTGATTTTTTGAAAAAATTAAGAGGCATTTTTTATAATTTTTAAAAGAAAAATTGTGGTATCTAAAACAATAAAATGTTGTATATTCTATGTAAAATTTTGTTGGATTAGTGAAGTTGTATCCAAAAGTGTCCAAATCAATAAGAAAATGTTGATTTTATGTTATTTTGGTCATCACTAGTAGAAACTTAGGTTTTTACATTGTTTTGATTACGTTGATTGAGTTCACTTTTTGTTCATTTAGACAAAAATTTGTTGATTTAAAAAATCATCTATTTACTTCAACAAAGGGAACTCAATCAATGCAATCAAAACACCAGAAAAAACCAAGTTTTCTACTAATGCATGCTTTTAGTAGATTTTTAAATCTACTAATTTTAAATCATATCAAATTGTGAAAAGTGAAGAAAATAAAATATTCAATATATAATGAAAACTCTAAAATCTTCTAAAAGATTGTGAAAGATTTTTTTTTTTGAAAATTCTTATATATTTCAATGAAGTCCAAAAAAATTCTAAATAGATTCCACAAACAACCCAAAAAGATTATAAAGGTTATTTTATATAAAAAATATTTTGAAGTACTTTAATAAATTTTAAAAGATTTTAAAAATATTCTAGAAGATTCAAGTTTTATAAAAAGTTTAAAGTGTCTTAATGAATTCCATAAAGATTTCAAAAAGATTCTTAAAGATTTCAAGAAGATTCTAAAAGATTTTCAAAAAATTCAAAGACTCTAAAAATTTTAAAAATGTTCTAAAAATGTTCTCAAAGATTCTCATAGATTCTAAAAAATTTCTAAAAGATTTCAAAAAGATAATAGAGGACTCTAAAAGATTCTCAAAGATCCACAAAAAGATTCCAAAAAGATTTTCAAAGATTATTAGAGATTCACAAAGATTCTAAAAGATTCCAATTTGAAGTCACATTGTTGGAATATTGATATTTTTGTCAATTACTAATGGATGTAATGACAACATTGAGGTAGTCAACAAAAAATGACACAAATTTGTGAAAATCTCAAAAATTGACACAATGAAGGAACAAAATGTGTCATAGTGTCAATTTGGACATTTCTATGTGAATTTGGACATTTCTATGTCAATTTGGACATTTCTATGTCAATTTGGACATTTCTATTTCAATTTGGACATTTCTATGTCAACTTTGTGTTGATTAGGACCTACTTCTTTGTGCCAATTGACACAAGCTCTTAAAAACTTACAAATTGACATAATGAAGGAACCAAAACAGTCATTATGTCACTTTGGAAAATTCTATGTCAACTTCATGTCAATTAGGAGCCATTTTCCTTGTAATGTCTCCATCAGGATAACGTCACTTTTGGAAGTGTCAATTGACATCAATAGTTGCTCCACTTTTAACAACAGAGACATAGCCAAAGTAATCACGTTTCGCCCACTTTGCAGCGATTGATTTGGCCATCACAACAATTAATGCATTGACGCTACCGCTGTTTTGGCAAATTGACACAGATTTGGTCTCTCTAAATACCTTGTTCCATTTGTCAGCTATAGAAAATGTAAGTTTTTAGCAAAAATTTGTCAATTGGGCTATGCAAGCATGACATTGATGTGCACTTGTCAATATTTATGGCAGTACTCGCTAGCGTGGCAACATAGCCTTTTTGTTTGCTAGGTGATGCCAATATTTATGGTTTTTTGCTAAAGTTTACATTTCTTTTGCCGGAACCGGTACGCGTATGTACATATTTGAGTGGGAATTAGATAACGTATTATTGTCAAACAATTCAAGTCTGTTTATGGAAATTTCAAGGTAAAAGGAATATTTTTGTTTGCTCTTAGAGAGTGTTTCTGCAAATATTGAAAAGTTTACAGCATAGAAGTAGATATAATTTCTAGTTTAGCAAAGAACTTCTTTTTACCAATTTTGGTGTCAAACAGTCAAAATTTGTACAAATATATAGCAAGAATTATTTGAAACCACTATCAAACAACATTGAGCAAAATAAAATAAAAACTAGAAAAAATACACATTTTTAGCAATTAAAATTATATCATATAAAGATTTTTTTTATCTAGTTACAATGTATACACAGTTTATTTATTACTATTGCAAATCATCAGTCACAACCTTCATGCACTAGGCCTAGTCTAGTCACCCTTTCTAGACTATCTCTAAATCCTTCTTAGTTACCATCTAGTTACTCTTAAACCTTTTTCAACCTTGCATATAGCTTCTCTAGTTACACTAATACCTCTCTAGTCACCTTCATATCCTCTTCATTAATCTTCTCTCTTGTCTAGCAACCCTTGACTCCTGTCCTATTGGCATTCAAATGATTTTTTGTAGTCATTCTATCATTTCTTTGATTGATTATTTTTTGCTTTGGCAAATTATTTTCAATAGTGGATCCATGGATAGAAAACCGGCTTGAAAGAGGCTATGCTTCTTTATTGATGTTTTGCAAATGCAATTGAGAAAGTTTGAGAGCGCAATTTTATAGCAGTGATGTCATTTCATGTTTTAGAATCCTTAATCTTTCTAATATGCCATCTAAACAAGTCAATATGTAAAGTTGGGGTGTTGCCAAGTTCAACAATTTGCTTGCTCTATTTGGACTTGATTGCTAACGTCTCAATTTTTCCTCCTCTTATTTTTTAATGTGCAAGCTTGTAAATAAAAAATTTAGCCTTCAAATTGCAAGGTACAATTGAATATGTGGGCAAAAAATTTTGAAATTTGTGGAATATGATCATTTGGAATCATGCCTTACAAACACATTATTCTAATTTGTTTGTCTTTGTAGAAATAGCTAAAAGTGCAATGTATCTCAATGGCTACCTATGAGGGAATTTCAACATTTCAAATTTAATAAAAACTCATATTCAAAACAAGTTGGGAAATAAATACCTAGAAAAGCTACTTAGAGTTGCTTTCAAAAAAATCAAAGAGGACAATGATGATGTACTCCAAGATGTTATTCACTTGAGGAAGAATGGAACAAAATACAATTTTTTCTATGCTAACTCATTTATTTATTTTTCTTCTATATCTGCAGATCCTAGCACAATCTATGCATCTTTTTCATTTGAAAGTGTACGTGAGCAAGAGACTATTGTTTTACTTTGTAATGGATAGTGTAGCATTATTGCAAACTTTTTTGTACACATGTGGTTTTGATTGTTATGAATGGTGTTTTTTGAGGACATTGTACTTATTGTAGGCATGTTGTACTAACTATATTCCACAAAATGCATGGATTTTTTTTGGATTAGTGCTTTTTTGGAAGGATGAATACCTAGCCCTAAACTGGTAGAAGCAATGCCATATTCAAATCCCGCTAAGGAGATTACAACAAACTTTAGAACCAACCCAATTTACAAAGTTGAGGAATCTTTCTAAATGAAAATTGATAATGGCAACAATGCCTTTGTGAGGAAAATAAAACTTCAAGAAGTGGATTAGTAGCTTTTTCTACCTTTTGACAAATTTTTGAACAAATTGTAAGAAAACCGGGACAAATGAAACTTTATAGGAAAATCCACTGACTTTTCTACAAAACTACCTAAATTTTGATGGAGATGCTATAACAAGTTAAATTGAAACTTGTAAATAAAAAGTACCGACACTCACAACAACATCAATACTCAACATGGCTTTACTATTTGTGTAAGACTCACTACACTCTCTAGCCCAACTATCCTCTTGTGGGACAAATGGATTTCGGGCATGTACTTATAGCTAAACTAGTTTGTGTGATTTTTTGAAACTTTTATTGAAGGTGGAGAGTTCCAAGACCTACTCGGGCATCTAATTTTTCTTCATTTTGACTTTTGATGAAGAAGTTATGCAAGAATTTTTGCTACCTGGGGGAGGGAGGGCAATCCGGGCAGCCCAAAAAATTCTTAAAAATTTGTATTTAAAAAAAAAAAAACTGAAATTGGTTCTTTATATATATTTTTTATATGTGAGAAGCTTTGAATCATTTAATTTCAGTCAATGAGATGAGAGTTATGAGATGTTTAAGTTTGTGGGCAGTTACAGATCCTCTACTCTAAAATAAACTTTGAAGTCCTTTATTTTCCACTGTTTTTAACCCTTTAAGGACCACACGACCATATTTTGGTCGCTAGGAGTGGTTTTTGGCCTGTAGGTTTAAATCACTCAATAATTTGGAATTTGGTCTTGAAGTACGCATGTGATCACAAGAATTTTGCATCCATTTGAAAAAATAACAATGCAATTGGATATGTGAGTTGATAAATAATGGTGTTTATACATCATGGCTTCAAAATACATATCCAATTTTGTCAAAGATGGATCAAAGTAACAACACAATACATTGAGTATGCAAGAAGAATGTCAAATTTCAATTGCACAATTCTAAAAACTTTCAAATTGCTTAAGAAATACGCTTGTATTGTTTTCCTATACGGTAGAAGTATAATTGTAGTATTTGAAGATCTACTGAAATGTTGTTGTCATTTTGGCTTTAAAATTTGTCATCTTACATTTAAGGCCAACTCTTGATTGTTTTCACCAATTGGATTTTCCAGAATAATTATCAATTTTCTTGTAGAACCGTTTTAGGGTAGCAAAGAAAGTGGGGTTTTTGACCCTTTTTGTCCACTTAGCTACACCTTGTGATTGCTATTTTTGTCTATTTTGTGTGAAACTAGTCTTGTTGGAAAGGTGGGAAACCTTGCTTTTTAGAAATGTAAGGCTCTTCTCAATCAAAGCTTGCATGAAAGGTTAACATTCAAAACTAAACAAGAATGAAACACAAGAGATTTTCCGCATACAACTCACACAATCATTATAATATTTCACTTCCAATGGTAGATCTAGCTGAAATTTTGGTGCTTTACAATAAACAAGATGTACTACCCATTTGTACGGTCGGATTATTGAAAATGGGTCCATATTTGAGTCAATTTCAAATCTAAGCTTACAGCCCTTGTTTTTAGTGGATTCTATGAAAATGGGTGTGGTCGTTAAAGGGTTAATATTTTGGAAAATAAACTAAACTTAAGGAAGTAGATTGCTTATTACAACAATACAACCGCAAGGATTTTCATTTTTCATGTCAATAATTAAATTCTTAACAATTTTGTGATTTGACTCATTTTCTACTTCTTTTTACTTACTATTTTCTTCCCATGTGTTGTATAGTTCCAATTGGTTTGAAAATTCTCCCACACATACCTAACTTGGTCTTCCACATGGAAAAATAAATCCTAACTTTGCGTAGAGCAAATTTTTTCATGTAAGAGTGGTCAAAGGCTTTTGAAAATTTTGAATAGCATGGAAAGAAACCTTTTTTTTGACTTCAGATGTAAATATCTCCCTCCTCTCCATCTAGAATGACCTGATTTTTTTCCCACAAGTACCACTTCTAGTATGGGGCAAGATCCTATAGTTGGATTTTCAAAACAAACTTTATTTTCTACTTTTCTACTCATTCCCCCAAAATGGCAGTTTTTAGTGACTTTCACAAAAAAAAAAGGGCTTGGGCCTTTTGGGGTTAAATTTTATGGTGGTTTTCAAAATATTAAAGCTCAAAGTCACCACTTTGTAGTACACATTCAAACTTGATTCAGAAGTTCACTTTAAGATTCTCAATCACATAGGGTCCCATAAAGATTAAGCCATTAATACAACTAAAACCATAAGGGAGTGAAAATTAGAATTTAAATCCAACAGGCCATGGCCAATCTAGGTTACTCTAAATTCCATTTTATCAAAGTTGCAACTTCTCCAAATATCAAATTACAACGTCAAAACCACATGGCCACCTGCCTGTAGTGCCCAGAGGTTCCCAAATTGGACTTCACCTACCCCTTGAGATTGTTCATTTCTTTGCAAGATTATGCCATCTGATTTCTGATTTTCTTAATGCAGAAGTGACCTGTAAACCATTGCTAACCAAATTTAACTTTTAAAATGGACCTACAACAGCAAAGATATGAAAATTTCAGACGAAAATTTAATAAAATTATAAAAAACTCCAACCATTCACAAAACCATAAGTTTTTGATGCAAAACTAGGCACTACTCTCAGTTTCCATGACCTACATTGCAAGCTTCGTCAAAACTTCTATGGTTTAATCAAATGACAAGAAGGTCACTTATTCTGGCTTCGTTTTGGTATCCACTACAATATCCAAACAAGGATTACCGAAAAAAACACCATAAACAACGCGGGATTGCTTTACAAAAGCAAGAAAAAATGTAAAACATACAGAGATGCTCAAGGGTTCATCACATCCAGATATCCGCAATTTGCATTCTTTTCGAAAACAGAGCTACTCACTCATCTCAGAGTCGTCCTCAGACGAGGATGTGTCCTCGGAATCGGTGTTGTCCTCACCAGGAGACAAAGTGGCTTTGGCACCATTTGAATCTTTTCTTTGTTTCGCTGTCCTCTTCGCCGCTGTACCTCTGCTGCTCCTCTTCCTCTCCACCTGCTCAGATCTATCAAAAAGTACGTCATCCTTGGTTGCAACCTGCATATCTCCAGCTGCCATGAGGTATGCCTGGTCTGCATCAAAACCAGCTTCGCCGTTGTTCTTCTCATGGGCCTTCGATGTATCGACGAAGAACAGCGATGTATCAGGGTTCTGGTCCTCTTCAAAATCCAGGCTTCTGACATCCTCCAGACTCTTCATCTTGGGTAATTCTATGTATGTCTTCTCCAACACTACATTGAAGTCAGCGTTGCAGCCATTCATAAGCCAATCCAGTAGAGCGCGAGGCTTTTGAAGAACAGCTGTGCTGATCAACAGTCTCAAGGAGCTTCTCTCGCCCAGCCACTCTCCCAGCGACGCCGGTGCACCTCGTCTGTGCAGACCTGCGAGTAAATCCGAAGCTCGTAGGTACTCGTTCCTGGACCGAAACTCGGCAGCCAATTGGCGAGCAATCGCTACTCTCTTCAGAAACAAAACTCCATCTTTTCCTAAAGTATCTCCGGCAGACAAAGCAGCGGAGTCACAAATCTCCACATCTGGCACCCCGACCACTGCCCTCTCAGCAAGCACGTTGCGCAATAGAACCTCCTCTTGGACGGTTAACACACCACCAAGCTGCAGAGGCGCATCCAGGAGCATGTCCAAGATGACACCCGAGCTGCCTAGAAAATTTGAATACAAAGTCACATTGTGTTTCAACTTCCTCTCCAATTCCGCCTTGTTTGAAGAGTTCGGTAGTATTTCTGCAATTAGCCCGAGCAAGGCCACCTCAGTTTCAACAATTTCCCCGAGGTGAAGGACCGAGTCTATGGAGTTTAGAGATCCAGTTACCTTTAAGCGACTCGCAAAGGGAAAAAGTCTGACTCTTCGGATAGCCAGATGTCTAACCCTAGAGTGACTGATGGCGCCTTGAAGACGCCATGGGTGGTTACCGGTGCCTCCTTGTGGTGGCACAGAGTGATGAATCCGGAGAGCTCAGAAAGGACCTTCCTCCACTTCTTTTCTGACCAAGGCCTGCATCGTTCGCAAGTGAGGAGACGACGATCTGGACAATTGGAGCAGCTGCAGCAATGGCTGTGGGTCCACCGCAATATCCAGCGGTCAGAAATTTCAACGAGTGCAGAAGAGTCTGTGCTACCGAGACAAGAGAATCTGATGATGCTCCGTCCTTGTTGAAACTACGCCTGTGAAAAGCAAGGAAGGCCCATAAAAGAGCAAGAGGCGAGTTGCTTCGGGATTGCAGGAGCCGCACTGTGACATCTTGCCACTCGCTGCCCGCAATCCCCCGTTTGGCTGCGGACACCACTGCTTCAACTGCGCGGGAGTATGCCAAACTGCTCAACAGCGGACCTTGTGCAACTTTTAACAAAGAGAGTTCCGTGGTCGCCACTCGCATAGCCACCATCTCCGAAGGAATGCCAACTCTTACTCTTAACCCCTAAATGCCCAAGGCACCAGAATTTGGTGTTCTAACACTAGAATTTGGTACCGTGGGCATTTAGGACCGAAATCAGAACCCTGCAGGAAAGAGTCTGCTCAGCCGCTACAGGGACTCCCCTTTTCCTTGGCTTTGCCCTGCCTGACCTTCAGCACATGAGAAATTTTAAGGTCGAGGATGAACAAAAGCTGTTGTCAATGACTGAAAAATGCTTAACTTAATGCTTAAAATTACGCCAAAAACGTGTGTAGCATAAAACCCTGAGTTCTCCAAAACCCAAAAACAAGTCATGTATGACTTTTCAAAAGCATAAAACCCTCAACCCAAAACCCTAAACCTAAACCCTAATCCTGTAGATTGTCCCACCGGAGCTTTTGCTGTACCTTTGTTGGAGCCGCTGCTTGACAGCTCGGAGTAACAAACCTGAACAATTAGCAGTTGCTCCTGGGAACTTGTGTTCTAGTATGTTTTCTTTTACATGTCAATGAGTTTTATATTGGTGGAATCAGCTCCTTTTTGTTGGTATGTTTAGGAAGATTTCGTGGTCAAACCAGGCTTAGATGTTTACATTAGGTCGAGCAATAAATTATGTTTTACGTGATTCACTCTGCAGGTTCAAGAATTGCTCTGAGGGCACGATTAGATATTGTGGTGACCATTACTGGACGCATTTTAGATAGTTTACAAAATTTCGCTCTCAGTAAGATTAGAGGACCTGTGCATCCTTGTGCTGGGTAGGACCGATCGTCTCCTCGAACTCGGGTCCAACTCAAGCAGTTCATGAGCTGGTTGGTGACCATTACTGCAACCTTTTTGCAGAAATTTGTGCTGGTGCTGTTGAAAGGCTCTCGGTTTAGAATTTTGGGTTTTGGGTTTTGGGTTTAGGATTTTAGAGTTTAGAGTGGTTTAGGATTTTAGGGTTTAGGGTGGTTTAGGATTTTAGGGTTTAGGGTGGTTTAGGATTTTAGGGTTTAGGGTGGTTTAGGATTTTAGGGTTTAGGGTGGTTTAGGATTTTAGGATTTAGGGTGGTTTTAGGGTTTATGGTAGATGTCTTTGCTCTTATTCTGATGCGTGACTTACGAATTTTATATTTCAGGGTGGTGAAGACGAGACCTGCTCTTGAAGGGGACAGAGAGGCGGTTTTGCTGGCTCTGTGTTCACGAACTCTAAATAACAAAGTTATCATTTTCAGGTTTAGGGCCCTGTTTCATTGCTTTGAATACGGAGTAGTGTAGTTGAGGGCTTGCACCCAACTACTGCACCACGACATTTTCGTGGTATCTTTGTGGTCGTGTTTCTCAAATGTTCCTGTCTCAAAGTTGTTGTGCTTCTTTATTAGGGTGATATAAATTCTGCTAGAGTGGATATCAAAGTCTGCAATTGACTCCGAGTATGTAAATAAATTTCAGTGGAAGAAGCCAACCAGGAAACCTGGAATTTCGGAAAGATAATTCAAGAGTAAATCATGGTCTCTGTCATTATTTCCAGCGCATAATCGTAGTGGTTTGGTCAGTTATGTTGCTTTTTTCTTACATGTGGTTTCTCTCACTTGTTTCTTAGCATATAGCAC
The DNA here is from genome assembly GCA_963920765.1 of Ulota crispa. Taxonomy (NCBI): domain Eukaryota; kingdom Viridiplantae; phylum Streptophyta; class Bryopsida; order Orthotrichales; family Orthotrichaceae; genus Ulota; species Ulota crispa. Next base: position 6,963,621 of record OY987242.1, on the reverse strand, counting down.
GGACATCATATCTCGACACTGTGTTCTCTGGTATCATTTTCTAGATAATGAAGTTGAAACTTGTGGGGTGCCAGGTAAAAAGAAGGAAGTAAGTTAGGACCATCAAGTCAGCAGTTTGCTCCAGTTAAACACAACTCTAGTCGTTCTAAAGCTTTTTTCTGTCCTTCACTTGCAGCTGATAGGTAATGTAAAACCATGGATTGGAGAGATCTCACATCCACGCTCTAATGATCTTTCCCTTCGTAAATTGTATTATGTTTTCCCGGTAGGATAAAGCTATTTTAATCTCAACATCCCTTAAAAAAATTGCTTTCTTAACTTGGTTAAAAGTCTGATTTTTGCTCAGAACTACAGTATGAACAGATCCTGGCCTGTTTGGAGGAATAGCAGGGAAGGTGTTGGTTCACTCGTTCAAATGCCGCCTGGCTCGAGACTTAGCTGCTACGGGGATTCTCAAAAGGTTTGATAGGATTTGGGGTTCTAATGATTTCTTGACAACCAACTCTTGAGGATTAGATGACATTGTTGATAGGTAATCTGTTCAGCTGTGATCCAGCCAGTTTGCCATGATGGAGCATGTGTAGATGCTTTTCGGCAAATGCATCAACTCTTGGTGAGTCTGTGCTAATCATTTGCACACTCATTTCCAGCAACATGCTGAAGAATCTCTGAAGTTTTGTTTGCAAACCACGACTCTCAAAACATAAGGGAATGGTATGAAAGCGTCAATCGAAAACGATCCTCATAGAAAGAAATTATGTTCTCTAGAAAGAACTGCTATTGGTGGAGAAAGTCTTACCACAATTGATGTCAAAATTTCTTCATCTTGTAGATATTTGTATGACATGCTTGTTTGGTTTGTGATGCAAGCATATTTTCTCAAAGTTATCTATTTGTTGGATTTCCAAACATGCATTGGTTGGGATAATTTTTGCAAGACTCAACTGTACTATAAGGAGTGTTTTGCCTTTACAAATTCTATGTTGGGTTTAGAGTTACATTACACTTCTTGTAATTTACGGTTCCTATTCCTTTAATATAGTAGGGGCTTTCAAAGTTGGGATAAAAATCCCATATTATGCATAATTTACAAAGGAAGACTTGTTAGGTGAAGGAACTATAGTGCAAGATACCATGAATCAACAAACGCTTGGTCACAAAATGTCAAATAGTGGTCAACTTTGGGTGCTATCAATGTCTTTTTGGCAAATCATAGTTCCAAATCCTTTTTGTAGCTTTTTTCAATTGTAACCTCCTTTAAGGTTCTAATCTAAAGCAAGGTCATTAAATCCAATTTTAAATTCAAATTTTCCAAATTAAGCTTGTTGATGGATAAATATCTAAAATTTTCCCCTTTGTGGTAAACTGCTTAAGTTGCTTGTGAACATTGCAAGATCTTGTGGTGAGATATTGTGATGGATTTAGCAATTCCCTATATTTAAAACCACGGAATGAGTGGACCTCCAAACACTTGGTTGGCCTCAATTTACTGCACATATGTCAATGTGGGGTTAGGGCAGAAATGCTCAGGTGTTTTTCCAAACAAGGGTATTAAAAATAATTTGCCACCTATTTTTTGTTGTTCAATTGTATCCCTTCTAAAGTCCCAAACTAAAATAGTGCCTCTTAATCCAAATATGAATTCAAAATTCTCAAACTCAATCTCCCAATGGTAAGTATCTAAATTCTCACATTTTTTGCGGATAAAAAAACAGTGCTTTTCCACCCTGGCCCCACATTGACGTATGTGCAGTAAACTGAGCCCCATGGTTGAACCTAAAATTGCTAGAGACTGTTGTCCGTTGAATTTGAGTACACGCTGTCCTCATTAGTTATCCACAAAGCTTGCCTCCACGTCCATGTTACTATCCAGAGCAGTGACTAATTTGTTGCAAAATTGCTAGATTTAGCATCTGCACCTCCAGTTTCCCTTCATGTGGGGTGTGTCAATTCATTGCAAGAACCTCCTATGGTTCACGATTTCCAAGTTTGTGTGTAGACGTAGGTGTCATTGGAAATTGCAATATTTTATGCGGGAACTTTCAGAAACACTGAAATAGTAAGGTAGGAGCACCCATAAGCGTTAGTTTAAGGGTTTTGAACATAGGAACAGAAAAATAATGAGTTTGCACTTTTGAATGTATCATTTGGATACTGTGAGAATAAGTTGTGTTGTGAATTTTTAAAGAGCAAATTGTCATTGCACTCATAACCAACACTAAGGTTTCATGTTCACTTGTTGTATATTCTTGTGATTACATCTATTCAATTCCACAGATTTTCCAAGATTTTAGAGATGATAGTTATGGGGACACTAACGCTTATGGGTGTTCCTACCTTATTAGATGCAGGCTTGCAGCCTAACGCGCAATTGTTATGTTGTGCAGGTTGAGTTACTTGATGTTACTACAAGGGTCATGCAGAACCAGGAGAGGAAGACAATGAAATGAGGACCGTGACCCTTCTTATGGCATTTCTTGAATATCAGATGTGTATGCATGTATTTTGATTTCATTGTATAGAGATTGCATTTCAGTTGGGGGTGGTAACAATGGTTGCATAAATTGCGCAATGGGCTGAAGAGCAGATATCCATTCAAGGAGAGCGTAGCGTGATGCAAGTGTGATAATTTGGGAGGACAATGGTTTGCAAACAATAAATATGTTTTTCTCGGTTTAATTTTCCTAAAGGAAGTGAGGGTTTTGGCAACCAATCTATGCCCATTTTGAGGGTGACAACGCTGATGGAACCTCAAGTTGTACCTGATTGAGTACAAAGGGTCAACGTTCACTTTTCCGTGGGCTTTGTTGTGGGACCTTGAAATAACACTCTGAATCCCAGTGAAGGACTGGATTTATTTCACACTTTCTGATCAAATTACTAAAAGGCAATGTTGCGAGCATCCTGCGAAATTCAAACTAACAGGTAAATTTCCACTACCCAAGTCACAGCGAGTATTGCCACGCACCACCTCGTGAACTAATCACTGAATCCCAAGTGGAGATCTAGTACACCAAATAGTGCATTTAGGTTGCCCCATACTAGTTTCTCAACATTTCACACTATTTAAACACTTATTTAAACACTTAGTGCTGCTACAGTCATTTTTAAAGGTCTTGACAACAACAACATAGTTGCACAATGACAAATTAGCTAAGTCCACGTGGTAAACCATGTGAAATCTTAGTATCTAAACAATTTCATGCACCTCCAAGTGGTCAACCCTGAGTCATGAGATAATTTTTCATGGTAAGGTAGCCTAATTGTTAAAGCACCCTAAATGCACTATTTGGTGTATCGTCTTCATTGACACTGCCTGCTGCCCGGGCCTGTTACTGCGTCGATCTGAAAGATCTAAACTGCGCCTGACAGGACAAACTTGAGAATTAGCTGCACCATGTGGCACCCCCTGCCATCTCCATTCGGTGTAAACGACAGATCCTACTCTACCCCTGGAAGTGACCCAGGGGCAACGGTAATCAAATTACCACATGATCGCATATCATCCACTTGATCAAAACGAGGACATAATAGCATGGGCTCCATGTGTCCAGATCTTTCATTTCAGCTCCGCTACTCTGAATTTTCGGATCAACCTGCACGTTACTTGGGCAGGTTCAGAGGAAACAGGACGGTGGTGGAGACTGGAGAGGGATAAGCTTCGGCCACAATGTCACTACTCAGCATCATAATAAAATCTAGGAAAAGGAAATGCAAATGGGAATTGATACGTCCACCACCCCTTGTTGACTATTTTACCACACCCTAGAACCACGAGAAAAACATCACTAATTTGAAAATACAATTTGACATAGAAGTTGCAACTTTAATTTTGTTTTTTCAGTTTCAAATCTTGCTCAATAAAAAAGTTTAAATTATGTTTAGTTTAATTTATACTTATTTAATTTGATACTATAAGTGGGATTAAGAGCTCATAAACAAAATTAAAACTGCATCTTCTATGTCAAGTTGTATTTTCAAATTAATGATGTTTTTCCTGTGGTCCACACCTATTTTAATGTTGTAAATATTGACCATATCCAGTAGGGTGTGGTAGAATAGTCAAGAAGGGGTGGTACATGCATCAATTTCCAATGCAAATATCTGAACATTAGAAGGATTCACCGGCACGACAGTTCAAACTACTAAAATATTGCAGAAATAGTTCAGATTCTTCTCGAACCTGAACGCGGACCACCGCAGCAGCAGCACACCAGTCGCCCAGGAATTTCGTATGAAATTTGCAGAGTTGAAGCCGCGTACTGAACAATTTTCCCTGCTCTAGTGAAAGTGTCGCGGTGGATCATGATGTACTCATCAGGCTCAACTGCTCAAGTCTGAGGTCCAACTTTGGAACAGTGAATAAGGAATCTAATGTACCAAATCGAACCCCAAAACTACTAAAACACAGGTTCAAGGCATTACTCAACTCAATACTGAACTTGTAAAAAATCAAAAAAATCAATCCATTCAATGGACTTGGGTATAGCAATATCAAACTATGTCTCTTTGAACGTAGATGATGTTAATTTCACTACCATTTCACTCCTACTCGTATCATGGAAGTGATAATGAATGCAATACTGGATTCTATATTTACTGGTGAGTTTTACTCACGCAGCGAAAATGTCGGAGCAACCTGCCCTGATGAAAATATTCCTGCAAGCCTTGAGTAATAAGTTGTGTACAAGAGACGCTAGATGCTCTGCGCAAGTTGCGGCTGCTGCAGCTGCTACTTTACCAACCTCATGTGGTCCTGCCTGTGAAGTAAGTTAACCTGCTCATCCGGTCACTATCCCTTCACCCAAAAGGGTAATTTTTCAGGGTAAGTTGCACGGTAAGTTGATCCGGTTTGGACCTGATCTCAAGGAGATTTAACCGGATGACTATTTCAGGCCACGCTAGACTCGCTAGTACTGTCTCCTGATCAAGAGATCAAGAGATCAATGCCGCCGTGTCCCCGCCAGGCCCAACGTCCGGCTATCCAAGACCTGGTAATGTGGCTGGATTTTCTCACCATTTAAATATAGTCATTGATAACCGATAAGGACTCTGACCTCCTGGTTTGAAATTTATGATGTTCGGAAAAGACGATGTCATCAGCAATTCCAAAATTCAAACTGACTCGATGCTCACGCAAATCCCGGGGTAAGCAAAATCAAGGCAAAATGGCACAAATGCAGAGTGAAAAAGTGATTTCTAGGGGGAATTGCCTGATCACCTGATTGGCTTGGTAAGTATGCTAAACTGGGAAAGATTGGGGGCAGGCCAACAGTGGTAAGATTCCCAAGGAACCAACCCGAAGGTCTGAATGATGTTTCATGACCTGCAACCATGTGAGAGGGCCTGGCGGTGGCGCTTTTCGCTCCGGTAACCACTGCTGCCCGGCTGCCCTTGCATACCTTTTCCTCTACATTTTCGCCGCTCGCACATGCAGCAGGATTCATCTTATTATACAGCAAATGAAACGTCATTACAGTTAAATTGGATTAAGAATAGTGTCGTCTGTTCTTGAAACAAGCGTAGCATTGGATAAGTCATAAAACATCCACACAACCGTCCATGGAAATGTGTGTTTCATATTCTACCCACTGTGAAACGCTCGGGCCAACAAAATCATTTACGTAACTACTTCATGTTTGGGAAAGAGCCTCGTGTCGGAAGTTGGCAATATTGCAACGGCTGAAGAGCACCCGGAGCATCAAAAGAACATAGAATAACAGATCATAGCCATCATCATATGTCAAAAAGTACAAACCTTGAGCTAAGCAAGTTATCAGTCACACACCGAAATTGTTTGAATTGTGGCTCCCACAGTCGTGGTCCTGCTCCTCCTGGTCATAGTTCCCACATGGGCACCAAAGCGTTGCGCAAGGTCATTGGCCTGCCTCGGAATCCACAAGAATTGTTTTTTCCAAGCGGTTAATAACAGGAGATGTTACTGCCCTTGAGGGATGGGCCCTCTATGCTATATCCTTTATGTGCTTTTTCTGTCGGCTACGCACTTCTGTCCTTGCTTGGGCACCAAGAACAAAGTCTTGGACTCTTTTAGAGACCAAATTTGAACGGGACTTGCGGGGTCCACCTCATACATACAGCAGATTGGTCCTGGACCTAGAGAGCTTCAGGCCCAAATAAATGATCACATTTCGAAATTTCCATGATCTCCGTACTTGTTATTGACCCTCGTATGCATATTTTTTCTTAAAGCGCGGAACATCTGTGCCACTCTGGACATCAGAAACACCCTCAAAGTTTGAAAGCACCTAATGAACCACGCCATGTGGGGTCAGGCTCGGAGCTACTGACTTCAGGCCGAACTTATTCAATAATCCAGCCTTGTCACTATCCCAATAATGATAAAGCCTTGAGCTCAGGCAGTTCTTCATCACCAACCGCAGCTATCCACATCCTTTGATCGTAGGCAAGTCCCGAACCATGTAGCTTTTCTCACCCCTTCTCTACTATTGAATACAACTCTTTACCCTCCAAACTCTGAGATGCGTGCATTCGATAGTGCCATCCTTTCCTATGTTGTGATTGGACTTAAAGACTTTTTACATTTAAAGGGTCAAAATCCATATTCCCGGAACGCTAAGAAGTGATCCTTACAGCCTAACCAATCTGAGCACTTCTCGAGGGTCAAAGAGTCCATCAACGTGACAGGCATGACATTCATTGAAGGTGGGCATCCTAGCTGCACACTGTTTTGATTGAACACCAAGAGTAGGCGCTTGTTAACAGGCCGTGAATCTAGCTCAAACATACCAGGTATTCTAACAATATAACGAATACTCAAAGCACTATACAATTCTAAGCAATTCGGGATTGTTAAAAATCCTTTCTCGGACCACTAGGCCAACCTGCAAGAACAGTATCAGTTTATCAGCACAATTGACTTCTGGTGACCTAATCGTATGATATAACCTGTTTGTCAATGCTCTAGAACATCAAGGATTGCGGCACTTAGTTGGTCATATCCTCAGTAAAATTTCACATAGCATTATGTCCATCCTACAAAGCATATCATTTTGAACCTTGCAATTTCCAGTAATTAATCAATCTCCAACCGAGACTTGCGATAAGGTAGCAACACCCATAACCATCACTGTACCCATAACCATCACCTCTAAAATCTTGGAAACCTGTGGATGTAATTACAAGGATGTACAACATGTGAACATGAAACCTTAGTGTTGGTTATGGGTGCAATGGCAGTTTGCTCTTTAAAATTCACAACTTATTCTCATAGTATCCAAATAATACATTCGAAAGTGCAAACTCGTCATTTTTCTCTTGCTAACAGGATCCTATTTTTCTCTTGCTAACAGGATCCTATAATTTGCTAGATGTTTATTAATAATCATCATGTTCAAAACCCTTAGTTTGACGGTTATGGGTGCTGCTACCTTAATGCGTTCCGTGATTGAGAACCTCTTGGGGTAGGAGATTTTCCCATTTGTTCAAAAACTAGCGACAGAGTACATTCTCTACCATCGAATGTGAGAAAACTACCGAAGTTTTACCTGCTCGTGCTTGCATTCAATATACCTGTCTCGTACGTCTCTGCACGTGGATGACGCCGTCAAATTCTTGTCTAATGCACAATCCTTATACGATCGTTTCTCCTCCTGAACAGAAAGGAATCATTTTCAATAAGCATAGGCATCTCACAGTCCAACCATTAATGTTCTCCGTGAAACAAGGCGAGTGAGGAAAACAGAGACTCTCTGTAAATTAGCATACCGAAGCGCAACGAAACACCATCAAAACCCTAAAACTCAGTATCACGTGGATTCTCGAAATATAAAAACTACAAGGGTCTACGATTTCTCATTAGGGTTCGCGCATATCAGCACAGCCTATGCTACTGTAAATATACCAGAATAAAATTGAACAGAAGGTTTGAGTGGAGTGAGTGAGCGAGTGAGCCACTTCATTACCGGCGCTAATTTTATTTGAATTCTAAATTCTAAACTCTGAATTAGATCCTCAAGTCAATCTTAAACTTCTTCAGACGACGTGAGCAATTTTCTTCAGATCAAATTGCTCGTTCCACTGACAGCAGAAGAAATCGATACCGTGTCTAACCCTAAACCATATCACAAAATCTGAGACTCAGGGAGTATTTGTTCAGAGGTTGTACCTGTACGCAAGCAGACTGACCGAGACACTTGACTAGGCTCAATGCCAAAGTTCGGCAAGATTTGTGCACTTGGGGTTTCACATCATCCGCCATAGCTGGCAGAGTCGAGGAGCTTAGTGCTGTTCTGCCCTAGAAAAAGCAGTTTGCAGTTTGTATCCTCGTCATGCGCTCGTAGGAACGCTCTTGGGACCGCTAGAGGGAACATCTCATTGTAAGGTAGGAGGCTCGAACTCCGTTAGGGCAATAAACCCGCTCACTTCCCCAACTTAACTTTCTCAGTACATGTTTTTATTCATAGTCTTTCAATTATGTATAATGGGCGTATATTTGAGGAGGTGGGCGGTTTTAGAGCCCTCTGGTCTTTCCACTTCAAAATTTCATAACTAATTTCATAAAGCTTCAAAAAATATGAAAAAACTTGGGTTGGATGCCAATTCCTCTTGTCTTTTAAGTAAAACTTATTGAGAACTATTTCCAGAAGTTCCACCTCCCCAAATTTTAGTTTCAACCCTTAAATGGTCGGTATATGAGCCTCTTACTTTACATGCCCTCCACAACGGTTATAATTAGGGACAAAGTGCTTACGTGTCATATTCAGCACAAAGGGAAGATTTAGACTATGAACTAACAAAGTAAAGTTAGCAAAATGTTTTAAGAAGGCCACTCGAGTAAAATCAGTTAGTGCAAGACGCATGAGTATTTTTATAGTATCTTGATATAGTTACTTGTCAGTCTAATGGGAGGCAAAATAATATCAAGCCTAATTCCACAAAATGTTTCTCACACAGTAAAACATTTTTTGTTTTACTAAAAAAAATTGTTCTTTGGCTACGCAATGAAACAATTTGGATTTTTATTTGTGCAATAAAAGGATCCATATTTTGTATTTGCCCCATGTGATGAAAGGATCCATTTAATGTTTTTACCAGTAGAATCCAATGTATCCAGGCAATAAAACATTTTATTTACCCACATAATCCAATTTATACATGCAACAACAACAAAAATTACCCTTAACATCATATAATGTAATCTAGGAAAAAGGGAGGTACCATTTTGTACTCCACCTTAAACCCAAGAAGTTACCTTAAACCAGATTTGAAGGTATCAGATTTAGTATGAGCCACTAAGATTTTTTCCCTCTCAAATTCCTCCTCTTAGGTGAGGGCACATGTACCAAAAAAATGCTAGAGCTCAGTTTTAGGTGATCACCTAGAACCTTCAAAAGTCCCAAAAAGTACCCTTTTACCCAGATTACATAATATGGTGTCCATGAATTTTTTACCCATGCACTAAAAGGATTGCCAAGAGGTGAATCAAATCTTGTTAGAGGGAGAGGGAGAGGGAGAGGGAGAGGGAGAGGGAGATTTTCCTTTTAGAATAAGTTTTGTTTTAATCATTTTGTGTTTATCAAAAATAAATAAATGAAAATGTGTTTGCATTTAAGTTATAGAGAACAAGAATCACTGAATAGATGATATGTTACACATTCATTGTGTATTACTCCCTATGTCCCATTATAAAGCTTCAAAAAACTTCTCCATGAGGGATTAACTGTATTTTTAGTCATTATGCTAGTGACAACTGCATTCTAGAATCAATATACCACTTGGCAAATATTTACAAAATCTCAAGTTTTTAGGTTGCAGTTTAGACACCCAAATTCCATGCAAAAAGTACCATATTTGTGCATAGTTTGGGAAGGATGCCGGCTCCTCATTATTTTAGACTTTGTACTAATGCTACATGCATTTTAGAATCAATATACCATCTACCAAATGTGTGCAAAATCTCTAGCTTTGAAGTGGCCATTTGGACACCCGAATTCCATGCAAAAAAGTACCAAATTTGTGCATGTTGTCAACTCCTCATTGTTGATGATTTAAAAAATAGTAGCAACAATGATACCTCATATGGGCAAGGCCAAGCTTGTTAGAAGAGGAATGCTCTTTAATTGCTTAACTTGCCCTCATGAGATCATTGAACATGACAAACGCTTTCTCAGCAATTGAAATTAGCAAAAAGAAGCTTCTTAGTGAGACAAGAACTATGCCTAATTTGAAGCTTTGTATTGGAACAGAGGGGAGTACAATATACCACACAAGAGGCTTGCTTCAAAATAGTCATCACAAGGAAAAAAAACACAAGCAATATGCACCGCTGCTTTATCAAATTGCAACTCTAAGTTTGAACTTCAAACATACAAAAAGCTTGTGATTTTCTTTTTAATGGTAAAATTTGTAGTATAATTAGAGTATACAAATATTTCCTTTAAATTTATCAATGTAGGCTTTGTTGTATTGTTCAGTTATTTCACCAGTCATACTCAAAATGACTTTCATATGTGAATGACAAGGTGGTTGTGTGAACAGTACAATATAGCAATAAGAAGCTCTTGAGTATATTAAATACAAAAGTCGGTATACAAAAATAATGGAATTGATATGTGCACACCGGGGTTGATATTTGCACACCCCCTGGGAGCTAAATTATAGATTTCTACCATCAAAAATCTGAATTTGAGAATTTTGAATTTAAATTTGGATCAAGAGATCATGATTTAGTCTAGAACCATTAAAAAATTTGCAATTTAACAACATCCAATGAAAAAGCTTATCTTTTTTCACAAACAAAAGTAAAAGTAACACTTTTCCCCCTAACTAAGCTTTTTCATTGGGTGTTGTTAAATTACAACTTTTTTTAATGATTCTAGACTAAATCATGGTTTCTTAATCCAAATCTGAATTCAAAATTCTCAAATTCAGATTTTTGATGGTAGAAATCTATAATTTACCTCCCAAACGGTGTGCAAATATCAACCCCGGTGTGCAAATATCAATTCCCAAACATAATCGGATTTTGAAAAATTTAAACCAAATATTAAAGTAGCAAAATTATTTTTGAAGGTTCTTAAAAACAAAACCTCTGGCTTTTGTTCGAATGATTTAAGGATTTTTTTCTTACAATACAGCCTATAGTAAAGAAATAATTGTTTCATACAGACGTGTGATTTTACAATGAGTAACCATTTAAATTCCTTAAAGATAAGGAGTAAAATTTTAGCACCAAATAAATCTAGACATATCCTTTACTTATAGAGAATATTTTTTCTCCCTCCATTTAAATGATATAAATTATTTGATTAGTTCTATAACATTCTAAAAATAATTTACAAATGTTTCATCTCAAAAAGTAACTCTTACAAATCAGGTCCCTATGGAAACAACTCTCCAAATCAAAACTTCAAACATTATCATTTTGAAAATTTTGGTATCAAAATTTAGAAATTTGGTCTTATGCAAACAGGTAACATTCAAGGAAAAACGGTTTTAAGAAATCTAAAAAAAATTGTTTTAGTTTTATTCATGAATGTGAGTAAATACAATGACACCTCTAATTGAGAGGATTTTCACGATTGGCTCCTGGCCCGAGTACAACTCTAGCACATTTCTAGGGCCTCATTATCCCAAAACCACTTCCACATAGTATGACATAGAAGTAGCTGGTTTTCATCCCTCATGGGGTTTGTGGATTTTTCCCCTGCAACAGGGTTTTTTCCATGTATTCCGATTTCTTTTTTATTTCCATGACCTCAACGTCTTCAAACAATCCAGTTTTTTCTCCAAAAGGGGCTTTTTCTAATTGAGAGGATTTATTCTTCATTCAAACAATTTGTCTCACATATTCCTTGAATGCGTGATGTTGAGACTATGTGTAAACAACAAGTCTTGCCAAAAGCAAATTTCAAAAAATAGAATGCTAAATTCTTGAGAGAATTATATTTCTAAATTATTCTTGTATTACCTCTATCTATCTCTATATATATATAAGACATTCTAGAGAAACCTCAAAGTAGTGAACTCAATATCCTAAAAGAACATAAATTGTTCATCTTGGATATTTTGAAGTTGTTGTCTTCTTATATAATAGGCTTGGATTTTAGAAGTGTCTATTGGTCAAATAGAATACTTCTGGACTAATAAAATCTCATATAGCTTACGCAATGATATTTTCTTACAAATGTTATCAAGGACCCTAAATTTTATATTTTTGTCACAAATTTAGCTATTTCAGGGGAATGGGTCAATTATTACTCTATAAGTGGAATTTTGAGGATGCATTATTAACCAAAATTCAATGTATCCAAAATGTGTCCGTAGGAACACAAGTTATACTAGTTTACTTGTATCATGGTATATTGTTTCTAGTTCACATTCTTCTTCAGTATCCAAACATTGGACCCGTGCAAAATGCTTTGTCACCATTTTATTTTAAAGGCATGGAACTCTTTGGCAACAATTTGGTTTGTTAAATAATGTTGTGTTGTTCAATTTTATCTAGTCAATTACTATAAATAGCCTAAGCTATAACTTGCATTTTATGTAGAGTTATGCTTTGGAAAAAATGAGCTAAACATAAAGTTTTGTGATTACCTCAACTACATCTTTTCCAAACAATTACTATGGACAGATTTTAGCAAAATTATGAACCCCCAACAAGGCCCTTAGGAAGTCTCAAAAAGGATAAAAAGGGACCCTGTAATGGGCTAGAGGCCTAGGGAAAGACTAGAGCCTTGGTGGAATCCTTCGGCACACTTCTTTCACCCAAAAAGCTCTTAGTAAACTTAACTTTACTTTATACTTTACTTTACTTATCATTGAGTTCTCTTTTTAGAACTATCTCTCTTTTTAGAAGCATGATTAGTATATAGCTGCTTAGTGAATCGTAAACCTTATCAATTTCTCTTTATTTTCTAGAAGCACAACCCTTAGGATCCGCTCCTCACATTAGCAATCAATCATTTTTTGTGGTTGTTGTTAGGATATACCTCTTTACTCCTTTTATTGGTTATCTAAATATACATTGACTGTAGACATTGACAAATTGAGAGCAATAGTACGCGGCTATATTTTAATTGATAGAGTATTTCCTGACGTCTTAGGATTTTGGTGAGGCCAAGCGTCAAGGCTTGGTTTCTTGATTTGCTCATATTACACAAGAAAGTTTTTTTTTTTTTTTTTTGCCAAAGACACGCTGCTGTGAGGGTTGACGGCTCCGTAATCATCAAAGATGTACCTTTGTAGGTATTGACAATTGTTTTGATATACTTATAGTAAGGTAGGTTACTAGTAAGGATAAAGATTGCAGGACATGAAGATTTGTCGACTAAAGCATTGGCCGATCAGGCTATGGATATGCTCAACACGGGCGCCAACTATGACCAAGTGCGAGAATACCTCCACTAGACCCTCAAGACAGCTTTCTCGACAAAAGTGGCCGCTCATCGTTGTGAGCAAGTTGTACAACAAATTGAGTCATGAAGAGCAGGCTCATTTGGACATTGTACGACACCTCCGCGTCCATCTATGGAAGACTTGCTACAAGGAGTAGTAGCCATGTAGCAACAACAAGGGAGCATCATTCAGTCTCTAGCCGAACAACTGAACTCTCAAGCTTCTGTCCCAAGTCTATCTGTCCCTCCGGTCCATGTAACGTCGTCGGAGCCTGCAGCACTGTCTTTTTTGCGTGTAAAGTTTCTTGACCCTAAGTGGTATGGCGGTGATTGTACTATATATCCTCTATGGCGACAATAGATGCAAGATAAGCTGAAACACAACACTCACTATTTGTCGAATGAAGTCGAGGTTGATTACACCTTTTCTTGCCTCAAGGATAAGGCGGCATTGATTGTGCAACCATGGCTAGATTCAGAAGGTTTAAACGGTGTTGTCACTATTTCTGCACTATGAACAAATTTCAAACAATGAGGCAAGGGAAGAGGTCAGTGCAAAAATATTACGCTGATTTTAACCAACAGTCTTTGTTAGCTGGGACCATCATGAGCAATGCTATGAAGATATTAATGTTTTCTTGAGGTCTTCATCATGAAGTACAACGCAGCATTTATCATATTCCAATGGAGTATGACTTTGCCCAATATGTTGATGAAGTTACTCGAGTCGCGGACATCCAATATCGGATCAATTTGCAGTCAAAGAGGAAAGTTCTAGGGCGCCAGACCATGTTCCCTACTGTACATATTGTTGCTTCCCAACCAGACACGATGGATTGGAAACCCACTCGCGTGGATCAAGCCACTACTGCAACAGAAAACAAGCAATGAGCAAAATGGGTCTCTATGGAGGAAATTGCTCGCTGCCGACAGGAGAGACGGTATGTATGATGTGGAGCATTGGGACACTACATTGCCAACTGCCCTTGTGAATCGGCCCGTTGTCCTAGGAGCAATCAAATGCCTCCTAGTAAGTTAAAAATCCCTATCAATGCAGCTTCTAAGAGGGATGTTGGTAGTACAGTGGAATCAAGATTGAAATCAGATTTGGGAAAAGAGTAGCTCCTACTTATAGTCGCAAGCAAGAGCCTAATCAAGCTTCAGTGGAAGATGTAGGGTGGGAAAAGTTCAACATGGAATATATGTCTACTGCTCTTATGTCGATACATGCAATAATAAATCACACTAGTGTTGCCGACACCCTTGTTGACTCCAGTTGTTTATGTTATGGCCTAGTTAGCTCTCATTTGCAAAAGAAGCTGAACTTAAGCGCCTTGGAATTAAACCACAAACTATCTTAGGTATCAAAGGGAAAGAAACCTTAGTGCGTGAAGTAGCTATTTTTGGAATAGATATCCATGGGCACCAAGAAGTAGGATATGACTATATTTTTAAGGGTAGCATGGGCCATGACTTAGTATTAGGAAGGGCTTGGATGAACAAAAGCCATGTTACAATTGCACCTGCCAAGAAATCTTTATTTATCCATAGCACTAGAACTTGTGTCTATAGTGAAGAAGGACAAAAGCCATGTCAAGTTGTTCTAAGTCAAAACAAAAACAAAAACCACCGAATAGTGAGTGCAACCACTTACAGACGTTATTTAGCAAACTCTTGAGGAGAGCCAATCTGCACCTTTGCAGCATCACTAGCAGATATTACTAAGGCTCTTCAGTCAAAGGAACCTGTTGACCCAGCCAAGCTGTTACCAAAGCACTATCATCATCATTTAGCATTATTTGATTAGAGACAAGCCGCACAACTGCCTCCATTACAAGGCCCATGTGTCAACCACAAGATCAAGTTGATAAAAGAAAATGGCAAGGAAATTGATCCTCTTTGGGATCCACTGTACTGCATGTCTTGTGGTGAGCTATTGGTACTCCGTAAGGAACTTACTTCTCTTTTGGATAAGGGTTTCATTTGAGTAAGCAACTCACCAGCAACTGGTCCTATCCTCTTTGTCAAAAAACCAAGAGGAGAACTACGACTCTGCGTCAAGTACCGTGCTCTAAACAAAATCACCAAAAAGGACCGCTATCCTCTTCTTTTGATACATGAAACGCTCTTCCAAATCAACAAAGCCAAGTGGTTTACCAAGCTGGATGTTGTCGCCGCTTTTCACAAGATCCGAATTGCTGAGGGAGATGAATGAAAATTAGCCTTCCGCACTCGCTTTGATTATATGAGTGGCTAGTCACTCCATTTGGTATGGCAAACTCACCAAGTACCTTTCAACGCTACATAAGTTAGACTTTACGAGAATACCTTGATGATTTCTATTCTGCATATCTGGATATTGTTTTGATCTATTCTTCAGGCTCCCTTGATAATCATAGGAAAAATGTTGATATGATCCTTGGAAAATTACAAAAAGCTGGATTGCCATTGGACATAAGGAAATGTGAATTTGAAGTAAAATAGACAAAGTACCTTGGATTCATCATTGAAGTAGGGAAAGGCATCCGGATGGATTCCAAGAAGATCAAGGCCATTAAAGAATGGGAAGCACCAACAACCGTGAAGGGGGTGCACAGTTTTTTTGGGTTTGCTAATTTTTACCGAATATTCATCCACTCTTTTTCTAAGGTTGCATTGCCCTTGACAAGATTGACAAGAAATATAACATTCCAATGGATTGATCAAGAGCAAGCTGCGTTTGAGAAACTCAAGGAAGCATTTACCACCGAGCCAATACTAGCCTAGTTTGACCTCAACAGGGAAACGGTGTTAGAAACTGCTTCTTCAGCTTATGCCGTAGGTGGCGTTCTCTCCCAGTTTGATGAGAAAGGAATATTGCAACCTTGCACATATTTCTCATGAAAAAACAATCCCCATGAATGCAATTATGAAATTCATAATAAAAAGCTATTAGCAGTTGTTCAATGTTTGCAGGAATGGGATGCAGAGCTACGCTCGGTGGAAAAGTTCACTGTTATCACCGACCATAAAAACCTTGAATATTTTACTCAGTCTCAAATGCTCAACAAACGGCAGATGCGATGGTCTTTGCTCTTGGGACATTACAACATGGAAATTACATATTGAGCAGGAGCGCAAAATGTACATGCAAATGCTTTATCTTGACAGGAACAAGACCTCTCCAAAGACCAAAACAATGAGCGAATACAGCACCGCTATATGCAACTGTTGAAACCGGCCTTCTCAACCCGAAACGACAACAAAGATGACAATGATCCAGTGATTGTATTCTCTATGCGAATCCCCACCATATATGTGAGAACTTGAGCTATGGGACATCAAGAGTCCAACACCAACTCTGATACTCAACATACTAGCCAGAGCCACAACATTGACCGTCATGATATCAAGCTCAAATGGGCTCAGATTGCCAAGGATGACAAAGTTTACCAACAATTGGTCGAAAGCGTGAGACAATGTGAAAGGCGTTTCCCTCCTAGTCTAGGTTTAAAAGTCACCATTGCTAAATGTTCATTGCAAGCAAATAGTGTGATCTTATATTGTGATAGGAGATGGGTATCGGAAGCAAAACCTTTGCGCATCAGGATTATTCATGGGATACACAGCTCCATAGCCACGGGTCACCCAAGCCGCGCAATTACTTTCAAGCTGCTCATGCAAGACTATTTTTGGCCCGGTATGTCAGCAAGTGTGAAGAAATATATCAAGAATTGCGACATATGCGGCAGAACAAAACCTTGGCGAGATGGCCTTCAAAGATTTCTCAAACCATTACCAATACCGAAGCAAATTTGGAAGGAGATTTCAATGGATTTTATTGATGGCCTCCTTGACAGCGATGATAATACTATTCTCTTCGTGGTTACTGATAGGCTTAGTAAAGATGTTGCTTTTATTTTTTTGCCAAATATGGATGTTAAAACCTTCACATGGGCTTTTATCAAGGAAATTGTAGTGCATCATTGGTTACCTGATGCCATTGTCTCAGACCGCGGGACACAATTTGTCAGTCTCATGTGGACAAGGCTTTGCGAAATTTTGAAAATTAAACACCGCCTTTCAACAATTTTTTACCCGCAGACAAATGGTTCCACGGAGCGCATGAATAGTACTATTGAAGCCTATCTATGGGCTTACGTAAGTTGGAATTAGAATAACTAGGCACAGCTTTGCCCTATGGCCCAAATAGTCATCAAAGGACAAGATGCAACATCAATTGACATGAGTCCATTTTTCTTACAACACGTATATGATATTGACCTAATCCAGCTCAAAGTACAAGCAGGATCTCCTGAACCTTCTGATTGTCACCAACAAACCAAAAGAGCAAAGACCAAACCCATCTTGAGCAAACTCTGACAAGCATTTGACCTAGTACAAGCCTCTATGGCAGAAGCTCAACAAGAGCAGGAACGTCTTGCCAATCGCCATCGACAACCAGCTCCTCAACTGCAAATTGGTGACAAAGTGTGGCTCCAATTGGGTCAGCAATTTTCCACAGAACGTGCTAACAAAAAATTAGATTGGAAAAGTGCTAAATATATAGTAATTGAAATCATCAACATCCATACCGTGAGATTGAACACTCCACCAAGACTCCATATTTTTTTCCATGTTGATTGTTTGAGGCTTGTAGGTACTGACCCATTGCCAAGCCAAGCACATGATGATGAATAGCCCTTCCAATTCAAGTCAATGGCCACAATGAACATGTCGTTGAAGAAATCATGCAAGAGCTTTGTCAACAACGCGGCCAAGGACACGTCTGGCTATATGGATTAAGTGGGCTGGATATACATGCACAACTTGGGAACCACGTGACCTTGTTGAAGACACAGTTGCAATAGATAGATGGAAAGCCTTTACTCAACCTCATCGTGTAAACAACAGGTTGCTCGCAAGTTTTTGCCACGGTGATCTCAACGACATTCTTTGAAGAAAACAAGGAGTAATGTAATGGGCTAGAAGCCCAAGGAAAGACTAGAGCCTTGGTGGAAACCTTTAGCACGCTTTTTTCACCCAAAAAGCTCTTAGTAAACCCAACTTTACTTTATACTTTACTTTACTTATCATTTAGTTCTCTTTTTAGAACTAGTTCTCTTTTTAGAAGCATGATTAGTATATAGCAGCTTAGTGAATCATAAACCTTATCAATTGCTCTTTGTTTTCTAAAAGCACAATCCTCATGGTCCGCTTCTCAGAGACCCCAAGACATGTACTTATTGTGACAAATAAATCACTAATCCCTTATTTCCGCCCACCCTTTGAGTTTAATACAATCATGAAAATTATATTGATGCGCCATCTCAATAGAACAAAGATGTGGATACAATAGAAATACAAATTTTATTTTATTCTATATGTATACATGAGTGAAGTACTTGGATAGTGACTAGTGAGTTCATCTACATATTTTATCACTGCAATGCCTTTTTGTATTGTTTTAGACGAGGTTTTAGATTGTGCATGTGGAGAAGGTCCTTCATACAAGGACTAGATTACCATTTTCTATTCATGATTTTTGTAATGTACAATAGGAAAATCATATGAAATAAAGCCACTTCACACACTTTCTAATGTACCCAATCTAGACTTAATAAATATTAAGAGTGTCAAATTTTAAGGGCCTTTTTAGGGGTTCATAAATTTGCTATGTGGTTGTTTCATATAGGTTTCTATAATATTGAGTCACAATTATCATTTATAACTTATTCTAAACAAGTTAGACAGGTTTGTAGGTAGTGTGTAATTTTCTTTTTGAAACAAATTGATTGCTATGGTAATAAATAAATTTAAGCAAGAAACAAAACTTGATGGCAATTCTAACATAGTCTATAATAATTGCAAAAACGATATAAACCAAAAGTTGGGTAATCTGAAGTATATATTATTTGGATTATATCATACTTTCTATTCCATTTACTTAATTTCTAAGCGCCCAAAGTTTTTTCATCAAAATGAGGTTTTCTGGAGACTTACAACTTTGATACATCATATCTTAGTCAATTAGATGATTCACAAAAAGTGACCTTTGAAAACAGTGGAACGTCAACTTAGAAAGGGACTTGCAAATTTTGAGAACAATTGACCGTGGGAGATGGAAGATTATAACATTTGATCAAACAACATGTGATGACAAAATCTCATTTTTTGGTAGGTAGTTACTATTTGATGATTTTTACAAAATTCTAAAAGCTCCTGATTCATCTCAAATTTTGTGAGCAACAAGATTAGATGTGAATGCACACACTTGTGAATTATTGAAGATTGCACTTCTTTTTAGATCAAGTCTTAGGGCTTCAAATGGCTATTGAACAGAAAACAACAACTAGCATAGTGGGTGATTGTTGTCATAATAAAGGTTTAGAACATGCTTGAACCCTTACCAACAACTTTTCGGCTACCACAAAGTACACATAAAGAAGCTTGCAAGAGATAATGGCCGGTTGTAGCCTGTAAAACGCTGCTTATTGTCATGGAAATGAACGGATTGACCTATGAGATTCTAGAAGGATCTAGAGGATTAGAAGGTTCTATAAGACTTTAGAAAGATAAAAACCTTGGAAGTTTCTAGAAAGTTAGAAGCCTCTAGAAGGTTGGAAGCCTCTACAAGGTTGGAAGCCTCTAGAAGGTTGGAAGCTTCTAAAAGCTTAAAAGCTTTTAGATCATTGGGAGCTTTTAGCTTGAAAGCTTCTAGAAGCTTGGAAGCCTCTAGATAGATTAAAGCCTCAACCTTTGAGTCTATATAGGAGTCGAGGCTGAGAGGTTCCTCAATTTCGACAATTCATCTTACCACCTTAGTTTTTGGCCTTCAAGCCTTAGCCTTCTGTCTTACTCTTGCCTTATATCACTATCATTTGAAATACATCTCTAGCTTTGGTTCCAGTATTCCTCTATATTCTTGTCTTGATTCCTAGCTCCCATACTTTGTTCTAGTCCTTGAATCCATTCTTGACAGTTTGTCGAGACTACCTTCAAACATCATCAAAATTTTCTGATTTCAAATAGAGCGTAGATTGCTCCTCTATTTGAAAACTGCAAAGTATCTTAGAAGTTGTGGATTACCCACTTCTAAGTTGATGGTGTTCTGCTAACACAATTTTTCTTTTTCTTTTTCTTTCTTTCCAAGTGTTTGCACTGTGGTTATTTTCAACATATTGCTGGACTAGTACGCGTTTATTATAACAAAAGGTAGTGCAATAGTGGTGAGTAATTTGAAGCTTAACGTTATTATGTCTGCAATTACTTCTATGAACATTGAGTGCCAACAAATGTTCAAACAGACCAAAGATCTCAACGCAAGACTTTCTGGTCTTGAAGCAAGACTACAACAAGCTATGGAGCGAAGACCTGTTGCTGCACCTACGTCGACTATTCAAGCCAATAATCTTTCAGATTCTATGTTTCAGGCTTCAAATTCCAGCAAGAGGAAAAAACCCAGGGTCAGCCTTTCAGATAAATTTGACGGCACACGTTCCAAATTTTGTGATTTTGTCAACCAAATTTGGCTTATTATGCTCTTTCAACCCCAATAATATTTGACAAACGCAGCTCACATTGGATTGATAGAGACATTGTTATTTGGACAAACGCTTTCTTGGTTTGCATCGCTTTTTTAGAAAAATTCTCTAATGTTCAATAATTTTGAAGCATTTTTTGACGCATTTGGAGAAGCTTTTGGCAAACATGACAAAATATGTTCTGCAATAACAAAAATCCAAAGCTTACGACAAAAACAACATTCAATGTCAGTCTACGCTTTTGAGTTTTATCAACTAGCATGCAACATCAATTAGGGAGAGCAAGCTTTAATAAGCCAATTCTATTATGACTTACAGAACAAAATAAAGGATTTATTACTTTCATTACCAAATCTTACAACGTTGAACGATGCTATTAGTCAAGTTGTCAAATGCAACAATCAGTTATTTAAAAGATAATAAGATAAACAAGGCTAGACTACGCTGCGACCGTATAATAGTTACTCTGCTTCTTTTTCAACTTCAAGTATTGGCAATCAGATAAAATCGGAAGACATGCAAATTGATGGAGTTCAATTCAAACCTTTTATAGAATAAAAAAAAAAACACCGACAAAAAAAAAATTATATCTCTATTGCGGAAAATAAAGACATAGGGTTAGCGATTGTCTTGAAAAACAACAACGTACGACGTACCTTCAAAGCATAAGATAGGAGAACAAGAAAGACCAGCCACAATAGGGACCGTGCAGCTGGAATTGGCAGTATCAACATTTTCAAGTTCTGTACTATCCGCAAACCCTAGTCATTGCTTTACTGTACTCATACATCTAGATTCAGAAAATATTAAAATCCAAGTCTTAATTGGTTCAAAAACCTCAGCTTGTTTCATTGATCAATCTTTTGTGAAACATCATAAATTTTTATTATTCAAAAACCAAAAGCCGTTCACGTTGAAATTATTGATGGGCGATCGTTATCTTCTGGCGATGTTACCCATGAGACAATTCTTTTACAAATAATATCAAAAAATTACAGTAGTTGTATGATCTACAACGTTATCTGTTCTCCGTCTAATCCCATGATTTTAAAATTTTCATGAGTTGAAAATTTTAATCTTTAAATTGATTGGGCAAATCATAATATTACTTTTTTACTTGCAAAACCTTCTACAAGTACACCAGTGATTACAGCCGAAGACCCTTCCAACCAGAAAATGTCAAAACCTTATTTCTTGGAGCTTGAGCATTTATAGAAGCCGCTAAAGACGCTGATATATTTGTGGCTTATACAATTCTAATATCTAAGCAAATCACTACAATAATTTTGCTTCCAGAGGAGTACAAGGAATATCAAGATATCTTTGGGAAGAAAAATGCGGATATTTTACTCAAGTATCAATCATATGATTGCGCAATTGACCTTCAAAAGGATGCTCAACTACCATTTGGTCCTATATACAACTTGTCGCAAAATGAGCTATTTGCATTGAATGAATATCTTGACGAAAATCTGATAAAAAACTTCATCCAATACTCCAAATCTTCAGCTGGTGCACTTATTATATTTGTGGAAAAGAAATGATCTTAATGTATGTGCATGGACTACCGCGGGCTCAACAAAGTAACAATCAATTATCGGTATCCATTTTCTCTTCATAGCGGACTTTTGAATCAAGTCGGACAAGCAAAGATTTATACCAAAATTGATCTAAGAAGAGTTTATAATCTTGTACAAATCAAAAAAAGTGACAAATGAAAGACAGTTTTTTAAACAAGATATGGCCATTTCAAATATAATGTCATGCCTTTTGGACTTACAAATCCACCAGTCATCTTTCAACATCTTATGAATAATATATTCAAAAAATTATTAGACAATTTTGTTGTTTACTACCTGGACAACATCCTAATACATTTCAAAAATATAAATCAATATAGAAAACATGTGAAGCTAGTACTGGAAAAACTTCGCAATGCCGAACTATACGCTAAACTTGAAAATTGTGTTTTTCACACTATTAAAGTAGAGTTTCTTGATTACATTATTCCAAGCAACAGCATTTTCATGGATTCCAAAAAAAATCAAGTTGTATTGGACTGAACAACTCTAAAGACGGTACGCAATGTTTGGTGTTTCCTAGGTTTTGCAAATTTCTATCAAATTTTCATCAAAAATTATTCTCAAATTGCTGTTCTATTTACACAACTTACATACAAAAGGTGGAGTCCAAAAGCAGACACGGCATTTCAAATATTAAAGCAAGTTTTTACCACAGCTCCAATACTAATTCATCCAAATTTTTCCAAATTTTTTTTTATGGAGACAGATATTTTGGATTCTACATTGGGCGTAGTGTTATCATAGCAAGGAGAAGACGGAAAACTTCATCCAGTTGCTTTTCAAACAAGGAAATTCAACGCCGCGGAGATCAATTTTGAAATCCACAATAAAGAGTTACTTGCTATTGTGGATTCTTTTCAGGAATAGCGTCATTTATTTGAAAGCGCCGCACATTAAGTGACAATATACACGAATCACAAAAACCTCAAATATTTTATGTCTACTTGTGTTTTGAATCGTCGACAAGCCCATTGAAATATGTCTATATCTAGATTTAATTTTGACATTATACATCGATCCGGAAAGCTACAAGGGTTATCTGATGCTTTATCCAGAAGATCCAACCTTATGCCTAAAGAAGGGAAGCAGCATATGACTAACAGCAGACAATGCTTTTGAAGCCTAAACGCTTTTGTTTACAAGCAGCTCAAATTTTATTTTCAATTGATTCTAGTTTCTTTAATTAAATTCGAGCAGCCTCAACTATAGATGTTTTAGTACCTAATATCAAGCAACGCTTCATCGATTCTACGGAGAATTCTAGCAAATTTAAGATTGTGGGAGAATGTCTGTACTTTAAAGAACGCCTCTATATTCCTGACGGACTACATCGCCTTCAAGTCATACAAGCATATCACGATCTTTCAACCGTTAGACACTTTGGATTCAATAAAACATTGAAACTCATTTCTTGTGATTTTTGATGACCTCAAATATGAAAGACCATCAAAGGATTTTGTACTATCTTGCAATATTTGTTATCGTTTAAAAAATCTTCGACATCGACCATATGGACTTTTATAGCTTTTACCAATGCCGGAGCAACCATGGTCATCCATTTCTATGGATTTTATTACAGATTTATTAATTTTGGCAAAATTTGATTCTATTTGCGTAATAGTCAATCAATTTTCAAAAATGGCACATTTTATTCCATGCAAAAAGACGATTACAGGAGAAGAAATAGCTAAGTTTTTTATCAACAATACTTATTGTTATCATGGATTACCCAAAGATATTATATCGGACAGAGGACCTCACTTCATCTTTAAATTTTTGTATTTGTTATTCAAAATCTTGCAAGTGAAGATCAAACTTTCATCAGCATTTTATCCTCAAACCAATAAATAAACTGAACGCGTAAATCAAGTTTTGAAGCAATATTTGAGGTGCACTATAAATTACCAACAAGACAATTGGGTATCTTTACTACCACTTGCAGAGTTTGCATACAACAACACCAAACATATATCAATTCAAAAGATTCCATTTTATGTTAACTATGGCTTTCATCCAGAAATTGATATGCTACCAGTTTAGAAGAGGGAGAGTCTTGCAGTAGAAAATCTAGCAAGACATCCAAAAGAATTACACACAACAATGCAAGTTCATTTGGAAAAAGCTCAAGTACATTATAAAGATTGTGCTGATGTGAAAAAAAAAAAAAAAAAAAAAAACAATCAAAGTTTTGAGTTGGCGATAAAATATGGCTACTGCAACGCAATATCAAAACAACTCATCTAAGCAACAAACTTGATTATTGCCAAATTGGGCCATTTGTTATTGAAAAAAAATCAATTATGTTGCATATCAACTATAACTACCGGCGTTAATAAAGATACATCCAGTATTTCATATTTCACTTTTAGAAACTTGTAGGGAATCTAATTTTCCTGAAAAAATTCAACCTCCTGTGCCTTGCGTTGAAGTGGATGATATTATAGATTATGAAGTTGAAAAGGTGTTAGATTCAAAAATTTGGAGAGAACAAGTTAAATATTTTGTTCATTGGCGCAGATATCAAATTAGTGAGCGTACGTGAGAATCATCTTCAAACTTAAGTAATGCACTTTTGAAGATCCAAAAATTTCATCGCCAACATCCATCGAAACCAAAAGCAACAACAGCGTGAACTCCTCGAAGGATTTCGGAGTTAGAATGGGAAGTAATATCACGGACATGAACAAATTGACCTAGGAGGTTCTAGAAGGTTCTAGAGGATTAAAAGGATCTAAAAGATTAGAAAGTTCTATAAAGCTTTAGAAAGATAAAAAAAATTGAAAGCTTCTAGAAGGTTGGAAGCCTCTTAAAAAACTTGAAGCTTTTAGAATCTTCAAAGCTTTTAGATGACTGGAAACTTCTAGCTTGAAAGCTTTTAGAAGTTTAGAAGCCTCTAAAAGGGTTGGGGCCTTAACCTTTGAGTCTATATAGGAGTCGAGGCTGAGAGGTTCCTCAATCTCGACAACTCATCTTGCCTCCTTAATTTTTGACCTTCAAGCCTTAGCCTTTTGTTTTGCTCTTGCTTTATATCACTATCATCTGAAATACATCTCTAGCCTTGGTTCTAGTATTCCTCTGTATTATCTTGATTTCTACTCCTATACTTTGTTTTAGTCTCTGAGTCCGTCTTTTGACACTTATTACTAAGTCTATTATGGTATTTCATCCAATCAAATCTCTGGGAGCAAATGTACAACATTTGGCTTTCTTTGCCATTACTCCATTGGCATGGACAACTTGAATATCTTCATAATTGTAGTTTATAGCAAGATAAAAAAAATAGATATAGTTTTTCAAATAAGTAGTTGAAATCCCTAGAGACAATATATTGTCCCTGGGGCACTCAATGGTTAACTAGATTAAAATGGCGTGATAAAACAAAGTCAGTAGAAGTGGAAAGGAATGGTTAAGCTCATATTTATTTTTCAAACATTAAATGGTATTTATTCCAAAAACTATACAATCAATGTTTATATTATATCTACATTGTTGGATCTTTCATGGTTTATTACAAATATCTATAAATGAAATTTGAAATTAATTGTAAAATGTATATATACTTTAAATTATTAGGAATTGAGGCTGATGAGTTCCATTAGGAAAAACATGGAGCCTTCAAAAGGTCTTTAAAAACAAATCGGCAGCCCCCATTCTTTTGGTTCTCAATGTAGGGAACCAGCCTGCTGATGGCCAAAAAATTTGAATTAAAAAAATCAAAAAAATAAAAATAAAATCTAAAAAAAAACTATATTTTCTTTAATAGAAAAAAATTTGAAAAAGTTAAGGTGGCATCAATGATGCCACCTTAACTTGCGCATGATTTTATTGGAAATTGGGTTCCCATGGCTAAAGACCCTTCCAAACCCAAGGCCTTATTGGGGCCCCATATTTTTCCTAACGTATAATGTTTTCTTTCTTTAAACCTATATACATTGATTGTAATTGCAATGGCATTTTTAGTTATTGATCTTATTTTGTTGAAGGCTTATTAAATTAGAGGTTTCAATTTTTGTGGGACAACGTACTTGTACTTTTTGTATTACATGATTTTTGTAAAATTTTATATGAAAATCAATACCATATAAAAATAAAGATAATAATGAATGAGTTTAATAATAGTTGAATAGGTGATGTTTTTGAGTGATTGTATAGAAAAACAAAATAAAAGAGGGCTTTACATTAAATGTTGATGACCATGATTCATAAATCACATACACATATTTGAATATGTGTATGCACTCTCCATACTTATTGATGAAATTTGGTACAACTAATTTGAAGTTCCTTCTTAACTCTTAAGCGTCACGGGCTATCACCGCTAATACACAAACCCAGTGTATTCGCAAGGGACAATTTTTGTCCCCATTGGCATTTAAGGGTTAAATTGATTTTGAACTCAAAATCAAAGATCTTTGTAAGAAAAACCTTTTGAGTTTGAATTATTAAGTTCTATATGTGATGATTTTTTAGCTATGTTTTGTGTACTTTCTTTTGAAGCTCTTTTTGAAGGGATGCTTTTGAATTACAAACTTCACTTCATGAGTCGGCCATACTTCAGTTCTTTAAACTAAAGAACTTAAATAGTAAAAACTAAAAATACAAAATAAAATACTAACTAGAAGTTTATGTTGTTCAATTGTTAGAAATTCAATGCAAATATCCCATTATATAAATATAAATATATATATATATATATATATATATATATATATATATATATATATATATATATATATATATTTATTTATTTATTTATTTATTTATTTATTTATTTATATTTATATATTTATATTTATAATTATATACTTATATTTATATTTATATAAATAAATAAATAATGGAAGAACGGGTCTGCTTTATATATACCGTATGCATTCATTGTTCAAAGTTTGAGAACATCGTCAATAACCCTTAAAAGTTGTGTATGTTTATGATGTAGAATTGGTCCAAGGAACGACACTTACTAAAATTGGGGCGTGAGCAAAATTTGAAGATTTGTTTAGGATATAACAAGTCAAACCTTAAAATTGTACATCATCATTAGACACCTCAAAATTTTCAACACCAAACTCCTTGTGGTTTGATAAATCATAAAATTGAATGTTATTACATGCATTCTTTTGAACATGCTAAAGTTTAGGGCAATTGTACTTGTACATGAAATGAAATTTGGTACACTTGGAATTGGAACACTGGCCATCTGGCTTCTGCTTGTTGGACTTCCTCATGTTAATCAAATTAGATTATCGCCCCAAAAAATTTCAAAGTCTTTGGAAATGTATAACCTATGGTAAAAGAACAAAATGTTCATGGAGGCTTGCAGATAATTACTTACAAAGCCTAAGTTTTGAAATTCCATATCTTCAATGCTTGTATTCAATAATTGAGAAATCATAACATCCTTTGACATGCCCCTTTTTCACAAGAAATTTTCTCTTCTCTAAAACACTAAAAATTCTGCCAAGATTGTGTCATTTCACTTGGAAATAGTTGTGTCACAACACTCGAGGATAATTATAGTGTAGTGTGAATTGATTTGTTTTTCCTGCTTGACCTTACAAAAAAACCAACATACACTATAACAACTTCTTGCCATTTTGTACATTAGTTCTAAAAATTAGTGGAATAGAAAGTTACTCCTTGCACATAAAATTCTATCCAAATCCAAAAAGATATACAAAGATTTTTGTTTACAATTGAAGGTCCAAAATTGCAACATTGCCAAAAGAAAAGTTTTTTGAACATTTATGGGGTAAGAGATTAGTACTAAAAAAATGTTAATGCATATTAAGAGGAGTCCTTTGGGGATGTGATTACTATCTGCAGCAATGGTAGAGTCTAGAGAGTACATTTTCTTGTGGATATTATGGATGGGCTTGTTTCCACGGAAGAAACCAAGCATGCACATCATGAGTTTCCCTTGTTCTCTTTCTCTTTTACTTCCATTCCAAGTCTCCAAAAAGGACAAGACACCACCCCCAGTTATAATTGTAAGCTTCACCAGTTCACCCTCACACGCTATTCTATCAGGTACTCCCTGTCCTCCCCAAAATGATCAGCAACAAAGGTACCATTAAAGATTTCTGCATTACCCATTTCATGTACTTTTCCTTGTGATTTGGTAAGTCCCTTTTCAGCTCTACATTGAGTAAAAACCCAAAAGTTTGCTTCCATGGTTGCGAATTAGGAAGAACACAATTTGGGAAACATGGAAATTTCGTTTGTCAAAATTACATGTCAAAAATTAGTTGTAAGAGGTCCTTTTAACCCCTAAACATCCCATGGGGAATAGATATGTTACCATATAATTGGCATTTGCTATCAACAAGATGTTTTAATTTGGAATCTCAAATGGCTCACTAGAATCACATTAATTTATATTCTAAGTTTTTTATTGATCTCAAATGTAGTAAAGATGTGGATCAATTCCAAACACAAGAAAAATACCTTGAATTGTATTGGCCTCAAAGGCACTTTCAGATTTTTAGGGGTAGCCTCTGAGTATCTCATTTGTTGAAAAGCACTTTTAGAGAAGATTTCAATAGGGGTGTCACAATGAGTTCAGGGAAAATTAGAGTTTTTTCCTCATGCTCCTCAAATGTTTAAAGTTTGTTAGCCATTGAGCAACATTTATCAATTCGCAAAGTTGCCTAAAATAACTGGCTGGACAAATAGGACCCTGCAAAAAAATTACTATTTGATAATCTTTTAAGTCAAAAAGCAAAATAACAAGTCACAAGTATTACATTAAAAGGTTCAACAATAATGTGGAAATCTCTATTACCTCCCATGGACATTTCCAAAACACTTTGACATACCACTAGAGATGCTCTAACAATTCAAACATATTTCCTTTTAATTTTTTGAATTTTGGGTGTTTAGGGTTTCTGATTTTTCAACGTTTGAGTAATTTGAGTGGGCATGGAGTTATTCACGCTATTGGATTTGCCAAGCAGTCAAGATTTTGTCGGCCCAGAATAGACCAATCAAAAGTTAGATGAATAAACGGAGATCGTATGCAAGTAGGCGGGGAGGATGAATGAATCCTGGCACCGAGGACGGATGACTCATTGAGGACGATAGAGAGGCACGCCAGCTTGAAGGGGTCGGTACATTCGCATGCAGGTAACGGCAGATTTGGGCCGTTACCTCGTCTGTACATCGCGGACCATCCATAACAATAATCATTCATCCATAAATGTTCCCAGAGAGGCGACTCACGTGCCAAAGGAATGGGTACCCACTGCCCCCCTGGCCCCTGCACTGCCTGACCTGTACATTCGCCATTTGAGTTATTTTCTGATTGTCAGAGAAGTCTCCAAAGAATTATTACAATTCAAGTAAAATTGTTTTCATTTGTTTATATCTTCATTATAATATTTGAGGACAGGGTTTTCAGAGGCTGTTCCCATTGTGTCCCAAGTCCCAACTCTGCAAGTCCCATCTCTATGTCAGTTTTCAGCCTTGTTGGGGCCTGGGGGTGTGGAAGGCTAAACAAAATACTAAAAAAAAGTTTTTCGAATATTGTTAGCAAAAGTATTGTTTAATTTACAGGGTATCATTGAGACATAGGACATAGTGTGAAATGTTCTTTAGTTGTGACAATAATTGCAGGATTGCAATATTTAGTAATTGAGATGTTTTTGAAAAGTGTTCTCTATTTTTGAAAGTGTGAAATGCCAAATCACTCAAAAGCATCTCAAAGTAGGATGACACCCTAAAAGTTCAAAGCAATATGTATACATTTAAACATCTTAGGTATGTTTTTATTTGTTATGTATGTGGATTTGGATTGACTCGGTTCGTCAATCCAATTAAAATTGCAAGCTCCATTCCCTTGAAAATTGCAATACAATTACTTGTTCAAAATGTTTAAGGCCAAAAACAACCATCCAATAAGAAGTTAGCGAATGAAAAAATACCAATTTTTCAATTGGATTTTATAAGAGGGATCAAGAATTAGAAATTGGTTGGACTAAAAATCGATTGGTAAGAAAAGAATAATTGACTACTATTTCAATCCAAGTTCCACACAAGGTAAGTTTTTGTTGGCCCTCCTTCAACTTAGTAGGATGATAACTAGTCATAATAGACAAGTGACAAATACTCAAAGGGAAAATATGCAAGGTTCAGCACGAGGTGTAAATCCTTGCCTTCATTGGGAAATTAAAACCATGACCCCATTGGCCTTGCCTTATCTAGTGGTTTAACCAGTTGGAATTCATCTTTGAGCTTAAAGTATTTTAATTTCAATACTTGCAAAAATTGCAATGTGTTAATGTCTAGATATGGTGTGAAACAATTAGTCAAAGAGGACTTAGTGCAAGATTATTTTGTGCAATAAAAATCAACTAGAAGTGCTAAAAGTATGTGACTTCATTAAATTTAGAAAATGTGATGATGAAAATCATGGAAACTCAAAAAAGTGTCCAATCTATTTTGGGGATGATATTGTTTTTTGGAAAAATAGCTTCAAAATTTTGGTACGTACTAAAAATCTCTTGTGCAGTATCTAATAGAAGCATCGACAAAACCACTTGATGAAGCCGATAAGGTGGAAGCACCGATACTCGATAACTTAAGAGATTTTGCAACAACATACAAAAACTATTTAGATAAGAAATATTGAGATTGCAAAAAAATTATAATTTTATATGCAAACCTGAAATTACTATGAATTTTGGGAGGTAAAAAGTGTTATGGGCCCATGGTCAATGTTTAAATATATGCAAATCTACCAATAGTCAAACTACTTTAAGCTCATTACTTTCTACCTCACTTTGGGACATGTGGCATGACTTAAGTGGCCCCAATCTTGAAAAGGACCAAAAAAAGCATTCCAAAGCCCCTATCCTTGCTCATGGTGGAAACATCATACCATATTGGCTGGGCATGGAGCGTTGATGGCAATGGGTGTTTCCACCTTAGCATTAATTCCTAAAGCCAAGTCTCCTCTCAGTTAATATTCTTGAACTTTTCAAACCAATCCCGACTTAGAGCATCCCCAATGTAGCTGTAGCAAGGCACGGGAAAGTTTGTACAAAGTATTAACCAAGCTTGAGTGAAAATTAGGGCTCCAATGCACCAAGTACTTGCAATTATAATTTTCAGGGTTTCCCATGCAAGAGCCCCTCTCTTGCATATTTACACTATTTGGAGAGTCCTGAATACCACTCCAGAGTCTCTGATTCTCTGACCCTCACACAATTTTAGATGTTTATGACAAGAATCTCATCATATAAGCACTTAAAAAAGCATAAACAACTAAAAAGTAATGCTTAGTGAGTGCCATAAAGTGTGTGCATTGGGGGTTGGAGAGCTAGGAAATGCCCCCACCTTCCTCTTGCCCCACCGTCAGACTTGGTCTGACAACATGGTGGGGTCTTCTTTTTTGGTTACATTGGGGATGCTCTTAGATTTTGATGAGTTGGGAGGATGACCTAACCTTCAGACGACAAAGAGCTTTGATTGCAGTCAAGAATGCCACAACATGGAATATCAAAGTTTTACACGGGTAATTTTATGGCATTGGAGAACTCAAATTATGTTCTTAGAGCATGTCCTGCAACACGTTCAAAGAAGCGCCTAGAAATTAGGTTTGGAGGGGACAGGAGCAGCAAGTAGGGCAACAAGGCATGAAGTTCCCTGCAATCTAGAAGGTTTGAGGGCCTGCACTTGCGTTACAACAAATTGCAAGGGTACATCTAGCGTCACAGCATGAACAGTGCTTGAATAGTGCTTGGCCAAGACCTTGAAGGAGGCAAGGAGAAAGCTCAAATTTGACGTGAAAGTGCCCAAGCCTGAAAGGCCCTGCTCTTGCACATCAACAAGTACAGTGATATTGGAGACCAGAATCGCAGAAGCTGTTACAAGTTGAATGCAAAGGGCTGTTTTAACGTGCTCCAGAAGATGCTCTTAGTGTTTTTGTTTTGAGTATGTAGGCCAATGTTCAAACAATTATGGAAGGACAAATAAAAATAGAGTTAAAAAGATTGAGAAAAAACTGCAAACATTTTTGACAGTCAGGGCATTTTAATCTGGCGAAAGGAAACCAAAATGGCTAAAAACTGACAGGTATGAGCCACTCTCTGCTGGTCCCTTTAATTTATTCTCAAATTGACTATCGCCAGGTGTACTCTGGCGAACGAAAAAAAATGCAATGTTTAAATCCTGAGACCTTCAGAACTAGCAAAATGCTGGTCCAAGGGTGTAACATGGCTAATTTATATATAGAATATATTGCCTTATAATCACCTTCTCGTTTTCTGGCAACTCCGTTCAACACTCCAATCAATACTGCATTGAGTGCATTCTGCCTACTCCATTTAATACTCTTTGTTGGACATTTAGGCACATTCAACTATTACTATTCTAAAAGGAGCATGTGATTTTTATTCTAATGAATTCCAAGGACTCTGAAAACCACGCAGAACCAGGACCAGGACAGACACTTGATTCAGGGCCAATAGTACATAAGCTTACACAATTTTCCTCAACATGCCATTTTGGTCCAACATGCCACATTCAAAGCCCCGCAACCAAAGTAAACCACTGTGTGTACATTGAGAAATTCAAATCAATTACGACAAATACATGAACACACAGTCAAGATATTATATTAAAATGATGGGTCATTTGCACTCAAACCCTAA
This sequence comes from Ulota crispa, assembly GCA_963920765.1. Classification (NCBI taxonomy): domain Eukaryota; kingdom Viridiplantae; phylum Streptophyta; class Bryopsida; order Orthotrichales; family Orthotrichaceae; genus Ulota; species Ulota crispa. Next base: position 6,930,484 of record OY987242.1, on the reverse strand, counting down.
CCTTCCAGTCTGAAAAAGATGGAATAAAAACATATAAGCAACAAGGAAAAGGAAAATGACATTGGCTTTTTTCTTCTAACGTTGCCTTGTTCCCATAATTGATTTAAATGAACACATGATTTTTGTTTTTTTGTTTTTTTTGCTATCATTGTTTTCAAAAAAGGATTTTCGAGTAAACAAAAATATATGCCAACTAGCTCTTGTAAGTATTAATGGCCACCAAGCTTATATACTAGAACTCACGGTAATTTTGCTAGATCACATGGAAGGAGGCCCCCACTTGTAGAGGTGACTGGCCCAAGGCAAACATCGCCCATATTTATTCAAAGACTCGTCTTTTTGAAATGGCCGGTATATACTCCATGGTTTCATATTTCAACTGCTCCCTTTCTTTTTTTCCTTTTCTTCATGTCAACCGGCTGAATGTGTATGAATAGCAAGTTTTTTGAGACCATTAGGCCAAGGGATTTGACTATGCCTTCATGCGTGTATGGATGGATACACCGATTTAACCCCTAAAGGGCCATTCACCTTGGGGATAAATGGGATTTTCGGCATGTACCTATAGTTTTATTAGTTTGTATGATTTTTTGAAATTTTTATTAAAAGTGTGAAGTTTAAAAACTTAAGTGGGCATTTATTTTTTTCTTCATTCCAATACTTGATTGAAGAAGTTATGCAATAATTATCAAAACTAGGAGATGAGGGGTAGTTTGGGCATGGCCTCTTCTTTGTAAGTGGGTGTTGATTCCAAAAAGGGTTAGCCCTTACAAGCATAAGGTGTGACCACTTGAGCAAATGGGAGTAGAGTGTGAGGGGCCCATCTTGGGGGACTCCCATTTTGGCCCTTGTAAAATTTGGTAATTTGATTTTAGAAGTAGTTTGTGTGTGTATATGTGTGTTTTTTTTCTCCAAGTTCTAAGAGGCTATGACTCCTTGGTTTTCACCTTTTGAATCAATATAATTGAGATTTTTGAAATTTACATAATGCCTCCAATTTTACCTAGTATATTTGCAAATTTCATGACCTTTTGGTATTGCAAGATTATACGTAATATGTTGTACTCCTCCAATTCATTTGAAATTTCTTCCACACTTACCTAACTTGGTATTTTACATGGAGCAACTAAGCCTCAACTTTGTGTAGAGCACCATTTTTACTACAAGAGTGATCAAAGACTTGTGAAAGTTTTGGGTACAAAGGGAAAAAAACATTTCTTTTACTTTACTTGAGATGTCAAATTCTCACCCCTCTCCTTTTAAAATGGGTTGATTTTTTTTCATACAAGTACTTCACGTAATCTAGGCCAAGATCCTACTATTGGATTTTCAAAGAAAACTTTTTCCTACCCGATTCCCCTAGAAGTGGCAATTGCTTGGTCATTTAGGGTTTAACATAGACATCTGGGTGGGGCTTTGTGAACAAACTACCAAGCACTAGAAGAGTGCCCAGTCTGGTTTTTTTAAAAACAACAAGGTAGTTTGCTCATATTTCACTTAGGCTCTAGAACTGCTCACCTCACCAAATGTACTGTTCTGGTACATACTAATTTTCATAACCTTTCAATAATGTACAAATAATGTACATTTGAGGAAGCGAGCAGATTTAGAGACTTATGACCTTTCCACTTCAAAATTTCATGACTAATTCCACAAAACTCCAAAAAATATGAAATAACTTGGGTTAGATGTCAATTCTTCTTGTCTTTCTTTGAAAATTTACTGAAAATAGTTCAAGAAGTTTCACCTCTCCAAAATTTAATTTCAGCCTTTAGATGGACGGTTTATGAGCACACTACCTTATCACTTTTTGGATGCCTTCCGTTTTCCATCCAGATCCATGGACCTGAGTACAGGACCTGCATCCTGGCGACTTGCACTGCCTTCATAACGGAAAAATAAAGCCCTTGAAGAGGGGGAGGGGAAGCGGTGGTGGAGCCCACCCAAAATAGAGAAATGATTTGTTCTGGAACATTAACAGAAAGCGGAAAGGAGGGTAAGGGGGGGCAGTGATGAGGATTGTGGGGAAGCCAATTGGAGGGCTGGGATGATGGGCCATGACCGAGAGGGTGAAGGGTGCCATGTGAAGGGCTTTCCTTACTTTGGGTGGGTTTTGGCTCATCTCTTGCAAGCCCATCATTTATCTTCCTGAGCAGCTGCTGCAGCTGCCAAGCCTTCAAGTGTAGAGTACCAAACCAGCGAAATACTATACAGAACTGTTGTACATTCCTACCCCCATTGTATGACACCCTACCACTCTTCCCTTCGCCGTACTCCTGCGGTCTTGGTCTGGTCCGGTCCGGTCATGGTCTTTGTTCGAGCATTCTTAGTGCAGGGCTGGAAAGAGACCTGCCATGTTAAAACATATCTTTTAACCCGTAAAGGATCAAGGGTTTTTTTGAGAAATAATCTAAAAAGCTGCCAACTTATAGTACATTGCCCAAAATTGAAAATAAAAACCTTTTTTCAAAATTTCAACCGTATCGAAGTGTGTAAGACAGATAAATTAATATGTGTAAAAAATTTCAGCCCATTTGACCACGAGGATTGTAAGTTTATAACGTTTGAAGTGAGAAAAATAACTTTATTTCATTCCTGTAAAACAAGGTCAGCAAAGTTTGAGCCTTCCTAGACTAATTTTTTTGCTCTACACAAATTTGAGCTTTTTTACCATTCACGAGTGTATGATGTTAGGTTCACTCATGTAAATTTTCAAAAGCAAATATATAATCTAGCTTATTTTAAAGCATCTTGCAATGCAAGGAGGTTTAGTGAATTGGCAATACACTGGTCATTCTTTCATGATTTCTTGTGCAATGTGGAAGTCTTTTATTTGAAATCTAAATGGTGAAAAGTTAGAGACAAACATATAGAATATGTGAAAAAAAATTTCAAGAGCTTTGGATTTAAAGATTGAAAGATAATAGGGCCTAAAGTTAGAGGAAAACATTTTTTCTTGAAACTACCTGAACATAGTTAACAAAGTTTGACTCCCTTCAAAAGGTGATGTGAGAGTTCAAATTTTTTTTGACAATTGTACACCATGTGTTTTTTGTTACATACATGCCAAATTTCAAAAGTTGATGAGAGTTTTAGCATAAGATTCTCCAAAGATGCCCAAACTGCCCAAGCTGCCCAATTTTGTTTGGGCAACATAACTTATGAACCAGGCATCTGATTGGGGAAAAATTTACATTTCCATGCAGGGTACATATATGCACGTTGGGTAATAATTTTGAAAACATCCAACAAAAATTAGCTCCATATGTCCCTACCCAAGTTCTCAAGTGGTTGTTGAACAACCACTTGATTCTTTAGGGGTTAATAGGCAACAAACTTAATGAGCATCTTCACCCTTTCTCACCAAACGGAGAGCGTCAAACAGGAATTGGAGTGTGACCATGTAAATGACAAGGGCGACTCTGGATTAGAGACCTAGCGTTTGTTGCAAAACTAGCTCGCTACCAATGGAGTCACTTGATGTTGTTTCCACTTGGCCTACGCTCCAACACTTGACCTCTCCTCGTCTGCTCCAAAAGCTCCTCCCATGCGACTAGCTCCCTTTGCACCCTCATACCGACGTGCACTTGGCACCCAGTAGCAACCAGCTGGAAAAAAGACATAACATTTAAACTCGCTAGAGCTTGGAGAAGTCACACCACTTTGATGTGTTGAAGGTTCTGCCTTGTTAGACCTCATTTTTGAGATCGAAAGAGCAAGATCCCAAAATTTGGCCGTGTGGCAAGGAAGGGTGGAGATGCTCTTAGGATTAGAAAATATAGTTGTTACACATGTATCGAAAAACACATTTCTATTAAAAAGTAGAAGCAGCATATGTCTATTCATCACAATACTAAATATTGCATGTAAGTTGCCCCACACTAATTTCTTGACATTTTACACTATATAAATACTTATTGTTACTACAAAAATTTTCATTACTGATTTATTGCAATAAATAAATTTCATAAGGTTTGGCAACAACAACAAAGTTGTGGAAAAAAAAACTAGTGACTTCTAGGTTGTAAACCATGTGAAATTTTAATATTTAGAGAGTTGCATGTGCCTCCAAGTGGTCAAGCAATGAGTCATGAGGTAACTTTCCAAGGTAAGGCAACCTAGTTGTTAACCCTTGAGCGCCCCACAAGCCCAAATGTGGCCTCTATAGATTCAAATATTTTGAAAATAAAGGTCCTCTTTGTAGTGTACTCTTAGTTTAGACGTACCAGCAAGAAGAGGGGGGTTAGGGGTGATGCCCAAGAATGGGCAATCATGGAATTTGGTTTTGTACTAGGAGGTGATGGGACGGTCAAGGAGTAAGAATGGCTTGGTTTTGCAATTTTAGGGGAATGGTGTGTGCCTAGGGTTCCTAGACTACATGCCACCCTTTCCTCAAACGCTCTAAGCTTGTCAACTTCAGAGATCAAAAACACTCGTATGCACTTCTCTATAGTGTTTACAAATTTGCACACACACTAATATGTACTAACCTAAACCACAGCAAAATTTCAGATAGTCAAATTACGACTTTCACCAAAACTTGCTAACCCTAAGTCAAGCTAAAAACCCCATATTTAATGAATATGGAGTTGTTAGTTACATATGGAGTGTATCTAGACCAATGTAATGACTAGATACACTCCATATGTTATCGACAACTCCATATTCATCTAATATGGGGTTTAAACCTCTAATTTCACTAAACCGGCAGAAGTCAACCAAAGTTTGACCACTAAAATATCCTAAACCGTGTGGAGAAAATCACCCAAATTTTGCAAGGTTATGCAAGTCATAGTCCTTTCTCATTTTTAGCGGTGAATTAAACCGGATGTTCTTTTTCACCTCCCAGCATACGTTAATGTTCGCGCTGGTACAAATCTGCCCTCATTTTCTGAATTTAACCCGGGCGCTCAAGGGTTAAGGCAACCTAAATGCAACATTTAATTTAGAAATTCAAAATTCTTTATTAGTACCAAAAATGTGAAGTTTCTATCATAAAGTATCAAGTGCTTCACCAGAAATTAAGAGAGAAGGTGCACAACGTAAACAAGACAATTTGGATTTGGACATGGGTTAATTTATGTTCTTTCCATTATATCCGTTAGATCAGGCATTATTAGCATCTTTCAACTAAATGTTCCTTTGAAAAGGATCTGGGATCTACTTGTTTTTTAGGTAAGATTCTGATAAATTAAAAAAATTAGAAAAAAAGAAAAGCAATTGATTGACTAGCAAAAACTGCTGCTAGAATTCCAAAAACAAATAATATAATGAAACCTCGTATATCTAAAATCAAATGTTCCTTAGATAGGATTTGTTAGGTCATCTATATATTATATTATTTTTACCTGAATTTGATGATCTCGTTTAATATTTTCCTAGAAACGGGAGTTCACTTGGCAATATAATTCTTGATTTTTGGCTTGTTTGTAGCCAAATGGGGCAATGTATCATAATTTCGCCTTAAGACATGGCTTGGTAGAGAAATAAAATTTATCAATGAATGAGCAAAAGAACAATATTTGAATTGCTTGATAAACTCCCACTTTGAATGAGTATTGGATGGAATTGCTGTATGTGGATGAAAATGGTGTAGCGTGTGCATGCTCTACTATTTTCTACCCAAAACATACGTGAACGTTGTGATATCATAGGTATACAACAAATTCACTGTGTTTGAAACGTATAGTTAATAAATTTTCAAGATATTGAGTTCACCACTAGGAATCTATTCCTTTATTTATTTTCTTGTGTAAAAGATTTCTTTTTAAGATTAAAATTAGGCTCAATAAACTCATCGTCAAAATTTCTTAGACTATTTTGAGTGAACCTGCTCCTATGTGCCTAAGGTAAGAGGCTTTACCCTAATATTTATATTTGCCATCTTGGCACTCTTTGGAAAATGAAGTAAAAAGGTGGATCATTGTGCTCAATTTTCGTTTTGCTAGGCCTGCTCTTGAGTTCTGACAATAAGATGATGAAATTGTATGGGATTGCTCTAGTTACCGATTATCGAATCCCACAAATTACTGGTGAAGATTGTCAAACAATTAACCGGACTCTAAATGTGAAGGATTTAAACTTGAGTGTAGGATCCATAACCAATTGGTTAACAACAAAAAAAAAAAAAAACAGAAATGGTGGGCTTTTTTCATAAGACCCAAAGAAAACATCACATAATTTTAGGCTCCCCATCAAGAATTTGATGACATAAACAAGTTGGGCCTGGAGAAATGGCTCAAGATATACTGACCACAATAGTACAACCTCCATGATTTTTACCTTGGGAAAAACCTAGGGATGTAAGTTTTACTAATAGAAGATCAGATTTTGGATATTTGAATTCAAAATTTGAACACAACACTACAAAGGTTATTTCATTTACCGCGCCCTTTACTAATAACGCTCACTTTCACTAATTCAAGAAATGGTGAATGTTTGAGGCGCATTAGTAAAGTAGATCATAGTAATATAGGTTGATTTACTACGCTTTTGGTTACAATATTTAACCCCGAAAGTCCTAAACACCAATTTTTGGCAACATAGCGATTTTGGGCAACTCACTACCTGTGGGTTTTCCATTTAATTTCTTTGAAATTTTTCACACATGATGTGTTCAAGGAGTAGCTTTAAGGCCTAACAAATTTCATAACTTTTGACTTCATGCTTCAAAAGTTATTGCATGACATGTGTTTTCTTTGCTTGACGAGCAGTCAAAAAAATGTTTCAAAAATTATATTTTTTGAATTTTGTTTTTTGAAATTGGTTCCTTAGATTTACATATACATGGGAAGCTTTGAATCATTCCATTTGATCAATGACATGAAAATTATGAGGACATTTTGTTTGTGGCAATTATGGTTTCTCTACTCTAAAACCTTTATTTTACTCAAATTTTCAAAATTTTGGAAAAGGAACAAAACCAAAGGATGGAGATTGTTAATTACAACATTACCACCATTGGGATTGGAATTTATCATTTTCATAATTAAATTATCAACAATTTAGTGGTTTGAATCATTCTTTCTTCTTTACTTACTATTTTTTTCCATGTGTTGTACAATTCCAAATGATTTGAAAAATTTCAAGTGTATAACCAACTTGCTTTGAAGAACAAATCCAGAGAACAACAACCATGTTAGAATTTTTTTCATACAAATATGACCTTGTGAAATGCAGCTGCCCATATTTTTGCAAGTACAAAAAATGGCTTTTTGTCAATTCAAACTCAATTATCTAACAATCTACATGATGAAAACTCCTAAAAAAATTTCCACACTTTTTGAGACTAGTGCAGTGCAAGATTTTACGGCTACATCTATCAAAAATGTTTGTTTTTTTAAAATTTGGTACTTGTATTAGAAATGGCAGTTTTAGAGCATTTTGGTAAAAAACTTAGCTTAAGCCTTTAGGGGTTAAACATCATGAAAGGACAATTAGTATCTATAATGCATAACAACACCGTCAAACAATTGAACATGAATGAAGTGTATTGTCGTCGCCAAAAACTTAGACATCAATGGCCATTATGCCGCATACCACCAAACTATTGCAAAAGTCATTAACCCCTTAGGGCCGGAGGAGGCAAAAATTGCCTTTGCAAGTTTTGAAATGAAATTTAGTATGTTGCCAAATTTGGATCATGGAGTAACCAATTACAAATATGTAGGGAATGAAGTTTATCTTCACGCATACTTGTTTGATCAAAATTTGGAATTTTGACTTGTTGTAAAGAGAGTGATTCATTGGAAGTGGTATCAAGAAACGTGAGAGTTAGAACAAATCACTCACCAAAACACCAACAAGAACATGACGTCACTTGAGGTCTTTAAAGAATAGGTAAACAGTGCCACAATAGCAGCCAACACAATTATTCTTTGGTTTTGTACCTCCTACCCAAGCTCGTCAATCCTTTTAGAGTTGCATAATCAAAATCACTTATTTACTATCACATTCCTTTTGAAAAAATGCATAGTTGTAGATCAATACTATTCAAATAACTTGCCTAATTGAATTTTCTAACCATGCAAATCTCTTTTTTCTAAAATGATTAAAATATCATGATCTTTCCCACAATTTTTGCACCCTAACCAGCCATGCCTTTCCTTCATCAAACAATATGATTTTTTCCCAAAATCCCAAGTTCAAGTCCTTCAACAAATCACATGTAAGAAAAATGCACAATTACAAAATTTAAATCTATGCTAGTTCCTTGTAGGAGCCATTCATACAACTTGTACAATCCAAACTTAATCCAGTGCACCACCTTTCACTTCACCAATGCAGCACATATTATAAACAGATTGGTCTAAAAAATTTACGTGCTTATCTTCCAAGACCGTAGTTTACATTGGTACGGTTGGATTGTCCTTTTTACATTTGATTTAAGGACATTGATACGTGTACCACACCCTTTGAACTACTGTACCACATCCCGAGGTGAATTTTAGATTTCTACCATCAAAAAGCTGAATTTGAGAATTTGGAATTCAGAATTGGACTTAGAGACCATGATTTAGTCTAGATCCATGAAAAAATTTGCAATTCAACAACACCCGATGAAAAAGTTTATGTTTTTTTAAAAACAAAAGTGAAAATAACACTTTTCTCCCTAGCTAATTTTTTTTATTACATGTTGTTGAATTGCAACTTTTCTTATGGTTCTAGACTAAATCATGGTCTCTAAGTCCAAATCTGAATTCCAAATTCTCAAATTCAGCTTTTTGATGGTAGAAATCTAAAATTTACCCCGGGGTGTGGTATAGTAGTTCAAAGGATTTGGTACACATATCAATTCCCTTGACTTAATTGCTAAAAGCGTCAAGCAATTTGCTTTTCCAAAAGAACAGCCACCTTGGAAAGCAGGCGGCCTTAAGAGATTAAGGGCCTCCTTACATGCTCACCTGGTGGCCGGTCGAACTAAAAAATTTCCACCAATAACTGGTGAGATTGGGCTTTAAAAAAACCAAAATCCCATCTGACCGATTATTGATGGAGTATTTTTAGTTCAACGGGCCACCGGGTGAACATGGAAGGAGGCCCTAAGTAACTTGTAAATGACAAAAAGTGGGCTCACTAGATGTTTTTTATCCAAATCCTTTTGGAAACAGGTCCTCAGTCGTGCACGACTCTTACTGATGGAAGCCTCTCACTGAAAAACATCAAATTAATTTACACAAGAAAGTGCAAAATCTATTGATGACAGTATATGCCTTTAACACCATCCATTTTGTTGGTCTAAAATTGGATCTTAGCCATGAAAAGGATACCTTCGATTTTAGCTTAACCCCTAAAGGATCAAGCAACCTTTTCACCAAAAACTCTTTAAAACTGCCATTTTTAGAGCATTAATTAAATTTGAAAACAAAAATATTTTTATGCATATGTGACCATAGGATCTTATAGTAGAATAGTTTTAGAAGATGTGGAAAAAAATTCAGAAATTTCTACTACGTGGATTGGAAGATAGAATGGTTTGAATATTCAGAAATGGCTTCTGAAAAACCAGGCAGCTACCCTTTAGAAGGTGAAATTCCTAAGGAAAAAGTGCTGCTTGGGTGGTGCTTCCCTAGATTCCATATTCCACCTAAGTAGGGTACATGTTAAAAAAAATTCAAATCATTTGGAATTATACAACGTATGGGAAAAAAAATAGTACGTAAAAAGAAGTGGAGAATGATTCAAAACACAAAATTATAAGAATTTAATTATAGAAATGAAAAAAGCCAATCCCCATGGTTGTAGTGTTGTAATAAACTACCTCCATCCTTTGGTTTTGCTTTTTTTTTGAAATAATGAAAATTGAGTGAAATAAAGGACTTCAAAGTTTATTTTAATAGAGTAGAGAATCCATAATTGCTCGCAAACAAAAACTCCTCATAACTTTCATCTCATTGATAAAAATGGAATGATTAAAAGCTTTCCATATTCACGTGAATCTCCTTAACCAATTTCAAAAAAAAAAATCTGAAAAAAATAGTTTTTACAAATCTGTCCAAGCTGCCCTCCAAATGAAAAAAACAAAATATTAGGCTGTATCTTCTTATTCAAAATTCCAAATGTCATGAAATTTAGTGCATATGAAAGATAAACCTTGTTCCCACATTTTATCAAAATTGAAAATCTCCAAACACAAGTACCTGCCCAAAGTATTTATGTTGCTAAAAAAAGGGCTTGATCCTTTAGGGGTTAACCCCTTAGTGCCCGGGCCATATTCAGGGAAATATTGTCGTAGGAGACCTCTGCCCAGAAACAGGTCCCTAGTTAATTGTGTATTTAGATTGAGTAGACTTGACCATAGAATTTGGCAGGCAAGTACTAGATGTGGTTACTATGTTTTTTTTGGGAGAAATTTACCATAGCAATGTGGATTTTATAACAGTCAATGGTGCATTGAAATTTGCGATTGTGGCATAGTTCTGGGGGCTTATGAACTTCAAGGCGTTGGTTTTTGGTCAAGGAGATGCTGGATTTTGCAAAAATTGATACAGTAGGTGGGGGTAGGGTCTACTCTGTGCTTGCAAATTTGGTGTAGTTTTGGAGCATTGGAAGGATGTGAAATCCTACCTCGATGCAAGGGATCAGGAATTGGAAACTGTAGCCAGCAGGTACACTTGTGACTTACACGTGGACCACGGTACCTGCTATACAAACTCCTTCAAGTCTGCCAACGCGCAAAACTCTCCCCAACAATATGGAACTGCTTATTGCCAGTCGTGCAGGTCACCCATTTCCAAGCTCTAAACTAGAAACACATATTCAGCTCTAAATCTAGCATTTGTTGCCCCCCACGCACGATCTTGCTGGTGGACGCATAATTGCCCCCACTTTGCTTCATCCTACTTGTACAGCTCAAACACATGGTACTATTTTCCCAACAAAACAAGCCGGATGTGGAACCCGGTACACATAAATCTAATTCTAAGAGGCCGGTTTTGGGGAGGTGGGGCGCTTAGGGGTTAATTAGAGCAACAAAATTTACTAGGTCTAGTTTCTATTCCAATTTGAAAATTTGGAACTTTTCAAAATTTGAATATTATATTGCATTTTGAATACTAAACATGTAACCAATAATTACTGATTTTCTAATTGCAAATTGATAAGAAATTTTGGTTACACCGAGGTGTACTCCACATTTCAATGTGCACATACAATGAAGTTTTCAAAAGATTTACACCTAATTTTGTATTTAATATGAGTTTTCTTCACTTTTTGTTTATAAATTTCTTCATTGTTTCAGCTTTTCACAAACAAATCTGAAATTTTGAGACACGTAGTCTCTGAAAAATAAAACAAAAGTATTTAAATCAAATTTTAATTGCAAAATGAACCATTCGTATTGAAAAATATTGACCACGCTCCGCCCTTTAACCCTTTAAGGACCACACGACCATATTTTGGTAGCTGGGAGTGGTTTTTGGCCCGTAAGTTGAAATTGCTCAATAATTTGGAATTTGGTCTTGAAGAACGCATGTGATCACAAGAATTCTACATCCATCTAAAAAAATAACAATGTAATCGGGTATGTGAGTTGACAAATAATGGTGTTTGTACGGCATGGCTTCAAAATACTTTTTTTTTTTTTTTTGATAAAGATGGATCAAAGCAACAACACAATACATCAAGTATGCAAGAAGAATGTCAAATTTCAATAGCACAATTCTAAAAAAAATCAAATTGCTTAACCCCTCACCGCCCACGGAAGTTCTTGAGTATTTGAGAATCTGCTGTTGGATGAACTAAATGGCAACATTTTGATAAGTTGTATCATTTTAAAAAAAGACTGTAACCGTACAAATTCAAACTAGATATGTTAGAGATCACATAGGAAAAGAAAACACAACAATATCACTTGTGGATTGAAAGATTATAAGATTTGATCATGTGGGTGTAACGAAAACTAAGAAAGTGATTTGAAGTCTTTCAATCCTCTTTTCACATCTCAAATTTAAAATTGAGGAAACCAAAAAATATATAAATATGTAAAGTACAACATGTGTAACCCTAATCAATTTACAGCTTCTTAAAATCTACTCTACAACTTTTTAAATTAAGTTTCTAATGTGATTGTTTCTCCAAGTTCTAGTGTACTTTAGGCTCATTTCCAAGAGCTCTCAACACTAGAAAGTGAAGATTTGCCATGGACATCCTTGCAGAAAATCTTGAATAGACAAATTATAGTCATTCATTTTCAAATTTGGATTTTTGATACTAAAACAAGACTTCCATAAGAATAATTCAAAAAAATAACCACTAAAATTAATCTTCAAAAAAAGTAAAAAAATTCCAAATTGAAATGTAGGGTGGACAGTTTTGGTCCCCTTGGGCAGTGAGGGGTTAAGAAATATGCTTGTATTGTTTTCCTATGTGGTAGTAGGGTAGTTGCAAGAAACACTTCACTATTTTGTCTCAAACACCCTTGGTATTGGTAGTACTAGTAGTACTACCGAGCTTCTAGAATAATTTTTTTTTTGAATAAAATAAAATATGGAAAATTTGTAAAGCACTTAAAGTAGCATACTCTTAAAAATTCAGACCTAGAAAAATTTTACTCTAAAAATTGTGCGCAAAACAAAATCACCTACAAAAGCCAATTTCTTTCTTGCTTTTTAGAAAATAGTAAAATAATTCAAAAAAATAAAACAAAAGGTAGCCATTTGAGAACCCATTAAACACATTCACATAGTATAATTGCTTTGTTGAGGAATTTCTTTGTATCTTGCCAATGAAGGGAGATAGGATGCCTACTTTGAGACAACGTAGATGCCATGGAATTTAGAATTTTGAAAAATCCTTTTACAAATGCATGTAAGCATGCTCCATAAACAACATCCTTGATTTATAGCCCTAGGAAAGCTTTTTTGGACCCAAAATAGTACTAAAAACCCCAAAATGGCTAAGGTAGACACCTATTTGGGGGCTATTTAAATATAGTGAAATAATTTTTTTTAAACCGCAAAAATTATGGAAGGTCTGTAACTATGACATGTACCTTCCTCTGAAATTTCAACTCAAAAGAACTTGATGCGCAAAAGTTACAAGCCAAAAAGCACCTGCGGGAGGTGAAGGGGATAAGAAATAGTACAAGTGTTTCTTGCAATCACCCAGTAGTATAATTGTAGTATTTGAAGATCTACTGAAATGTTGTTGTCATTTTGGCTTTAAAATATGTCATCCTACATTTAAGGCCAATTCTTGATTGTTTTCACCAATTGGATTTTTAGAATAACTATCAAATTTCTTGTAGAATTGTTTCAGGGTAGCAAAGAAAGTGGGTTATTTACCCTTTTGTCCACTTAGCTACATCTTGTGATTGCTATTTCTGTCTATTTTGAGTGAAACTAGTATTGATGGAAAGGTAGGAAACCTTGCTTTTTAGAAATGTAAGGCTCTTTTCAATCAAAGCTTGCATGAAGCGTTAACATTCAAAACCACATAAGCATGAAACACTAGAGATTTTCCGCATACGGCTCACTCAATCATTATAATGTTTCACCTCCAACAATAGTTCTAGCTAAAATTTTGGTACCTTAAAGTAAACAAGGTGTACTTCCCATTTGTACGGTTGGATTACTGAAAATGGGTCCACATGTGAGTCAATTGCACAATTAAACTTATAACCCTTGTTTTTAGTGGATTTTGTGAAAATGGGTGTGGTCCTTAAAGGGTTAAGGGGTTTAGGACGGGAATAGAACATTGTTGCACGGTCACGACTCTTCTAGGTAGCTTTCTTTTAGTAAACTTCTGATACTCACGAGTTACCAATTCATCGGTACAAAACCATTAATGGGCCGTCCTTTCATATTTAGGGCAGTATCAATTAAATACAGTACGGGGCTTTTCATATCTTAAAACATTTTTTTTTCACACAAATATAAGGAATTTCATTGCAGTTAAAAAGTACAAGAGCCCCCAGCCAAAATCGACCTGGAGAAAATTTCAAATACTTTGACCACTGCAAAAGTCAATTGGTGCAAAAACAGAATACATACTTGCTTGATCGGTGATATAAAAGGGGTCACCAGGTTATTGCAATTAGTGCAAGATTTTGAGTAGTGCGAGACACCATTATATTAACCCGTAAAGGTCAGTGCATCCAAAAAGTGGATGCACATTGGTCAATCCTAATTGTAACCTTGCAAAATATTAATTTTTAGTACGTAATTCAAATTAAGAAATTGAAACTTGACAAGTTTTCTCTTTATTCCATTTAATTTTTTTGAAAAACGTCAAAATTTGAAAGAGTTATTGCCATTTAAAGCTCCAAGTATTCGAATCCAAATAACGTAATATGGTTTATATTTTATTCTTATTTTCTACTCTTTAATTGAATTTTAAATACAAACTACAAAACTATGTTTCTCATTCTACCATACATTTATGGTAGAAATTATAGTTATTTTTAATATATATTCAAATTGATATGATTTTATTTTCACGTTTTGTTTTAAAAAATCACAATAATTCAAAATTTCCATCAAATATATTGAAAAAAAACAACATAAATGGAAAACAAATGCGTCTTCTAGTTTATAAATTAATTAAATATAAAGATAAATTTGGTTTGGTAGTCAAATTTACCTTTAAGTTCTTTGTTGTGATTGTTTTGGGTGTAAAAAATAAAATATCCAATTGAAAAATTTTCACACTAATTTTTAAAACTACTTGTACCTCTCAAAAAAATTCAAGGAATTCAGGTTTTTTTTTGCTATTTTAACTTATTTATGTTCATTTTTTGAAAAAAAAATGATAACAATTACAAATTTACATGAAACAAATTGAAATTTCTTGCAGCAATATATCATTCATAGATTCAAGTAATAAAAATAAAAAATTGTTGTTTGAACACACTTTAAAAAGCAAAATTAAACTTAGACGTGAAGTTTGACCATTTCAAAATGGATCAAGTCCTTTAGGGGTTAATTTGGATAAACCATCTGATTACATCTGATTACTGTGAAGAGGTGGCATGCATTTTGCCCATGTCCGTCAAATAAGGTTTGGCCACATCTTTTTTCTACCACAAAAATAGTAACGTAGTGGCTAAGCTTTAGTAAATGCGACATTCTTCGCACACTCCCTAGGGTCTACGCTCTCAAAATGTCATGAAAACTTTGAGGCATGTTATTGAGAGAGTAATCAAATACTGCAACCCACAAATTTAACCTAAACCTAAACGGACTATTCTATTACCGGAATTTGCAAATTCGCTTATTTGTTGAATTGCCCCAAATTAACATTATTGATGTTGGGCACAATAATTAAAATAAATTTTAATTGACTTTCAAATTTTTTTTACACCAAAAGTGGTGTTTTGGATGTTAACATAATAAGGGTATGTTCACACTTGGTGTTAAGAGTTGTAGTAGCAAAGGAAAATTAAATGCATTTGTATACACCTTCAAATTACATTCATATTGTTAATATCCCTATTGGCATCAAGTATGAACACATCTTAACCCCTAAAGTTCAGTTGGGCAGGTACTTGGGGCCTCAACTTTTGTTGTGATTTTTTGAAATTTTTTTGAAGATAGAAAAGCACATTAGCTTTTGGGGAATATAATTTTATTTCCAATCTATGCCCACTTATACCCAGATAAGCAAAAATTTATGGAGATTAGGCAGATTTTAAAATAAAAAAATGTTTTAGTTTTAAAAAAATTGTTATTTTTCTCGTAGGATATACTTTTATTTACATCTAAAGCTTTGATTCATTCCATTTGGACTAGTTATGGGAAAGTTATGGTCAATCTTGTTTTTTGGGCAATTCAAGCATCTTTTAGAAATAATAACTTATAAAAATTCATTTATGAATGCATGTTTGCATTTTTTCAAACAAAATTGTTGGAAAGAGTGAAGTTTGCTTTTTAGAATAATCTCACCATTGGGATTATTGTGTTTCACTTCCATTGCAAGGTTATTAACAATTTAAGTTTCTGTTCAATCTCAAACCTTCTTCCACCTAATGTATTTTTTAAGAATGAAAATTAAGTATTTTTTGTTTTGATATTTTTCCAAATATTCTCAACTCAATTTTCCACCATAAGAAAATAAACCTCAAAACTTTGTGGTGCAAAAAATTTGAGTTATAAAAGTTCAAAGTCAAATAATCTAATCATGCAAGGTGCAAAAGAGTTTGTTTTTTACACTTTAAACACAAATATCTTGCAATCTATGCGGTCAAATTTATTTATTTTTTTCTACATTCTTATACCAGTCTAGCACAAGATCCTATGGTTAGATATGCAAAAACGCCAATTGTCAATTTTTTTTACTCTTTATCATAAAAATGTCAGTTTTTAGAGTCTTTTGACAGAATAAAGACCCCAAGGCTTTAGGGGTTAACCAAATAAGAGTGTAATCATCCTATACTTCATACTATCTAAAAAAAATAGGGGAGCCAATGAGCATCAGCCACAGAGGTCACCACTCTACCTAGCTAATTGTTGACAACTATCCAATTCTAGAAATAGCCCTCTCACAAAATCCGTCTCAAAGAAGGTTGCCAATAAGGTAGTATGCTCTAAATGCGACTCTTTCATGTAAAACGTGCCACAGGTAGCTCAAGACTAGATATGAAGTGGTCCTTGAACGAATCTCTTCAAGTCATAGAAATAAAGATGTATTTTATTACAAAAGCCAATCACACTCCTTAAGTAGTTTTTTGTCATTACAAGTTGGAAGGGAGCAGTTTATGAAAGGTCTAGAGTCACAAATAGATATCTACTATAAAAAAACTTTGTAAAATCAACAACAATTCAATAATGCTTCAAAAAACATGAATTTTTTTTGTAAGACACTTGACATCCATTTCTCTTTGTTTGAAAATTAGACCAAAAAAAACCTTCATCCTTCATGTCTTGGAAGCCCATGAAAAGGCAGATCAGCCCTTAAAGTGACTGTTTTTGAGCATACTACCTTAATGCCAAATTGCCAATGATAAGTACAGAACATAAGTTGGTGAGACCTTTCTAAATAAGACTTTTTTTGTATACATGTATATTGAACTCTACATACGAATATCCCTGATAGTCCAAGAAGGCGCCATGAGCGTAAAATGCTCGGGCAAATTGTTGTCGCAATCTCTACCTCATTTTGACACAGGTTACCATAAAATCAAATAAACTGGGTGAAAAAAATGGATAAAATTGCCAAACCCCTCCCAAATGAATACCAGGTTTGTCAAATTTTGGATGAATATTACTAATTTTAGCGTGAGTATGGATGAAAGTGCACTTATCAATAACTCTATTCATCTTATTTCTTACTTGTGTGCATTCTTGGATTCTTGGGTGCATGTTGTGTGAACCACAACAAAACAAAAAAATATCCTAGGCACAATATCTCAAAATAGTATGTATATATTTTGAGATTTTTGTATAAATGGAGAGAACTCCGCTTGTTATAGGCACTTTGGAGCGCCAGAGAGGAATACCCAATTGCTTATCTAACCACCTACTTGACCCATCTCCTTACCCTTAACCCCAAAGCCCAAGCCCATTCTTCTGTGAAAGTGACTCAAAACTGCTACTTTGGGGGAAATGAGAAGAAAAGTATCAAAAAAAAGTTTGTTTTGCAGATTCAATCAAGGGATCTTGCCTTAGACTAGAAGATGTACTTGTGGGAAAAAATCAGGTCATTCTAAATGGAGAGGAGGGAGATATTTACAACTAAAGTGAAAAAAAAAGATATTGTCTGTGCTATTCAAAAAATTTAGAAGCCTTTGACCACTTCTACATGAAAAAAATTGCTCTATCCAAAGTTCAGGTTTATTTTTTCCACGTAAAAGATTGAGTTAGATATGTGCGGGAGAATTTTCGAATCAACTACAACTACACAACACATGGAAAAAAAATTAAGTAAAAAGAAATAGAGAATGAGCCAAATCACTAAATTGTTAAGAATTTAATTAATGAAATGAAAAATTCAAATCCCAACAATCACAATGCAGGGTTGCTAAATTGTGAGCGATGAGCGGTGAGTGGTGAGTAATGAGCGGTGAGCAATAAAAGAGACTTTTTAGAGTTTAGGAGGAGAAATGAAATTTTCCATAACTTGAGATTGGATGTTTTGAAACAACAACAAAAATCCCTACAACAACACAATTTGTCTCTAAAGTGCAGTAATCATTTGAAAGAGAGGAGGATGTGGATGAAATACATCAATGATATTCATTGGAGCCAATGAATGAAAATGAATGCGGATGAAAAGTGGCGGTGTAAGGTGGATGAAAAAATCCGTGATGGTTGTTTAGCATATTGAAATCAATGAACATTAAGCAAATTATATCCATAAAAGACCTACATTTTTATTGCCGTGGGCAATGGGTGCAATCATTTTGTAGATCATGTACATTACATTCAAGCAATTTTCCTCAATTATACATAAGTTTATCAATTTTTTCTTACCCCTAAAGAACCAGACCCCCTTTTTTAGACCCCCTTTTCTAGACCCCCTTTTTTAGCAACATAGCAATTTTGGGCAAGTACTTGTGATTGAAACTTTTCATGTTTTAGGCTGAAATTTTAATAGAATGTGGGAGGAAGGTCTATCTTTCATATGCACTAAATTTCATGACATCTGGAATTTTGAGTAAAAAGTTATGGCCTAATATGTTGTTCTTTACTTTTGTCGGGTAGCCTGGGCAGATTTTTAAAAATCACTTTTCTGAAAAAAAAATTTTGAATTGGTTTAGGAGATTTGTGTGAATGTAGGAAGCTTTGAATCATTCCGTTTTGATCAACGAGATGAAAGTTATGAGGATTTTTTGTTTGCGGGCAATTATGGATTCCCTACTCTAAAATAAACTTTGAAGTCCTTTATTTTACTCAATTCTCAACATTTTGGAAAAAAATCAAAATCAAAGGATGAAGATTGTTTATTGCAACATTATGGCCATTAGGATTGGCATTTTTCATTTCCATAATTAAATTCTTAACAATTTAGTGTTTTGAATCATTCTCTACTTCTTTTTACTTACTAATTTTTTCCATATGTTATACAATTCCAAATGATTTGAAACTTTTTGACATGTACTTTACTTAGGTGGAATAAGAAATTTAGAGAACTACCACCCACACATCCTTTTTTCCTTAGGAATTTCACCTTTTGAAGGGTAGCTGCCCGGGTTTTCACAAGACGTTTTTGAATATTCAAATCACTCCATCTTCCAATCCACGCGGTGGGAAATTCTGAAATTTTTTCCACATCTTCTAGGACTATTCTTCTACAAGATCCTACACTCACATATGCATAAAAATGTTTTTGTTTTCAAACTTGGTTAATGCTCTAAAAATGGCAGTTTTGGAGAGTTTTTGGTGAAAACTTTGCTTGGTCCTTTAGGAGTTAATGACTCAACATGACTCATGCTGCCATAGTAACAAACGCACTTTGCTTTGGAAGAATCGTTTTGTAAATCATGTATAGTACATTCAAGCATCTAACTTGATTATACATAAGTTTATTTATTTATTTATTTGTTTATTTATAAAGATTCAGTAGCCTAGTCCTGCCTAAATACCACATCCATGTTCCTCTGAAAGTAGAAAAATTTATTGAGAGAAATTTTAACGTTCCAACTAGCATATTATTCAGCATAAGTAATACTTGCTCCATATTGGAGATTTGAAACAACTATTAGAAAGTCAAATTTAAATGTTCTCAACAGTGTAGTTTCTTGAGAAAATTGAGGGTATGCATTAGAAAAAATTTGGGCCCTCAATAAGGCCTTGAGTTACCAAGCATGGGAACCTTGGGCACATTACACCAGATTCTGCACATGCGCACTATGGCACCATTGGTGCCACGTCAATTTACTACTTTTAAAAAAAACCATAAAAGTTCCTAATTTTTTTCTAAGATAGTATTTGAATTAGTTGTTCTACAAATAGTTCTTGAACTATTTCACTTCTTTTGTGTGCATCCACTGAGTGGCAAATAGAATTCAGATTGCCCTTTTCC
>OY987242.1:6639278-6910325 GCA_963920765.1 Ulota crispa | reverse complement strand
GGCAATAAAAATGTAGGTCTTTTATGGATATAATTTGCTTAATGTTCATTGATTTCAATATGCTAAACAACCATCACGGATTTTTTCATCCACCTTACACCGCCACTTTTCATCCGCATTCATTTTCATTCATTGGCTCCAATGAATATCATTGATGTATTTCATCCACATCCTCCTCTCTTTCAAATGATTACTGCACTTTAGAGACAAATTGTGTTGTTGTAGGGATTTTTGTTGTTGTTTCAAAACATCCAATCTCAAGTTATGGAAAATTTCATTTCTCCTCCTAAACTCTAAAAAGTCTCTTTTATTGCTCACCGCTCATTACTCACCACTCACCGCTCACCACTCACAATCTAGTGTCGTCGATCACTATGTTGTAATAAACAATCTACTTCCTCAGGTTTAGTTTTTTTTCCCAAATATAGAAAATTGTGGAATATAAAAGACTCCAAAATTTATTTTGGAGTAGAGGATCCGTAATTGCCCACAAACTAAAACATCTCATAACTTTCATCTCATTGATTATTATTGAATGATTCAAAGCTTCCCACATGTAAAAAAATCTAAAGAGCCAATTTCAAATTTTTATTTTTAAAATACTACTTTTAAAGAAGTTTTGGGCTGCCCGGATTGCCCTCCCTCCTCCAGACTGCATAAATTCTTGCATAACTTGTTTGACAAATGTGAGAATGAAAAAAAATGAAATGCTTGTATAGGTCTTGGAAATTCCCACGTCTAATATATGTTTCAAAAAATGACACAAACTAGCTGTAGATACATGCCCAAAATCCATTTGTCCCCCAAGTGAACAGTTGGACCTTTAGGGGTTAACTTGTAAAGCAATTGATAATTTGTGACCAAAATTTTCAAGAATCGTAGCCTTTACATAACCACCCTGGAATGAATTTTTCGGATGTTTTTTTGTGTGTTTGATCCCCAAATCCCAAACTGCTAATTAGATACAGTAATTAGACAGTCCTTTTTGTACCCTAGCTCTTAATTTTTAACAAGATCGTAGCATTCAAAAATGATTTTTTAAAGTTTGTGGGCATAATAAAGAGGAAATTATCTCAGTTCAAGGGATGCAACTCCAAATCTTGTGTTCATGTACCAAGTAACTTTTTCGATTATGTTGCACAAGTGTGTTGATAATATAGGTGAAAAAATGAGAACAATTGAACATATGTATCATGGTTTAATGCACTACAAGAGAAGGGTCATTTTATGACTAGTGTATATGATTTGATTGTCATCTAAAATGAGTCATATTTTGGAGAGTACACAATTTACACTATATATGACTCTATTATATGACTCTTCAAACTACAACTCATTTTGGATGACAATCAAGAGTCATATACACTAGTCATAAAATGACCCTTCTCTTATAGTGATGGAATTAATAATAAAGGTAGCCTAGCAATTTCATCATACAAATGGTAGATTTTAAAGGATGTAAACAAGTTTTTATTCATATTATTATATTGAAATATCAACATATATAGTGAGCACCTAGCTTACACTTTAATCTTTGTCAATCATGGAATTAAAAAAATACCAAAGTTGACACTTTTGGACTTAGAAGCTTTTAGTATTGGGATCTTTTATTTTTTCAGACATTCAAAAGTAAAGAACTCACTTATCAAAGGCTCATAAGTCCACTCAATGTGCTTGTGGGCATTGTAGCTGTTGAAAATATTTTGTGTTGAGAATATGTGAAAATTTTCAAACTAACTAAATTTTCTTTTGTGGTTGCCTAAATTAACCAATTTGAAAAAGGAAACATGTATACTATCATAAATTTATGCTATTTTGTTCATTAATTTTGAAAACAATGATCCCCAAAGGTACTCGTTGCTCACAAGTTCTATAAGAAAGTTAAAGAATCCAAGCCAAATCTAGTCATAATTGGATGCCCAAAATTGCATCTTTGCCTAAAAACAAAGTTTGAATCTTTAGGGGTTAATCCCGTCTTCTTAGAAACAATTTGTATTTCGATCCCAAGGTTTGCTGCACTACCACAAGAATTCTGCCTTAAATTTGGTATCCGCATTGAAAATGCTACCTAGGTTGATCTGGAGAAAGAAGACCAAAAATTGACGACGGACAACTCCATACATTAGAAAAAAGAAATCAACAAATAGCAGCAAAATATTTCAAACGTGTGTAAAGAGGTTTTGGGCTTCATTTCCAAAATCAAGACTTTTCTTATTTTCAACCAGTTTTTCAAATGCATGCACACTGAAATATTGCTCGTGTTTATATTATATAGTTAGACCCTTTTGCTGAAATTTTCCCCAATTTTTATTCTATAGTTTTCAATTCCAATCATTTTTTTCCCATTATTTTTGGCTAACTTTTATTTTTAGGATCCCTTGGCTTAATGAGTTCAATAGCAAAACACTTTCAAAATTGTTGTGCAAACACATGTTGTCAACCATAAGAGTTTGTGTACCACAAATTGTCATCAAACTTATAAATAAATTACATAAGCATGCATTCCAAACTTGTATTTTGAAGGAAAGACAAGAGATTTAACCCTTAAATGCCCAAGAAATCAAATTGACCAATTTCCTCTTTACAATAAATAAATAAAGCCAAGAGTGCATGTGTGTATAAGGGAACAAGAGATTTCACTAAATGGCGACTTGCCATATCCAAGCAACTTTTGTAACAAAACATCCTTTTTTTTATAAACATCAGAAAGAGCTGACTTGGTAAAGATTACCTAAGTAAAAAACAAAAATCCTTTTCAAGTGCTCCATAGTCCATATCTTAAGTTTTAACAAGGTGCCAATTCTGGAGGAGGTTTTTAAGGCCATGAATTGTCTTCAAACATAGCATAAGGTAGACACACTGTTCTCAGACCCCTCCCCATTTTGCACCTTATTTTTGAGGGTTTCTCCACCCACTATTGAACTCAAAGTGGAGTAGTGAATGCCTCTTGTTCAAGCAAATTCTGACACATGTCAGATGCTAAGTTACTTTGAGATGGTTGGGATTGGGACCCTCAAGTGCCATTATAGAAACACATCCAAGCAGTTTCAAGAGTAGTCTAGGGACGCTAATAGGGACCCTATGAGTTGCAACTTTGCCCTTTGATATAAAATAATCTACAATACTTTTTTCCAAAAAAATTATGATCCACGACAGCTTGTTGAAAGGCTAACCCCATTGTTTTTTTTCTTGAATTTTCCAAGATCTTGAGGTACCCCAAACCCTTAAACAGTTAGGTATAGGTCTCACTACCTTAGATTACGTAGACCACCTTACATAGTCTTACAAACTGATAAATTTTTATGTCATATGATGCTCAATGGTTTGGGCACTAAACAAATTGTGGATTAAATACAAATTTTTATAGCCAAAAATGGATCTATCAACAAGAGTCAACAAAGTTCAATTCAAAATCATACCAAAATGCATCACAAATATAGTTTCTAAGTGCCTCCTTTAGCTAATGGTGTTGCCCCTCATATGTTGCCAGGACAACACAATAGATGTATTTGGATCCAAATTCCATATGGAAAGTTTTTCAATATGTCTTTCCCATTAGGTCAAAATAATGGCTGGCCAAAAAATACAAAGGAAGCTGGCTAAACCATGACAAAATATTTGTGGATTGGATGCAATCTTCAGGCATAAATTTAATTACCTTCAATATTTGGGTGCCATAATTGAGACTTTTTGTAATAAAAAATAAGTGTGAATCCAAAAATCAAAATTCTAACCACTGTAATAAACAAGAGTGTTGGCAATCACCAACCCTCTTTCAATACAAATTTATTAAGTTACAAGGTCGTTGCTTATCATAATTTTCTTATTGTAAAAATTTCATAAAATGATAAGGTTGGTAAGAGGTTATCTTTTCTTTCTTTCTAAGCTTAAAAAAACTAAATAGTTAGTATCTATCGTAGTAAGAAGTTCCGATGCTAAAAACAAATGTTTGGTCGATGAAAATTGATTCTCTTTTTAAGATTTGCACGTATACTATGTGATTGTGCATCAATCCATGTATGAAATGAAAGGCTACAATAAAAGGTGTTGGTATTTGCTAACTCTTTTGTATAAGGATTTTGCACCATAAATTCACTTTGAAAACATTCAGTGCACTTGTAATCAAAACCATGTTTTATATGATACGTAACCCCTCCTTGATTTTGAAGGAGGTTTTTTTAGTTGAAAGTTAAATACCTCCAAAAAGGGAATGACATTTGATAAAGACGTTTTTTTAAAGGATTTCTCACTTTATTGTAGATAGTGTGGCAAATGGAAGCTCATGTTTGTTTTAGGCACTTATGGATTTTACACCAAAATTGATTGTAAGGATTTTTTTGACTTCCTAGTGGAGATTCTCCTCCTTTTTTCTTGAGATTCATAATTGGTAGTATAAAGATCACTAGTTTCAGCGTAGAATTTAAACGTTTCATTATTTTCCATAAAAATTGAACATCTTACAGATTTATTACCTCCAAATGCACATTTGTACAAATTAGAATCCTCAAATGTGCAAAACATTGTTGGTGTAAGATCCTAGGTATTATTTTTCAGCCCATCTCTAGAAGCAATTGAATCTAGTGTAGCCCTTCACCATTTGAAAGCCAAACAGTGATTTCCACTCATGCAAAAGTGTATTGCCAATAATAACGAACAAAATGCATATAATCAATTGAATTGATCAGAAATAAATAAAATAATACAAGGAGGAATAAAATCTCAAATGTCTACCTCCTACAAATGCCATTGTTCATAACATGGAGAATGGACAACAGATGATTTCAAACACTTCATGTACAGGCTGCGTCAAATGGATGAAGTACATCCAAACATGCTTACAAAGAGGGTTGTCTATTTTTAAATGTGTGACTAATTCATCATGCGTATTTCACATTTTTTGTGCAAGGCTCTCTATTAATTCAAGTAGAGATGAAGGAAGAAAAAAACTTGCAAAAATAAAGATCTTATTTTTGGAATCTTTGTAGAGTATAGTTTATCATGCGTAGAAAGCTCCATATCTACATGTTACCCATCCCCTACATTTTTAGGAGTTAATTACTCCCTTTGTCCCTCTAAAAACATCCAAATCAGACACATTTCTTGTACCACTAAAAAGCTCTCTTTTGTTAATTTCAAATGTTGAGAAAGCATTTACCATGTTCAATCTCATGGGAGTAAGTTAAGAAATTAGAGAGTATTCCTCTCCTAGCAAGCTTGGTTTTGCCCATATGAGGTACCATTGTTGCAATTGATTTTTTAATCATCAATAATGAGGAGCTAGCATCATGCACAAATATGGTACTTTTTGCATGAAATTTGCATGCCTAAACTGCGACATCAAAGTTGGAGAGTTTGCATACATTTGGTAGATGGTATATTGATTCTAGAATACAAGTTTGACTAGCACAATGACTAAAAAAATAAGGAAGAGATGGAAGCATTTACAAACTATGTACAAAATATGGTATTTTTTGCATGGAATTTGGGTGTCTACACTAGAAGAAACCCGTGTTTTTTATAACGGATTTTTTGGATATTTACTTGTTATTGTGTTTACTTGTTATTGTGTTAACAACATCAAGATGTTAGTTTTAACATTTATTGTAACATAATTCAAGTGAATGTCCAAAAAAATTTGTTATAAAAAACACGGGTTTCTACTATGTAGCAACACCAAAACTGGAGAGTTTACATACATTTGATAAATGATATATTAATTCTAGAGTGCATGTATCACTTGCACAAAGACTCAAAACACAGTCAATCACTTTCGCAACGAAGCTTTTTAGATGTTTTTAGAGGGACAGAGGGAGTATAACATAATTACTTTCCTTCGTGCCAAAGGATATCTGATGCAAATAATTTTCCTATTGGTCCCGCTACCGTCACTTCTTCATTCCATCGACATCACAAGTGCCATTGATAATAACATACCCTCCGATCCAATGAGAGAGTGCCACCTGTACAGAAGTGGGCTCCATTCAGGTTATGCCACCTGTACAGAAACTGGCTGCACAAAGTTAACCCCTAAAGGACCAAAATTCCCTCAGGGGACTTTCGGGATTTCGGGCATGTACTTATGGCTAAATTATTTTGTGTAATTTTTTGAAACTTTTATGGAAGATGGGGAATTCAAAAATCTGTGTGGGCATTTAATTTTTACCTCATTCCGACATTTATTAAAGAAGTTAAAAATGAATTTATGAGAGTTTTAGTTCGGCGGGTAGCCCAAAAACTTTTTTAAAACTTGCATTTTTTTAAAATAAAAATTCAAGTTTAGTTCTTTAAACTTACGTATATGTGGGAAGCTTTGAACCATTCAATTCTAATTAATGAGATGAAAGCTTCTCATAACTTTCATCTCATTAATTAGAATTGAATGATTCAAAGCTTCCCACATATACATATGTCTAAATAACTAACCTCAAATTTTTATTTAAAAAAATGCAATTTTTCAAGAAATTTTTGGGCTGCCCGCCAAACTAAAATTCTCATAAATTCAATTTTAACTTCTTCAATAAATGTCAAAATGAGGAAAAAATTAGATGCCCACATAGATTTTTGAATTCCCCATCTTCCATAAAAGTTTCAAAAAGTCACGCAAAGTAGTTTAGCCATAGTTATGTGCCCAAAATCCCATTTGTCCCCGAAAAGGGGGCTTGGTCCTTTAGGGGCTAAGGAATTCTTTCTCTCCCTTATAGGTCTAAGCTTACCACAAACCACCTGAGTTTAACCCCTAAAGGATTGAGTGTCTGTTTGGGGGACAAATGGGATTTCGGGCATGT
Source organism: Ulota crispa (assembly GCA_963920765.1). NCBI lineage: Eukaryota > Viridiplantae > Streptophyta > Bryopsida > Orthotrichales > Orthotrichaceae > Ulota > Ulota crispa. The sequence goes on along the minus strand of OY987242.1, from coordinate 6,903,540 downwards.
ACCTATGGCTAAACTACTTTGTGTGATTTTTTGAAACTATTATGGAAGATGGGGAATTCAAAGATATGTGTGCACATCTAAAAAATTTGTTTTGATGTTTTTTGAAGAAGTAAAAAATGAATTTCTGAATTTTTTTTGGAGATGGGGCAGTCTGGGCAGCCCAAAAACTTTTTTGAAATTTACATTTTTTTAATTTAAAAATCTGAAATTGGTTCTTTGAGTTTACTTATACATGGGAAGCTTTGAATCACTCATTTTCAATAAATGAGATGAAAGTTATGAGGACTTTTAGTTAATTGGTAGATATGGCTCTTTTAGTTAACTGGTAGATATGGAGCCATATCTACCAGTTAACTAAAAGAGCCATATCTACCAGTTAACTAAAAGTCCTCATAACTTTCATCTCATTTATTGAAAATGAGTGATTCAAAGCTTCCCATGTATAAGTAAACTCAAAGAACCAATTTCAGATTTTTAAATTAAAAAAATGTAAATTTCAAAAAAGTTTTTGGGCTGCCCAGACTGCCCCATCTCCAAAAAAAATTCAGAAATTCATTTTTTACTTCTTCAAAAAACATCAAAACAAATTTTTTAGATGTGCACACATATCTTTGAATTCCCCATCTTCCATAATAGTTTCAAAAAATCACACAAAGTAGTTTAGCCATAGGTACATGCCCAAAATCCCATTTGTCCCCCAAACAAACACTCAATCCTTTAGGGGTTAATTGACATTTACACTTCCTTCCATGTGGTCATGCTCCAGCATATAGGGCCACATCATGGGTTCATCGCACCTCAAGAGACTCTAAAAATGTGTGCTAAAATCTCAAATTCCGCATTTGTTGAAAATAAAACAAAAATATGATAGAAGCTCTGAAAATTTAGGTCGGGAGATCGTACCAAATACTTCAGCCCATGTAACTTCAAGAATGGTCTCAAGCACTCATAAAAAGTAAAAGAATAATGGAGGTTCTTTTCATTTGTGTCTAGAGTTCCTAGTGACCAAAATCCCGGGGTCCTTACTACAAGTCTTGAAAATCTTAAAAAAGAAAAGGAAAAAAAATGAAGTAGAAAACCAAGCAAAAAGGGCTGAAATTTCAATGCCATCCTACCGACAACCCTTCTTTTTTCTTTTTTCGGTTTATATACTAAAACTATCATATTTCAATTATACTTGATAGAACAGTCCAAGAATCACAAAATTGACCTTTTACGTTTAGTGAACCCAATTCTTGAGCTTGAGGGTAGAGACACATCTGGCCTTTAATTTCAAGCTTGAAATGGTTTTTGAACTTTCAACTTTCTACCCTTCGCTCTTGATTTGATAGCCCTTGAGGTTGATTGCTTTCATGTAAGTTATGTGAGGTAAGGAATAAGACTCCAAAATGGCCGCAACTCTCTCCTAGTGTAAAAGAGGTCCTTACTTGCAGGACATTGATGCAAATATGAAGTACTCCTGCCAGTCAAGGGCGTTTGATCACAGGGTCTTCAAAGTGGGAATTGGCTTGTGGCAGTGGCCACCATGCTGGCAGACATGAACTCCAGAGAATTAAAATAAAAAACTGATTGTACATGGTTCGTACTCAGCACGGCCATGATGCATTCCCTGCCACTCTAATCCACACCCCTGGGCAATTAAATTAAATTAACCCCTTTGCCTGACCCACCCTTCACCCGAGTCTCTTAGTACGGAGGTTTGCTGCAGTGCCCATGTAAAATGACCCTTCAGCCAGGCGCGTGAACCAAAGCCAACCAAGGATGCTGAGCAGTGATCCCAAACATGATTTTCACAATCAGCTCAAGTGGAAAACAATGCTAAAAAGCTAAAATTTTCAAATTTAACATTCTAAAGTGCACATAAGTTTTTTTTAGCTGGTAGCAATCCTGCGAAATTTAGCCAGTTTAGAGGTCGCTATTGCTGAGAGCTAAAATGAAAAATGAAAAGTACCACTGATAATGTTGCAAAACTGAGCAAACCTTCTACCAAGCAATCATCACTGTTAAATTGCCATTGTCGATTACTGTACTGGCAGGTAAACAGGAGCACAATTAGCAGCATTTTTAGCCGCTTGGGCTAAAAATTATGGAGATCACAGTTTGGAAGCACAGCTCCTATTCTTAGTTCTTACAGCCGAGGCAGGGGAGGGGTACAATCGCGGCAGCAGGGGACGGGGGAGGGGCCGGGGACGGGCGAGGGGGTATGGGGGGGAGGACGGTACACCACCAAGTTACACCCTGCACATAATCCGGGGGGGCCATTGTCGCCGGACTGGGATCAGCGCCGCATTATCGACGTGGCGGGGCCCAGCGGCAGTCACGCTGCCCGGGGAAGAAAGAAATTAATCCCCAATATAGCCGCTTTGTACACATCGCTTTATCCCACACAAAGCTTTGCACAGTTGTAACTTTAGTCGGCCCCACTACCCAGTCCAGCCCAGTCCAGCCAGTCCAGCCAAGCCAGCTGCAGCAGCTGCTCAAGCTCTGGCCTTGCTCTCTCCCCCTGGCCCTGCCTCCCCCTCTCCCGCACTGCTACACTACTACTTCTATTACTGTTACCCTTTCGTTCTCGCGCTCCCTCTTGCTTGTTTTCCTGCCTTCACTTGCCTCGCCTTGCCCCTCGGATCGCTTCTCCCCTTCGTCAGATTGCTCCCTCTTTCTCGTTCATCTGCCCTGTGCAAACTCAGTCTTCTTGCTCACGTCCGTACCGTCTGTTTCTGCTGCTGGATTCCTGTTCTTGGTTGTGATGATCCGAGATCTTGGTTCCTGTTCTTTTCCAGCCATTTGTGGGATCCCGCGTATGTGTGTGCGTTGTGTGCAGAGATTTGCGTGCGGCGGACTTGTTCCGCATGTGGTGGTGTTGTGTTGATTGATAGTTTGTAGTGGTACGCGTACCGGTCAGGTGATGGATGTGTCGGTGAATTTGGTGCTTCGGTGTTGGTGTTTGGCGTTCTGAGAGTCACGCGTTGTGTGTGTGTCTGTGTGTGTCGTTGCTGGAATTCACCAGGCTTGCGCGTTTGGTTCAAAATCGTTGTGGTGTTTTTAGTGGCAATTGTGTGCAGTGTTTCAATGTGTCGCCGTCGTCGTCGGCTGACTCGGCTTTTGCATGGTTACGAATTGTCCTTGTGATCCTTCGTTTCGGTCTTCTTAATTTGGGTTGTGCTCGCTCTAGTCATCTAGTGTAGCGGAAGTCTGTGTGAAAGAGGAGAGCCCGTTGATGCGCTGTTTTTTTAGTGCGCTTCCTGTTCAGTATCTCCGCAATCTGCTGAAATCCGATCACTATTTTGCGGCCGGAGCATCTTTCCACTGCTACCGTCTTTTTGAAGCATTGATTCCCCTCCTCGTACGTCACGTTCTACCCTTTGTGACAGTCCCCCGTTCTATTCTGTTTGTCCTTGTTTTTATTAACACCCACCTCCGGTATCTCCTCTTTTCCTTTCTTTTCTTGCGGGAATGCTACACGTACCATTTTCTTTGTAGTTATACGACGGATCTGGAGAAGTCCAGTCACGTTCATTTGTGATTTGTGTTCCAATTCAGTAGGGATCGGGGAGATTCCCTTGAGAGCGCATGTGTGGTGATCAGCCGGTGTTGTGACGATGTGCAATGGCAAGCCCGTTGAATACCACTGTAATTGAAGAAGCTTAGCGTTCTTCGCAATGGAAACCGACTGCTAGCTGCGAACCTCCATAGTCTCCACGATCTGTTGATCCCTCGCACGGGAGAATTAAAGCAGTCATGGATCCTTCCGTTCGCGGATGTCACAGTCGCCTTCACTTATAGCATCACGCCAACTCGCTTCAAATTCGACGACCAGGAATGTCCACCGCGATTTGACTGTACCATCCCGGCCTCTCCATGTTCCGGATCTCACAACGCAGATAACAGTCCCACACCGCCTCGCCCAGCATCCAGTCTCGTGTTAGCAAGCGAGGCTCGCCAGTAAAATCTTCTCCATCTTCTTCATCGTCGTCGTCGTGTTTCAGCCATGGCTGCATCGACATGCCTTCAGGAGGAGAAGCGGCAGCAGCAGGGCGAGGCATTTCTGCCGCCGGGCTTTCGATTCCACCCCACGGACGAGGAGCTGGTGAGCTACTACCTCACCCAGAAGGTGCTTGACAGCAACTTTGCCGTGCGCGCCATTGCGGAAGTGGACCTCAACAAATGCGAGCCGTGGGATCTTCCAGGTGGAATTTTCGTCCCGCACTTTTTTGTTTTGTCTGTATGTTTTTTTTCATGTACGTTTTTTGAGAATTTTGGGGACTGATGGACAAGACTGTGGGGGGTGGCGCTGTGCAGAGAAAGCGAAGATGGGGGAGAAGGAATGGTATTTCTTCAGCCTCCGTGACCGCAAGTACCCCACCGGCATGCGCACGAACCGCGCCACGGACGCAGGCTACTGGAAAGCGACGGGCAAGGACCGCGACGTGCTGGCGCATCGCCCGCCTCACCTGGTGGGCATGAAGAAGACTCTGGTGTTCTACCGCGGCCGCGCTCCCAAGGGCGAGAAGACCAACTGGATCATGCACGAGTACCGCCTGGACGGCGATGGCGGGCATCATCCTCTTCCCCCTCGTGTCAACAAGGTATGCCGCCATTGCCACTCCTCCTTCCGCACACATCGAAGCTTTCCGCTGTCCAGTTTGCCTTTGTCTTTCGACCCATGTCCATCGATTCTGGTGATGGAAATATAAATCGCTGTCTATGAAGTGTATCCTTTTCTCAGCCACGTGTCCTTGGTCGTCTAGAGGTTGGGTATGGACTATGGACATGTCTGAGACACAATGTTGTGCGCAGGATGAGTGGGTGGTGTGTCGCATTTTCGAGAAAAGCTCCGGTGGCAAACGGAGCTTTCTGTTCTCCGATGCGGGTCTACGCCAAGTCATGGGATCGTACCAGCTCGGGGACGCAATTAGGTCGTCGTTGCCGCAAGCAGCAGCAGCAGCGATGATGGGCAATTCGCCGAACCTGACCGTCACGACAGACGACGGCACATGCACGGACTGCGAGACCTGCGCTGGCACGGAGCCGATGTCGTGCTACAACTGCGTTCCAGACTTTCATCACGACTCGCCACCGCACCGCAACAAGGACGTACTCCCGAACGGGATCATGTCATGGGTTGCGCAACCAGACCACAACAACAGCAACAGCAATAATAGCAACATCCTTGGCGGCTTGAACAACATGCTGTCGAAGTCGTACCCGATGTTCGAGACGAGCATGGGGATGTCACGGTTCCAAAACCAGCAAGCGTTCAATCAGACGCCAGCGACGAGTTTCCGGCTGCGACCGAAGACGGAGCCAGCGTCGGGCGAAGACGAAGCGCAGAGCACGCAGAAGATGGTGTTCGACTACGGCGCTTGGCCTGGCGAGGTGACGTCGCTCTACACCACCAACAACGACAGCTCCACGGGGAGCCTGTGCAGCAGCGGCGAGAACGTCCACCTCTTGAACTTCAAGTACCGCCTGTCCGAAATCACCCCGCCCGACGCCGGGCACGAACTTCTCTGGGCTTACTGAGTCATCATCCTCTTCAGCATCATCTCCAGCCCCCAAGCGAGACGAGAGAAGGATCATGCACATACCCGGGCACACACCATCTGTACACATGGAAAAAAGATAACAAAACCGAAAAAAAAAAAATGACACTCACAAAACATACTACTCACGGTGATCCTCGCACCCTAAACAGACAGAAAACCACCCCAGCTCTTTTGTACAGACATTACAGGTGGAGGTCCCAGTTCCGGAGATGGCACATTTGTACATAACTTGTAATGCAAGGTGTAATTTTTTGGGTATACGGAAAAAAAACAACAAAAAACACATGTACATATCTGTAATTCTTTTCCCCAACACAAACACAGGTGCTCACGTAGCGGCACCAGCACTCTCCACAACGCAAGGGCTAGCTTGTGTGTGTGCCGCTACTGAGAAGAAAAGTGGAGATGGAACTTCGAGAAACAGCAGCAGGTGTTTCAGGTGCACAGGCGAGTTCCCCCAACAACACTATGATCAAGCATGGTTTTTTTTTTTAATGCAGTGCGAGTTTCATGGGACTAGAGCAAATTGATAGGTGAATTTTTTATATTTGTCCAAGGTTAGGAAAGGAGTAGTGTAGCTGATTTGCAGCAGCAACCTGTATTATGTAGGCTGGATGTTTTGCTGAAATTTTCAATGGTCCACCTCTATTTTCATGGTTTTGCGCTCTTTTCCATTTTGCACATTCTAGAAACAGATGGTTTGTTAAGGTGCTGGTGTGGGATTTCCAGCTGTTGGAACCACAGCCTCTGTTGTGGAATTTGTGGCGGTATCAGGTTTGAATGGCTGGCAGATCTCTCTTCCTTTGATATCTTTCAGCATCTTGCGGCTTTGAAACGCCTACTGTACTGTACAGTCCAGTACAGTACAGTACTAGGTTGCTGGAGTTTTGTTTTGATTTTCCACTCCAACAACAGTATAGAATATCAATTGCTTTAGTTGCCAGTCCCCAGCTGGAAGCCAACCAACAGTTGTTGTCCAATCCTAGAGATGAGGAATCTGTAATGGTGTGATGGGGGCTCGGTGTACTGCACAGTGCACATACGTCGATGTGGGCCAGGGTAGGAAATTTTGAATTCACATTTGGATTAACCCTTTCTGAACTTCTTGGCATTTTCAGGAAAGTGCACAATCAATCAGCCTTTTCATAAATCTCATCAAAAAAATTTAAACTGTAACTGTACAAATTTAAACTTGACATGTTAGAGATTACATGGAAAAAGAAAACACAACAATATCATTTATAGTTTGAAAGATTATAACGTTTGAACATGAGGGTGTTAAAGTTGCAAAAGTGACTTACAGTCTTCTAATCCTCATTTCACATGTCAAATTTAAAAAGTTGGTCATCAAAAAATATGAGGTTTAAGGTCATTACATGTTTAACCTCAACCAATTTATGGCTTTCAAAATCTACTCTTGCATTTTTTTTAAATGGATTTCTAATGCGGATTTTTCTCCAAGCTCTAGTGTATTTGAGGCCCATTTTCAAGACCTTCCAACACTAGAAAACTCAAGATTATAGTGCACACCCTTGTGCAAAATCTTGAGTAGAAAAATCATGAACATTCATTTTCAAAACCAGATTTTTATAACTAAAAATAGACTTCAAAACAAACTTGGGTCCAAAAGAAAATACCAAAAATAGTGATTTGATAAGATTTTATTTGTCTTCAAAGTTTTGCAAACACCCAATTTGGGTGCCTTGGGCATTTAGGGGTTAAAGACCACGCAACCATATTTTGGTCGCAGGGAGTGGTTTTTGGCTTGTAGGTTGAAATTGCTCAATAATCTAGAATTTGGTCTTGAAGTACGCTTGTGATCACAAGAATTTTGCATCCAACCCAAAAAACAACAATAGAATTGGATACAGGAGTTGATAAATAATGGTGTTTATACATCATGGCCTCAAAATACGTATCCATATTTGGTCAAAGATGGGTCAAAGCAACAACACAATACATTAAACATCCAAGAAGAATGCCACATTTCAGTTGCACAATTCTAATTTTTTTTAAATTGCTTAAGAAATATGCTTGTATTGTTTTTATATACGGTAGTATTATAATTGTAGTATTTGAAAATCTACTGAAATGTTGTTGTCATTTTGGCTTTAAAATATGTCATCCTACATTTAAGGCCAATTTTTGATTGTTTTCACCAATTGGATTTTTAGAATAACTATCAAATTTCTTGTAGAATTGTTTTAGGGTAGCAAAGAAAGTGGGTTATTTACCCTTTTGTCCACTTAGCTACATCTTGTGATTGCTATTTTTGTCTATTTTGAGTGAAACTAGTATTGCTAGAAAGGTAAGAAACCTTGCTTTCTAGAAATGTAAGGCTCTTCTCAATCAAAGCTTGCATGAAGCGTTAACATTCAAAACCACACAAGCATGAAACACTAGAGATTTTCCGCATACGGCTCACTCAATCATTATAATGTTTCACCTCCAACAATAGTTCTAGCTAAAATTTTGGTACCTTAAAGTAAACAAGGTGTACTTCCCATTTGTACGGTTGGATTATTGAAAATGGGTCCATATTTGAGTTAATTGCACATCTAAGCTTACAGCCCTTGTTCTTAGCGGATTTTGTGAAAATGAGTGTGGTCCTTAAAGGGTTAAGAGACCCTGTTTAAGTGTAGAACTACAGAGCAGGATACCATTGAAGAACAAGCCAAATTATTGTTTTTCCCATTGTTTATACAAATTTAAACTTTTCCACTCTGACTCCACATTGATGTATGTGCAATAAACCGAGCTGTGTGATCAACTTCATTGTTTAGTGAACATATTCAAAGGTAGTTACACCTTCTTCATGCCAAGCATTCTTAATCTTCAAAGAATGGGGTTCTAGCTGTCTCTTCTTTAGTTTTGGAGACCTTGTTCTTTAAAAATTGAGAAATTTTTCTCTTCACTTCAAGAGGAGAAGAATTGGGTGAAGAAATCTTTGTGCAAAAACATTCTGCCGTTGCTACTTGTTTTCACCCTTGCTACCCTAGCTAGTTTGTGGCTTTTCCAATTTTAGCTATTTATTTTCTTGTTTTAGCTATCGCTCCTTCTACTTTCCTTGTTGCTCTTTTGCTTTAACCATTCTTTGTTCTCCATTCTTCACCATCCAAAATAGAGAAACTACACCTTCACAGAGAAGTACTCCCATATGCTCCTATTTTCACTCCAAAATTACTCATTCTTCATGGAAGTTTCATTCTTGGAGAAGGTGTGACAACTCCTAATGTTGATAACTATGGTTGAATTTTGCAAAATTTTCACTTGAAAAACTAACCAAAATAGTAGTGATAAAACAAGTGTGCATTTTTAGCCATGTCTTTGTCTACCTAGCTAGTAGGTTTAAGACTACTTTATGCTAAGGGCTAAGATCATGAAATTTTGGAATTTTTTTCAACCTAAACTTCAACCCAAATAGCCTCAAGAACAACATCAAGCACCCACCATTACAAAATTATAATAGGGGCCAATTCTCTTGAGTGTAAAGACCTTGAGGTCAAAAAATTGAGGACATTAGTGCAAACCTGGAAAATTTCAAGAGAAAACAAATAAAGAATAAAATAAAGTGGAGCTATTGATACTTTTATTCCATCCTTAGTGTTGACTATCTCAAAAGAATGTTTTGTATTCTAATAAAATGTGACAATCACCTAGGGGCCAAAAATTGGCTTCCCATTTTGGAAAAACACAATTTTGGAATAGTGATGTTTGTTCCATATCTTGTTTCCTAAATTTATTAAAACCTATCCTAAGGGTTTTGATATAATTCATAGTGTAAAGACCTTGAAGCAATTTTGAGAAAACTATCCAATAAAAAGTCAACATTGGGAGTGTCAAAGGCTAGAAACCAAACTTGACTTGTAGTGTAAAGCCGCCCTTATTCATTACAAGTTGAAGTGATATAATTATGGTAACAAGATTGGCTATATTAATCAACACATTATAGTAGGTGTCTTTTTTGTTTTATTTTGTTTTGTTATAGCACAATGGATCCTTGTGTCTTGGATATTGTAGAAAAGCATTTACAATGTAATTTTGCTCAACATAGGTTTTATATAACCTCAATGAAAGGAGTAACTTAGATGATGTTGAATTTCAAAGCATGATTGTCATCAAAAATTACTAAATTGAGAAAAGAAATTTGATAACCATTCAAATGTAGAACAAACAAAAGTTTTTTTTATGGTACTTGAAATCCCTTTGAAAAAGATTTGCAATTGAAGGTGTCATTGATACCATTTGCAAATCCTAAAAGATAGATTTTCTACCGTATTTGGCTTTGGAAAAAGTGGAAGATACCTAATAGTTTCCCTTATCAAAGTATAAAGTAGTTTCATAAATGTTTTGTTCATAAGTAATTTATTGCTATCCATTGTTAATATAAACTTAAGTATCATTAATGATATTTTGAAATTGTACATAATTGTCCAATAAAAGAAAACTATACAAGTTGCTTCAATTATTTTGCTTTGCATTAACAATGGTAGCATGCACCAATTCCAAAACAAGTGAATGTATGAGGTGCACTAATAAGGTTGTTCACATTAATTGAGATACATTTATTATGTTAAAGTATTCAAATATTATCTCAATCATTGTGATTCAAGTGGTCAAAATCTTGAAGATTTATAGTGAGAACACATCTCAAACAAAGAGTCTGTGAAGGATGATGCAGTATTACTTGTGCATCTTTAACCCCTAAAGGCCCAAGTGTTTATTCAACAACCATTGGAGAACTTGGCTAGGGTCATATGGAGTTAATTTTTATTGGGTGTCCTCAAAATTGTTAAACAAGGTGTAAATATGTATCCCCCAAGTGAAAATATAAATTTTTCCCCAATCAGATGCCTAATTCAAAAGTTGTGCTACCTAAAAGAATTTGGGCACTTTGAGCATTTTGGGCATCTTTGGAGAATCTTATGCTAAAACTCTCATCAACTTTTGAAATTTGGCAAGTATGTAACTAAAAAGACATGGTGTACAATAGTCAAATAAATAAATAAATTGAGGTCTCACATCACATTCTAAAGGGAGTCAAACTTTGTTAACTATGTTCAGGTAGTTTCAAGAAAAAATGTTTTCCTCTAACTTCAAGGCCTATTATCTTTCAATCTATAAATTTGAAGCTCTTGAATTTTTTATCAAACATTCCAAATGTTTGTCTCTAACTTCATCATTCAGATTTCAAATGAAAGATGTCTTGAGTGCACAAGAAATCATGAAAGAATGACTAATGCATTGCCAATTCACTTAACTTCCTTATTCTTGGCAATTTAGAGTAAGTTAGATTCATAATTTGTTCTTGAAACTTTTCATGAGTGTACCTAACCAGATTTAAACATTAGTGGAAAAAAAAACTTTAATTCATGCCAACCAAAAATGTGACTCCAAAGAGGCTCAAAGTTTGCTGACCTAATTGGGCATGGACTATATATATATATATATATATATATATATATATATATATATATATATATATATATATTTCAAATGCTATAATCTTTCAATCCGTGTGGTCAAATAGGCTGAAATTTTTTGCACTCAATACTAAAATATCTTACTACAATTTTGTATGGTTGAAGTTTGAAAAATAGTTTTCAAGTTAAAATTCAAATCAACATATTGAAAAAACACATATTTGGTAGTTTTTGGTGAAAACACCCCTTGGGACTTTAGGGGTTAAGTTAATTTGCACAAACAATTGTGCTCAACACCCCTAATACAAGAATGAGGCCCAAAAACATGTCACACTACCACCCCTTTGCACTAATTGAATAGATTCATTTAAAATAGTGCTCATAGATCCTGCGGTACTATCACTAGAAGAAAAATGTCTTCTAAACAACTAGTTTACAATGAGTGCAAATGTCTCAAAAGACTATAATTGAGTTATTACATATTTGTTTAGGACATTTGCAGTTGTTGTGAACCAATTGTTTAGGACATGTTTTTCTTCTAGTTTATTTCAAAATTCACACTAATTGAAACATCTTGTATTGTATAGTACCCTCAAGAAAGTCTATGTACCACCCGTTTATGGCATCCAAAGAAGTATGTAAAACAAAGAATACAATTGACATTTAACTCTCACATTGTTAGTATGCAATCCTCATGCAATCTTGATCAAGCATATCAAATTTCAGTTACTAAAACCCAAAATCCTATTTTTGGTAAATGTTTTTGTGTCAAAATCATGGTTTTATGAGAAAGTTGATTAATAAACGTTGATGATGAATTTTTGAGATTTGATTGCGTGGATATGTAGGAGACATCCATATGCACATCTTTCTTTCAAACAAACATTTCCAAAAAGTTTCAAAATTCCATCTATAGAGATTTTAATGTTAGGGTGATCATGACCAAATTTAGTAAAATACATATTTCTTTATGGAAATTAGTTTTTGGCAAAATAATCATACCATCATGTTTAAAAGTACAAACTTAATCACAATGTATGTGTTAAGTAACAAAAACTAATTTCCATGAAGAAATATGTATTTTACTAAATTTGGTCATGATCACCCTAACATTAAAATCTCTATAGATGGAATTTTGAAACTTTTTGGAAATGTTTGTTTGAAAGAAAGATGTGCATATGGATGTCTCCTACATATCCACGCAATCAAATCTCAAAAATTCATCATCAACGTTTATTAATCAACTTTCTTGTAAAACCATGATTTTGACATAAAAACATTTATCAAAAATAGGATTTTGGGTCTTAGTAACTAAAATTTGGTATCAAAATTGCATAAGGATTGCATACTAACAATGTGAGAATGAAATGTCAGTTATGTTCTTTGTTTTACATACTTCTTTGGATGCCATAAAAGGGTGGCACATAAACTTTCTTGAGGGTATTGTACAATATCATGTATATTAGTACTTTTAACTTTTGTTCTCAAAACTTGATTTGAAATTCAAATACTTTTTATTTATTTTATACCATTTTGCTTTGGAGTAGCACTATTAACTCAATGAAGACTCCCAAATGTAGTTTCTACTTTACTCAAACACTTCCAACAATCCCAAAAAATTGTTATATCCTTGCAGTTTGCAGTTTAAGGGAAGGAACTTGTATCTTTATTTCAAAACATAGAATGACATAGAAATCTAGTTTGGATTTAGAGATTGTGCCTCAATTGAAAATCCCAATGTTATTGAGCTTAAGCTATATTCGATATGATACTTCTTTATATATATTTTTTGTCAAAAACTCACAATAATTTCAGATTTTCAGATGAGTGTAAAAAAAGAAATAGTTTGAAGAAGACAAGTAATTATATGACCGATTTAAAAATAAACAAATAAAAAACACATTCATACTACATAATGACAAAATGGAGTTCATAATGTAATTTTTTGAAGTTCACTTGGTCATAGGCTCCGTCATCCGTAGCCGTGACAGGGTCCGTCGACCGCGCACTGGACCAATGTTTCTCCAGAGTCAGGGTCCTGTTTTCCTTCGGCGTCTCTTTGGAGTTGTTGCACGCAGAGCAATAAGTTTTGTGAAGGTCTCGAGGAAAAATTACAGAGAGGAGCGACCATTGGTGTCTTTTATTGTTACTGCCATTCGTCTCTCCTTCTCCGGTTTTCCAGTAATGTCTCTTAGTCTTTTTAAATTTTATTCCAGCTTAAAGTAGCGCCAATTGGAGTTTCCTTCACAGTTCCCCTGCAGCACAATCAACTTCTGATTCTCCCGTTTCGATGTTCTCGGAGACCTGCTCACTTCCAGATATCGCGTCCTCTGTTCCGTGGATTTTGGCACAGGAGCCGCTGAAGGTTGAATCCCGTGTACCTTTGCAAGATTGCTTTTTCCTTGTTTTTTGGTTCCAATTGTAAGAGTTTAGGTATTTTGTTTATCGCGGCGCCTGAGTTGTAAAACTACTTTTGTAGATTCGAGTAGGTAATTCGGAGTAACTCATTATTGTCTTTTGATTCTACTGCTGGAATTTCATTTCTCATTTCGTTAATTTGTGTCTAGATTGACACATGATCGATATCCAGGTGAAAACAATTACGTGCGTTCCGTCAAAGGAGAGCTTAGTAGGTGCGAGAGAGAATAGATTTAACTAAAAAATGATAATCTGGTGAGTGCTATCAGCTACATATACTGCAACGACAATTGAGCGGATTCGTTGAACTTTTGAAGATTTCAAATGATTCCGAAGGTGTGCATTGCTGTCTGGTTATCAGCGTTGATGAATGGGACAATAAGGTTATTTGCTCCGTTCTTGATTTCTAGTTCGGTAACAATTTACACGTTTTTGAACATTATCTAATGTTTGTATGCGTATATACATCTTCAAAAGGGATGCTTTAGGTACAGAATCGAAAAAAATGCGGTCCAAGGCAACCAAAATTTGCAGTTAATAAATGGAATATAACGGAAGATTTCGTTTTTATGCAACCCTAGCAGTGATTATTATGGTTAGATACATTGTTTTACTCGTGAGACTGCTCCAAAGCATAATGTATAATACACAAACTTCTTCTGTAGATTCAAAGCTTTCAAGTTTTCAAATCATTAGTTTTTAGTTGGGAAACTGCGATGGATTGCTGATTCCTCTTGCTGTGAATTTTCGTGGTTCCTCCTTAAACCCTAAACCCTGCTTAAGACCTAAATCCTGGTGCGCCTGGTTTTTTTTTATGGTGGTTTGTCGTCGTCTTTGTGCAGGGTGCAGACGGAGCTGGACTCGAATGGATTTTGTTTCGAGGGAATTGGCCCAGGCTGGCAGGATATGAGGGTTTAGGCTGAAAGGATAAAGCGCAAGAAAGTTGCTTGATATTGAAAACCATGGCCTCTTCTTTCGTGTCTGTTGCATGTCAGTTCAAGGGGATTCCTCCCGCACTTTGTTCGAATGACAACATTTCAAGCCTTCATTGTCATTCAGAAACCGGTCACGTTGCATTTACAATTTCACTCCAGAAGAAGAGTTCGTGGAGTGGAAATGTGAGCAGATTGTGGAGAGTTAAGTCAACTAGTATTCCAAGGAAGAGAATGAGGCCACAGTTGGTTGAAGCAGCGCAGGCTTTGGGAATGGAAAGTGGTGGTGGCTCAGCGACTTCGAAACGCGATCACGAGTTTCTTCAGGTTTGTGTAGAGCTTGCTAAGTTCGAGATGGATTTCTAAATTATAGACCCTAATGTATCTCTGCCCTGGCATTGGTACGGAGGCATTTACTGGTTACCTCTATCAATGAGATTCTTTGGAATTGGAATACAGTACGCCAGTGTTATAGTTTGGGCGGAGATTATTGAATTCTGACTCATCAAGGCCATCTTTATTAGGTTTCTTGCATATAGAAGGCACCAGAAACATCATTGTAGCTTCGAGGCTTTTTTTGTCTGAATTTTCTTTTGCTACAATTCCCATATTGTCATGTCGCAAGTGATAATACTGCAGCTTGATCACGTGGTAGAAGTTGTCTAGTTTCTCTTCAACTCTTACAGTTGAAGAGTAAGCCATCCTACAATCGAGGTGTTGAGTTTGAGTTTTTTTCCGATTAGCTAAATATCTGTTGTGAAAGGTGTAGGAACGTGCTATTGACTCTTTGTTTTGTTTAAGGATTGTTGTCGACTTGTTTAATTCCTTGTGAACTTTGGTATACCTCAATTGTTTTATTGGTATTATTACTAAGTTTATATTATGGTGTTGGATTTGAGGCCTGTTTCCTCATTTACTGAAGAGGAGTGAGATTTTGTGCAGGTGCTAGGTGTCAAGTACAGGCCACCGGGTACGGCAATTAATCTGCTTAATGATGTTTCTCTCTCCCTCTCCGAAAGAAGGTAACATACCAAACATGTGAACAGTCTTACCGTGTGTATCTGACGAAGAATTGCTTGTGGCTTCTGTGCTTCGATTGGATTTACTCTAAACCGAATCAGTCATGTGGTTTCGCATCATCTTTTGCAGTTACATAGATCTACAGTTACTTGAATAGCTACAATTATGGATTCCTTGGTTTAAACGAAGCCTATTCTATATTTGATACTAACCTTTTATAATATATTGGATGATTGTTTTCACCAGTCTTGGACTAGTATATGGTCGCAGTGGCAGCGGGAAAACAACACTTTTGCAGGCAAGTGTTTAACACTTCACCTTTGATGAGGCATTCCAGAGATGAAACTTGAGGTTAACTTCCTTCTTGCCAGCAGGTTTTAGCAGGCTTGGCAACACCTACGGACGGTTCAATTAGCCTTGGTAGAGACAGCGCACAAAAATCGCTTTCTTCAAAAGTCGGAATCGTTTTCCAGTTTCCTGAACGGTAAGTGCAATTTCCTGCCATGCCGCTGCAAGAGTTTGAACCAATCTATAAGATACTTTTATCTTCAATGTGATACCTGTGATCGAACTACCAACAATGCTTTCATTAGTTTGATACTTGACATTTGTCGGTTGATTGCAATCATGGAGATAATCTCTTCATGCGTTTACTGGCAGCTACTTTGTAGCTGACACAGTTTTGGAAGAGCTCACTTTCGGATGGCCCAGAAGAATGGAAGATATGGTTTTGAGACAGCAGCTTGCAATGAGGTTACAGGCGGCTGTATTTGCGGTACTTTTTCTAAGCTATGCTGTTAGTGTTTATGGCTTTTGTGTTCTGTATCATTCCAAATGAAGAAATTGGAAGTGATTTAAGGCAAAAGTTTTCTTCAGAATTTTAGTTCTGATTGGTAGTTTTATCTGGAGAAGTTCCTCAGAACAACTATCTTCATATTTTGGCTGGAATGCTGTAGTGGACTGTCTCCTTGGCTTGTCGATGTGAACGATGTCTTTCAAAGTCCAGGTACGAGTGTCAACTTCTGGTTTTGTAGGTTGGAATGGCTGACATCGCTTTTGACACCAATCCGCGAGCTCTAAGTGGCGGATATAAACGACGTCTAGCATTAGCTGTGCAACTGGTATTTCCCATCATGCAGGCTTCAGACTTCGTGTGTTGGAATAATTTAAAAGCAATGTTTGGAACCTGGCTAGGTATCTGTTGAGGCAAGTTTGGTGAAGTTGTTGTGTATATCAAAGCGCCTTTATCACTTTCCATCTTATGTGGCAGGTTCGAATGCCCGATCTGCTTCTTTTGGATGAACCCCTCGCTGGCCTAGGTTTTCAACCCTTCGACTGACTTAGTGCTTTTACTGCATTGCAATTTAAGAGCAACTTACCTGCCTAGACGCTTTGCCTCATTTGAAAAAGAGACTTGATTGAAAGAACTAGGATGACTTGGAATCTACTGTGGAGCTGTCACCCTTCTACATTTTGACGGTTATTGATTGTCCACTGGTGGAAAGGATATTACGTTGTTTAATTGTTCCAACGACGTTGGTGAATGTGCTGATGACCCATTTATGTGCTCTTGTGGTCAGATTGGAAAGCACGCGCAGATGTGATGAAGTTGTTGTGGGGACTCAAAAAAGAGTGCACCCTTATTGTCGTCAGCCATGACCTCAAGTACATCCCTTGCACCATCATCATCATCCACATGAAAGTATCCAGTATAAATGTGTTATCTGTCAATAATGATGTTTCATGCTCTTAGCTGGTTGTTCTTTTTTCTTATGTGCTAAATTAGCTGCCAGTGTTTGTATTTTATGTTGCCTTTGTCACTTCAACTGCATGTTCATCCTCTAACGTCATGTGTGTGTGTGTAGGGAGTTGACGCCATTGGTAGACCGTGCTTGGCAAATGGAAATGGGCGGTATTCTGAAGGAACAGCCCTGGCCTCCTGCCCTGCCGACACATTGAATCATCATCAAGTGGTAGCGATACAAGCCTCATTTTCAAAGAGGCTCCTAATGGTATGCTGAAACAGTCGCTATTAGGAGCATCTTTCCCACTTCAACATACCCCTTGATACCGAAGGAGTGATACGATGTGGTGACTAGGATCTCTCCGCTTTTCATTAGGGGCGCAGAGGACTTGCAACGAGAATACCCGTTGCATTATAACTCTGAAAGCCAACCAAGCGAGAGGAGCTGTGCTTCGTCAATCGCAGTTCGTGAGTTTTGATTGGCGATCAAATCTTATGGACTAAGCCATTGCAATGTCTGGCAATTGTTCGCTTTTCAGGCCATCAAAGATCATGTAAGTGGTCGCTAAAGATCAGAGATGCCTTCGTCAAAGCTTCGACGATTGTGAAGGCTGGAGACGCAGGTTTTGTTCTTCACCTCGGATGGGTTTTCAAGCTGTATATTTGGTGAGAAATGCGGGGCGTTTATCTCTAGAACAATGGTAAGATTTCAGTCAAATTGAAATAATGGTAATCGTAGTAAGTTAAGTTGTGCTGCAATTGCAGGGCAGATATGCAACTCATAAAAATGTCATCGTAGAGGGGTTCCATTGGTGGACTTGCTGTAATTTGCAACTGCATTAAATTGGATTAGACTAATGCACATCATGTGTACAGGCTGTTACCAATTATTGGAATTAGCCTGCATTTATACCACCTGTTGAAAATTCGATTTGCATTAGGAAAAACTGTCCCACAGTTATGGTTTAAGAAATCCAAGATTTGTCATTCTGGGCAGTGATATGGTTGGTTATCGCATGAGTATATTCAAAGTCGTCAAATATCTGTATACATAATGCATTTGAATGATTCACAATGCTAAACTGTACAGCTCCTCTCTAGAATAGATCATACGTGATCATAAGCTAAAATTTCTTGTCTCAGAAACCTTGCTTCGTACACTCTTGTTCAACAAACGTTGAAAATGCACCCCCGAAATATATGCAAACAGTATCCAGTGCGGTACTTCCCTTACCCCTCACTATAGGCTTGCCATTTTACAGCCATTTACGCTACCTCTCCATCCCTCATTTTATATAGAACAATCACACATAACCGTAATGGCAATTACTATGTAACTCCATCAAGCTGACTGTGCTTGTGATGTTTCTTCCTACTTCGCTTTTGCATCCAATGAAACCAGGTGATGAGCTCTAGAACCACAGCAATGAGAGCGAGGGCGACAAGAACAATGATGTAAATCCGTTTCCACCTTTTTTCACCAAGGAGATGGATGCCTTCAAAGATATTAACGATGGCTAAGATGATGACTGCGTAACCAATGGTATGGTGTACTACATCCCAAAAAATTCGTCTCTTATGTTTCTTCTTTGGCCTCAAAAGTATAGCTGCTATAATCTGCAATAGATTCACAACAAATAATATCAATTTTGTTAAAATGCTGGCATCCATGTGCCAAAAGTTGTGACATACATATTCACAAAGGTTTAAGTTAAGTTCACAAACTAAGACTAGTATAGATTGTGGGTTCAAGCATTGCGGCCTAAACCACGCTAATTTAACAAAATCAACATTAAATGTTATCATCCAGGTCCATGACATTATTTGCCATAAAATCAATGGATTTTATCATGGCTCACAATGTGATGAGAACCTTACTTTATATGTCATAGATCTGAGATAAATGATTCCACTGTGGAGAATCAGCAATAGTTAGGAGTGATGCCATGTCTAACTAATTTTTGAATTATGAGGATGAATTTGGATTATACAAGGTCATGGTGATTGAGAGATATTTTGATGTCATGTACTGTACATGTACATCCTCTAGAATTTAACTCTCTGAGCAGGGATTGACCCAATCAAGGGATCTATCATGCAAATTTAAGGCTCCATATCAACAAAACTTCAAACTCCTCTGAAGGTGTGGTTTTTTTTTTTTGAATTCTGGACTTTGGACTGTTAAATGTGGCATTGAGTGATGGCTAGTTTTAGTACCTGGAAAGTGGCCAAGACCCAGATTACAATTCCAAGGTTCCTGTGCTTGTACTTGATAGGATGGGCAACTTGCTGGAGTTTCAAGCCTATAATCCAGCCTGCTGTTCCTCCAGCGTAACCCGTAAGTTGACAGAACACATGCACGTAAAACCATGCAGGATCAGCAAATTCGAAGGGGCGCAAATACCGAGCTGCCATTGCTCCAATTGGAAGTAAAATGCCCCATGAAACAGCGTTGAGGATTCCATGAATCTGTAAAAGGCAGCCTAATATCAGAAAAACAAAGAGATGCAAACTTCTGTAATCAACACCAATTACAAGGCGATAAAACCTCAATGGAGCCCAATTGTATAGGGGTGGAAACCAAACAATTGCACGTGGAAAGTATGGATGGTCATCTTTGTGACACTGGCATGTTTCAAAGTATCCAAACTATGACACGCAAGTGCTTAAAAAGTGCCACTATCTTGAAATATTTTCATTTTAATGAACATAACATTAAGATTTTATCTCAAAATCATGTCGGTATTTAGCGTGGCTTTGTGCTTCATTTTGGACCGGGATAAAGCATGCTTGAACCAGCATGACTGATCATGTGAAAATAGAGTCTTGTTATGGAAACAAATCCCCGGCATGAATGCTGGTTGAATATTAGTTCTGATAATGAGGCTCTACCTTCAGGTTATCAATGCCATACTTAGGAGACATCCAACACTCAAACGCAACCACAGAACCAGCCAAGTCTCATAAACTGAGTAGTGATTTCACCAATCCAGGAGTTCAAAAAAGATCCCATTTCAACAGGTTGGAAAGCAATTATGGTCAAACTAGGTCAAACTACTCACATGGGTTCAGCACGGACACTCGGGAATTCTGTATTTAGCAGCTAAACGCCTGACTGGTCATCGTGACTGCCCCGTACAATAACTCTACAGTGCTCAGTCTGCTCTCCGCTCTACAGAGGCTGTGGCAATTGCCCACCCATTATAATATTGTTTCTAAAAACTCATATACATGTTACTCATTGTGCATATTTGGGTTTCGAACGGCTTTTTACAAGGTGGGTACCATTTTTATACTAATTTTCATTTATATTGTACTTGGTAAATGAGATGAAAGTATTGTGATAAAATGGAATGACAATTTTATTTGAAAAGTTGTAACCTTTCTACAATCAAGTTCACAAGTACATACACTAATGTGTGACCAATGTGCCATCCACTAACCGTGTATGATAGGTTTCACTATAGGAGCTACAAATGTTGTCTTCTTCTTTGTAAGTATAGGAAATTAACGAGGTTTTGCCATGTGACTTGTCACCATTTGATTGTAACGTTTTAGGTCATTGATGCAATTGAGTTTGAGAAGCATGAAACTCTTGAGATTGCATGTGAGTTGTTTTGACGGCCAACATTAAAAGTGTGTAGTAAGCGGCTATGCATAATATGAACTTGTGCATGGTAAGTGGTTGCGCACAATAAGTGACATACTTACGATAGTGTATGGTGTCTTCATGAAAATCGTAAGATGGGTAATATGAGACTTAACATAATATTTTTGAATCTTCTCACAATTTGAGTTACTTAAAAATATGAGTGTGTTTGATGAGGTTTTTTTTTTGCCTTCCATGATGGACCATGTATGTATGATCAGTTTTGAAAAAATTAGATGGAAAATAACTTGTTTCCATCCTACATAGGATTTTTTTGCTATACAAAAAACGTCCCCACTAGCGTTTAACCCATAAATGACCATAGGGCATAGTATATATGTTGCCATATAATTGGCATTTGCTACCAATAAGAAATTTTAATTCGGGATCCCAAGTAGCTCATTAAAATTGCTTTTATCTATTCTCCATCTTCTTTGTTGATCTCAAATGTAGTAAAGGTGTGAATCTACTTCAAATACACAAAAAACACCTCGTATTGTACTAGTGGTAGTAGCACGCTCAAACATCAAGGGTTAGCCCTTAAGTGTCACAAATAAAATAGGGATCTAGACAAGTTTGGGAAAGTGTTCTAAAAATAACTTGGAGTGTAAACCATAACTAAAAAACTCACCGTAGAAATTTGTTAACAACTTCTCAATAAGTACAAATTTGTAGCATTTGTGAAAATATACCATATAGATGTACAGATAATAATAAAGTTTAATTACTGGGTTGTTTCTGAAATCCTGATTTGGAAAACATCCGCTGTGACGCTTAGAGGTTAAGGGTTAGAAAAACTCACATCTTTCAGCTTATTGTTGGGGACTTCACCGCCACCAGTTTGCTGGCCAGTGGACATCTCCACCACGGCAGTGCTTGCAATGTTGTCGTTATCAAAAGGGTGGCTGCCGAGAGCGGACGTGACGGCCACCATGGCAGGGCCGCGGTTCCAAACCAGATTCAGGGAAGTGGACTGCCCGGGTTTCAGTTTCACCGTGCCGGTGATGGTCACGGTACCAGCGTCAGTCACAGTAGCGGAGTAGTTGGAGTAGGCCACGGTTACAGGGCCCGGAACCAGGCTCCGTTGCAAGCTCTTCACCGCACCGGTTACGTCGTACGTCCTCACTGAAATCCCCGTGCCATTCCGAAACGCCCCCAGTGCTTGCGTGCCCACCATTTGAGCGCCATCTGGATTAATTCCCCATGCTACCCAGCCGGAAGTGCTCACCAAATCTTCTGCTTGGGAATCAAAAGTCCTCCCACCTCTTTAGTAAATCCACACCAAACCATCACCAAACTCCCCTCAAAACATCCCTTTCAAATAAAGTTTACAAACATTTACTAACAACTCCTAAACAGGTCCATTGTTAATGAAACGCTCCCGATAAAAACGGTAAAAAGTGGAGAGATTCTAGTGATAATTCAGAGAAGTTCATTAAAAGGAGATCTAGTATGTTGTTTCAAAGAGCAATGTGCCGTGTCTGTGAACCTCTTGGCAAAACCAAAGTGAGCACTCTTTGATCCGCAGTAACAACACCACAGGTCGAAGACTACTGAAAGGGCAGTAAACACCATATTAGATTAAGTTGAGGAAAACAGTACATTCTGGGATTTTCACTGTATTTGCCATTATGTATATATTAGCATATCACGCGAAAATGAGCATGCATTTTTTGTACAATAGTGAAGTCTCAGACTCTCAGTGATTGCCTCCAAGAACTTTAATAATTATAACTTTTGAGCAATAGCGATGCCCCGCAAGCTATGCCTACATTTAATGATGTGGGATTAAGGTGGAGTACAAAATGGTCCCTCCGTTTTCCCGATTTACCTAATATGGTTATATATTGTTAGTACTACAGATGGCAACTATGAAGGACTAATAAACAGTAATATATACTTGGCTGTGAAGGAGGAATCTGTGGAACCTGTGAAAGCGAAGTCGATGAAGTTGGTTGACGTGTCGAGAGTCCAAGCGAGGGAGGCGTCCAGAGCAGGCAGGAGCTTGCACTCTTCGTAGCTCTTCGTCGTGACCCCTTTGCCGCACTCGAAGGCACCCAAGGCTCCGCGTGTGTTGAAGATGCACTGCAAGACTACCGCTGTTACAAGAATCCATATCCACGTCGACCACATGCTTGCTGGCACCTCTCTAAGCTTAAACCTCCGTTTCCACGACCTTCTCTACATCTCACATGCTATGTATTAAGTGGTTCCATCCTTCTCACTCTGCAGGCAGAGTTGTTTAGTAACGAACTGAGCTAGTGCTTAGATCTCAGAATGCACATGCAAATGGCGCAGATCAAGAGGTTTAAAGTGTCTACTAATGTTCCCTTCAGCTAGCTACTTCCCAACTCACATTCAAAAAGGCTCGACACATAAAATCTTGACTGTCAACGTGCAAGTAAGGAACGCAAAAGAACAGTCACATTCTCGCCGCTCGGGAAAAAAGTGACAACATGTATTTTTGAATGAACTCGAGACAGGCACATGCCAAGCTTCTCAGAGCGCCGCTGAAGCGTGCAAGTTTCGCTAAAAACGTGGGTGAGATCGTGGGGATTAGATCTCTATCCGAGACTATCGGTAGCTTGCTTCGAATTGTGTCGAGATGATCCGAAAACGATTCGGTTCTATAAATGAATGCATTTCCTAGAAAAGGCACGAATCTTTGCTGGTAGACGGCTATATTTATTCTGTACATTGCCTAGTTCAGGGGAATGCAAGAAACTGCGGCGTCTGGGTATTGAAGATTTGAAGGACATGAAATGAAGTGGCATCAGAGTTTAGCAGGCTTGATCGATGTCGACGACGGGATTCGCAAAACACTTGCAAGCAGAGAAATATTGCAGCTTCTCGTGATTGTGAGCTCTGGTTGGGGAACATAAAAGCCGTTGGCATGGTTCCGTTGTTTCCGGAATCCGGACGCGGGGTTGAATTTGAAAAGCAGTGAGTGACCAGCTGTGGGGTGCGTGCGAAACGGCTGAACTCCAGGCGGTTTTTTCTGTTTTTTCGTTGGTCGCTCGACATGCATCCAAGAATGCAAAGCAGGTAAGGAAAAAATATGAATAGGATAGAATCATCATTGAGTGCACGTTCATCCACAAAATATAAGGTAGGAGCACCCAATACCAACCGTGTATTTGATGGCGTCTCTTTATATATAGGGTAGTCTTTATAGAACTTAAGTTTAGGTACACCATATTAGGTAGTTAATTATTTTAATCAACAACAATAAGCTATGAATGATCTATCATGATTTAAGTTTTAGAATGATCACCTTATGTAAAGAGTAACGCCATTAGGTACACTGTTGATGTTGGGTACTCTTACCTTACTAGTATTATTTAGTAACTTTCATGTAAATTTTGGCAAACTTGGTGTTTGTTTGGAAGGAATAGTTGGCAATTCCATCATATTTTCATCCAATTTTTTTAGTGTTATTGCCATATTCATTAATTTGGGTCAAAAGGGTCTTTCTGGGACTTCTGAAAATTTGAAAAAATTTGGGGGAAATTGGGGTGATCACCCCAAAGCAGGCCCTTTTGGTAGATGTGTTCTCACCTGAGGGGAGGAATTTGTGAGGGAAAAATTCTTAATGGCTCAGACTAAACCTGATACTTTTGAATCTGGTTTGAGGTGACTATTTTGGATTGAGGTGGAGTACAAAATGATACTTTTGTTTTTCCCAAATTAACGAATATGAAATTTGTTATGGTAGCTTGTGCTAACATAAGGTAAGATTGTGGGGGCATTTGCATAAAAGAATTTCCATGGGCTAAAGTCCAAACACTTTGCAATATATTCGGAAAAATTTGAGCCCTCCAAGAGCCCCCTAAGCTTTGACAAACCAAGCTATATATTAATTGGCTAATGTGAGTACAAGAAAAGGGCACTCATACCTATTGCTATCTTGTATGAAGGACCTAAGCCACATGCACAACCAAAACAATAAAAAAGGCATTGTACCCATAAAACATGTAAATGTACTCACTACTCAATATCCAAGTACTTCACTCATCTATTCATCTATTCAAACAAAGTAAAACAGAATTTATGGTCTTATAATCCTATTGTACATTTGTGCCCATAGTGTTTGTCCAATTGGGATAATATAATAATATAATTTTCATGATTGCATTGAATTCAAAGAGTGAACAGAAATAGGGGATTAGTGATTTGTTTGTTGTAGTAAGTACATATTTTAAGATTCCTTTAGAGACTTTGTCAGGGGCTCTTGGAGGGCACAATTTTTTCCTAACGGAGAAGGCGACTATTGCTAAGGCCACGCAAGCCAAAAAAACTAGTTTGGAACATTTGAAGAAATGAACTGTACTTTTGGAAAATTGAGGGACAACTAGTTTGCTCAAATTTTCATCTGTTTTTTTACAAAAGATCACTTCCACCATTCAAGGGCAAGAGGTTGGAGACACAAGTTTGTTAACACTCAAAACCGCCAATTTGGAACAGACCAAACAATTGAGTGTAAATATTCAAGGAATCTACTTCTAAACAAAGAAGTGATTGCCGCCCAAACCGTTCATCAGTTCGGATCTATATGTACGTCAACCATTGCTCTCTTCCCACTTCCCGTATTTGAGAAATTTTCAGCAAACGGAGCAGCTCGAAGCCATGCATCTAGAAGCCACAACCTATTATCATTCGCTGTTATTTCGTGAAACCGTTCAATCGCCAAGGCACTCGGAAAAACCTGGAAAATCTATGTTCATCGTCAAGGCCTTGTTTTGTTGTTGCTGTTGCATCAGTTACGGTATGCTCAAATCTTTCGGAACGACGGTTGATTGTGTTCTTCACAACGGTCAACTGGAGTACATCGACTGAAACTTATAGATGAATTAAGAGGATGATTATAACACTTGTAAACACAAATCGCGGTTTGAAGGAAATAACCTGAAAGCAGAAGTGTAGTTGAAGTAGCGAGTGCAAGCCGCAATAACTTATATGAAGTCCTGTGGTGGAACCGCACATGGTCTAACAATTAGAATGTGGTATGAAAGTTGGACACATTCAAAACTGGAGCAATTTTGTACAAGAAGCCAACTCCATGTTCCAAGGACATGGCATTACTAGATCTGTTACACAAAGGCAGATAATAGCCATCAAGTTCTGTTCAAATCCAAGGGGTCTTGTAGCAGTTCCAGTTGGCTGCTTGATCCTGCAGGGGCCTTCACGTCTGATTGCGAGGACTCAAATGTTGGCCAAAACAATCCAAACCTAGAAGGTGATTTCGCAGGGCCTTTGGGGATTTCTCGTGGTGCAGCCTCCTGCAGATGACCTGCTCGTTGAGGGTTGGTTAGTAGCATCTGCTGCACGTCATTTGGCAGTGAGTTGAAGATTGTGCGCAAATCGCTTCTTAGTTTCTTGGTTATTTGAGTTTCCGTGTTGGCAAGACCTGCCCGCTGCAACACCTGGAATAAAATACAGTGCAACAACTTATGCAGATCAGAGTCTCGAACGAGGGTGCACAGGGTTATGATCATGTTTATTCACCTACCTAGAATGACAGCAACTATTACATCCCTGTGAAAGATCCACGGAAGCAAGTACATCGTAGTACTGAACTGTTGGGTAGTGAACTGATAACTGACGTTCTATTTACTCTATGATCATGCATTTTGAATGCGTCGGTTCCAACAGCAAATGCTAACAGAGAGTTCATAAATTGTACCTGCAATTCGATTATTAAGTGGCGCTCAACAGCAGAAAAGGAATCCAATACTTCCACTTCCGTCATTGAAGTCAAGAAGGTCTCCACGTTAGCCTTACTACGAGCTTGCCTCCAAATCCGGTGCTGCTCTTGTTCAGCCACAGCTCGTCGACGCTGGAACCATGGCATGAAATTTGATCCCTCTAGAAAACGCCTGCAATGCACCAATTTCATGCTCATAACGGAACAAGCAAAGTAAATCCATCATCGAGCTTCATCAGCATAACTAAGTTTGGAACATCTAGAAAGGCGTCGGGAGTCCGATTAATCCATTGGCAGGTACTCGTTAAGACTGCAGGATGCATTAGATGCAAGCTGCATCAAAAGTTTACATGGCATAAAAATATCAAGATCTGATACCTGTAGAGGTCAAGCCAGTTGGTACGCAATCTCTTCGCAAGAAACTTGCCGGCTCCGCGAGCAGCCAGGCCTTCAAGAAAATCATGTGCATTAAAAGGAGGTAGAGGAGGCGGGTCCCGGAAGGGAGATGCTCCCTCTTGTGGGGTAGTTGCACGGAGGTAGGGTCCAAATGGAGCCAGGAAATTGGTGGTCAATTCTAGAAAGTGGCGCCTCAAAACCTCATTGTTCACCATAGACATGGATTCCTCAGTCCGGGGGGAAACTCCAGCATCGACTAATCGGTTGAGAACTGAGGTGTCCGGTTTTGTTGCTGCCACATAGCTTGTCCACAAGCATTCCCGATGCTCTGACATCAGAGACAGCGGTCCGTCTTTCCGCACTCTAGCAACTTTGAGCAGATTTGCTGGAGAAAACCTGGTCAATGGAGACAGCTGCAGTTGCAGTGATAACCGGCCATTCCCAGATTGTGTAGTACGCTTGTTCAATGGAGTTAACTTCAATCGACTAGGAGTAGTGTTCGGGGTTCCTACAGAAATCACATGGGGAAGGTTCTTCAGGGCCTTGAGGAAGAAAAGATTGGTTACTCCCAGAACCATTTGGGGACTCTTCTCTCCTTCTTTCACAGCATTTAGTCCGCTAAAGTCTGGGTCATGGATTGTAAAGTAAGGTCGGAAGTCTACGCTGCATGGAAGTGGTGCAACCAAGCTAACTAAGGCAGCCACTGCCTCGCAGACCTGTGAGGGAGTGGGAGCTATCACCATCAGAGGTTCACCAACTAAGAGAAGCTCCCAAAGAACCCACAGATTCATGAGGACTCCTCGAAACGAACTAAATAGATCCACGTCGTGAAAGACACCCTGAGGAATGGATCTGTTTAAGGGAGGCACTGGCGCCATTGCTGAGGTGAAATCATCCATGGGAGTGCCACAGCCAGGGGGAAGAGTATGAGCTGGTGGGAGATGGGCGCGGATGCTGATGCTACCGACTAGCAATTCCATTAACTGCCCGTGAAGTGGAGGTGCCCAATGGGACACATGAGATGCCACCTGTTCTAAAGCTCGTGCACCAATATCAAAATACAAAGGCCCTGCAATTTGTACCAAGGGCTTGAACACACACGAATAAGGACGCTCAGAGAGGATGACCACAGATTTTTGTTCACCTCCACGCCTGAGTCTCTCATCCTGTCTTTGCCTGTGGACAAACATACGTTGTGAGCTGAGAGGCAGTATCCTTGACAATAACGAGGGATGTACAACCATGAAAGGAATGACACACACCCGGGGTCAGAACTGGAAGAATTACAAGTAGTGAAAAAAAAGGAGGTTACGTTTGATGCTAACAGCAATACCTGTTGAATACAAAACCATACAGGTACCGCGGACCTCCACTGCCAGGTCCACCGCGAGAACTTCCATTCAATGTGTTCAGTAAATAAGCAGGCACGTCCGTGTTTACAACGTCAGGAATGGGGCCACTGCCCAGGGAATCACTAGGGGTAGGGCTAGAATTGCTGGTCTCCCTGGTTGCGGGCTTTGGAGAAATCACATTTGCGAGAATGCTAGGCAGAGGCAAACTACTCCACCCACCCCCAGTGCCAAGTGCTTTATCATTTGAAATTTTCTCTGAACCCTCGTTACCTGATCTTTCCGGTATTTCAGGTTCTTCAAAATTTAGTTGGCGTGCTGTCAAAAGGTTGAAGAATGGTGACATCAATAATGCAACTATTCGTTCAAATAATACACCAACGACAAGAGCTTTAGGTAGCAAGAAAAACAGTCAGTAATGAGTATCCAAAAACTTGCAAAGCTGTACTCCTCTGATCCATAAATGGTTCACATTTCAAAAGGCTTGAGCTGAAACATCGGTACAGTTCAAAAGCAGAGGCTATTACATGAGATGATACAAAATTGAGGGTTTACGCTAATCATTGAATGTTTACCTGTGTTATCTGTAGCCCCGGCATCAACATACTGGTCCACGGGATGGGAAAGGGTTCTCCGAGGTGGAGCAGGATTATCAGTAGGAACTGACCCACGCCTGCGTATGCGGAAGAAGAATGCGCAGTCATGCACGCTAGCATGCGTGCTTCCTTGAGACATTGAATCTGGAAATGAACTGAAGGCAACATCAAGCTCTTCCTCCGGGGAGAGAGCATTTGCTGGATAGCACTCCTCAACCAGCTGCCAATTTGCAAACAAGCTGATAAGAATTACTAGCATGAAAACCTCATGTAAATTACAATCAGAATACATTTTGGGGGACCTCACGGCAACTGTATGAAGTTGCAAAGCCTTTCGACGACGCCAGTCATGAAGAGCATGTCAAAACCTAGTATAATAGAGCTCCTAAACTTTCCTTATCTCGTTCATAAAACTTTTTCAGGACGTTTGTATGTGATAACCTAACATTGAACACGATCGTCCGCTTCAGACTGTTGAGATATGAACACAAGTGAATTCCTTCAAAGGACTCACGAGTTCGTGGGGAGGTAAGTTACCTGTCCCTGTTGAAGATCAAAACGAATGGCACAAATTGCCACCATCCATCGCTGAAGGGCAGAAACATCGGGCTTTCCAACGGGATCATGGCGAGGAACCGCCAAGGTAAGACTCCGATGCATCCTCGCTACGTACTATTTTTCAACAAGTGGATGCCCCTGCTCCATCTCAATCTTCTGCCACTTGAGAGATACCATGATCTGCTATTTTCATCACTTCCAGCGTCTTTTCAACAGTGGCCAGACAACACCGTCTAGACATGACGTATTCCAATATGAGCCACGAACATGCTTCGAAGAAACAATCCTTGTCTGAAGCCGAGATTTCCCTTGACAAAGCTAGTGCGCTATCATGGGCTCCTGCCAAGATTGTCAAGACACATCCTTAAGAAATGTAGTACTTCCACGTCTGAAGGATCATATACAAAAACATTTAGGGTAACTCCACTTCTGATTCCAACCTTGCAGCACTTCCCAGGGTGCATGACACACAGCTGTAATATGCACCTGATGCGGCTAGCATTGGAGACCAAATATGACTTCTTCCTCGCTTAAGTAAAAGATCCAAGTAAAAACAAGAAAAACGTTCACTTGTTTTAAGTAAAGAAATGGCGTTAGTTTACGGCATCAACATCCTTCAGAGTTTCTAGTAGTTTGGTGTCTAGATAGTGCCCTCCAAGACTAGTAAGATTTTCTACTGACGTCTTGAATGAATGATCACAAAGGTTTCCTTTTCATTTTTTCACATCGACTACATGCGCGTATCAGGGCGAAACAGGGGATTCAAATGCCGCGTACCTTTTATTCGTCATTCGCAAACCTCCCGTCGACCTGAAACCCTAAACACCAAAACTCGGATCGATACATACTCCAATCCAAGGAAGGCAAAACTAGGGGCAAATAAGCAGCACCTATTCTCCACAACCATGGCCAATGCGAGCTTGAATACCAATCAGATCTCAATCCGTCCTACCACGTCGCAGCATTCTATTGCTTGCAAAACCGCGACAAAAGTAACTCCACACAGCTCAATCCTGACAAAATGCCAAACCCGCAGCTTCGACTACCAAAGATCCCAATGAGTCTTGCAAATCCAAACTACTCTTCCAATGCAGCAACCTAATCGCCTTCTCGACTTCGAAATGCCGTAATGGAATTGACCTAGATCAGCAACCACCTTCGGGTTCGCATTGAAAGAACTCCCATTCGCGCTCCGTGTGAACTGAAAAAAGAACACCGCAACGCTGAAAAAAGGCTCCTTTCAAAGATCCACAACTACCGAGCTACAGTATACTTCCTCTGAAAACCTCTGACATGGATCCCCTGCTTCTCGCATTGGCCCCGAAAACACCTCAAAACACTCTAAAATGCTGCAAAATCTGTGCAGCGAGCTGCGCAAATATTCCCGATCGAATTACGCAGCTCCGCGAAACAAGAAAAACGTCGTGGATTGGAGAGCGGGAATCGTCGGAGTAGTAAAAAAGGAGACCGCCGAAACAACAAGCGCGTCTTCGGAACCACTGCAAAGATGTGAGGGACGATCGCGACCGTCGGATTTTGTGGACCAGATCCACGGCTCGATGCCGCCTTCTTCTATGGTTCGAATTCAGTTTATTTTGTTGATGTAAAAATAAATGGGGAAATTACAAATAGGGGCATGAAAATGAAATATATTATAAATAGGGGCACAATTTCATAATTTATAAATTTTTGTAGTTTTTTTGGTTTGGGTATTGGTTGAATTACATCAAATGTTAGTTAACTTTCAAAAAACTTAAACACCTCTTTATCAAGTCTAAATAAAGAATTGTAGTAGAGGAGATTGCAACTTTTGGAGAAATTTAAAAATTTTTGGAAGTTAGTTAATCAATCAATGTCTAAACCTAAAAAAGTTACAAAAATCTATAAATTATTTTGATAATGTGCCCCTATTTGTAATATTTTTCACTTTTGTGCCCCTATGTGTAATTTCCCCAAGATAAAATTGTAGAATGTCCTTCTCAAGCAAGGCTTGCCAATATTAAATTACCATTCCAATAGATTGTTTGAAAAAAAGTCAAAATCTTCAATGTTTTGGAATTTGTTATGAGATTCATGTCTATAACAGCAAATCTCCTACATTTTTGGAGTATTTAGAAATCAAAAATATCTTGATGAATACCCCTGCAGTTTGCAATATTTGAATAGATGTCCTTGATTTTTTAGAAATTGCACAAAGATCCTCACACCATAATTTTCAGGATTTGTTCTATTGTGCATGCCAATTCCTTCTCCTTTTGTGTTCATGTTGTTTTGTTCCTATTTTGTTACATTCTATGTTTCAACATTAATCATGAAAGAAGTAGCATGCATAACAAAACAAATGACTAAAAATTATGACCCAAGGATATTTGTGCTTTCTGATAAACTAGGGATATCTATACAAATATTGCAAGCTTTGCTGATATCCATCAAATTTTCTCTTAAAAATAATATATTGTTTTCAATATTTTGGCGCTAAATTGTTTATGACAAGTGATTTTTGTAAAATTTGCATTGCCTTGTGTATATATCAATATTGTCATCAATATTATTTTTTACACAAAAATATAAAGACATATCTTTTTATCGCAACTCTTAGACTTAAATACCATAAGAAAAATTTATGTTGTATCTGCTATGCTTACTTGAAACAAATAATTTTCAACGTTATCCAATCTTATTTATCCCCTAAAGGACTGTTGTCCTCTTGTCCCCTCGGGGACAAATGGGACTTTGGGCATGTACCTAGGGTTAAACTAATTTTTATAATTTTTTTGAAATCTTGTAGGGTGGTGGATAATTCAAAGATCTATGTGGGCATCTAATTGTTTCTTCATTCAAACATTCATTGAAGAAGTTATGCATGAATTTCTGAACAACAGGGGAGGGCGGGAAATCCCGGCAACCCAAAAAACTTCTTCAAAAATGGTATATACAAAAAATTAAAACCTAAAATTGGTTCATCAAATTTACATATATGTGGGAAGCTTTGAATTATTCAATTTCAATTGATGAGTGAGAAGTTTTAGTTAGGTATGGGACTCCCAAACCTCCATTCCTTTTGCCCCTTGTAAAATTTGATGCTTTTTTTTTTTACTTTTTTTTTCCAAGTTGTAGTAAACTAAAATCCCTTGGTTTTATCATTTGGATTAAAGTAATTTAGATTTATGAATTTTACATAAATCCTCCAATTTTACCTAGTGTATTTGTAAATTTCATGGCCTTACAGCATTGCAAAATTTTACAAAGTATGATTTACACCTTCAATTCATTTGAAAATTCTTCCACACTTACCTAACTTGGTCTTCTACATGGAAAAATTAAACTTCCACTTTACCTAGAGCAACTTTTTTGATATAGGAGAAGTCAATGGCTTCTAAAAATTTTGGGCAGCACAAAAAATAGACTATTTTTGCATTTTAGATGTCAACATCTTACTCCTCTACACTTAGAATGAGCTGATATTTTTCCCACAATTACCTTCCATAGTTTAAGACAGAATCCTATGGTTGGATTTTCTTAAAAAAATCAAAATCTCTACCTTTCTATTCATTACCCTATAAGTGGTAGTTTTCAATGACTTTTGCAGAAAAAAGGCTCAGTCGTTTAGGGATTAAACAATGATTGGAACCATTAATTTCGTTCTTGAAGGCTATTTTTTGTCTTTAGACTTTTACTTGCATCAATCAATGTTGTTTTAAGGGCGTGGTGTCCCACTTCCCAACTCTATGAAACCCAATTTTGTAACACACAACTCAAAATCCAATCGCAACCCAGTTGGATTGCAAAGGCAATAATTTTAAGACTGTAGTTTTGAATTTGAGTTTACATTTTTTTCTAGAAAATCTGTTGTTTGAAGCGAAGTTCTACTTTCTGAGTCAAGAGCCAACTTTTTAATGTGCTACAACGTACGCTTTTACAAGTGAAGTGGAACTTATGATTTGGGCTATAGTACAAATCTCCCCTAATAAAGGAACATGTCAAACACTTTCCTATTGCGTTCAAAAACTAAAACAAAACTTAATTATACCAAAATTTTGAATAATGAAAAGAGCTATGATGTTGATGACACGCATGTTAATCACTAAATTCCTTCAAGAATAAAGTCTCAGTTCTAAATGGTGAATAAGATTAAACAAAGTCCTTGCTTACAATGACTTGGTTAAATTGATGTGTATTTGGTTGAAAATCGTACAACAAAGATTTCACAAAACTCGGGAGGCTTAGTTGGGATAGAAAATTATTATTTAACCACAAAATTTATCCTTCGTAAAATCAAGATAAAAAGGGGCCTCTAGAAATCAGTTATGAAAAAATATTATCTTTACTTAGAGTTGCAACTCAGAGGGACAGTCCCTCTTACATTTTGCATACATATGTGATAACGACTTTTATAAGGGGGTTATTTTACATTGTGAAATAGATTATAAGACATGGTATTTTTAAAAAACTATTGTAAATATTAGTGATTAATTTCACTATATTGGTACTTATAATTTGTCAAGGGGTATAAGGTACCGTGTATTACTTTCACTCCGTTTTTCTCCTTATATCTTTTTCTTTTCTTATACTCCATTTTTTTTTGTAACCAATTCTTTTCGTTATGTCCAATTTTTTTCC
The DNA here is from genome assembly GCA_963920765.1 of Ulota crispa. Lineage (NCBI taxonomy): Eukaryota > Viridiplantae > Streptophyta > Bryopsida > Orthotrichales > Orthotrichaceae > Ulota > Ulota crispa. The sequence goes on along the minus strand of OY987242.1, from coordinate 6,869,585 downwards.
TAAGTTCCCCATTGTTGTGAAAGTGTATAATACTAGGAGCCATGCTGCAATAATGTGTACACAATTTCAACACAAGAAACCAAAAGCAAAGAGAAGCCAACATAAACATTGGTAATACAAATGAAAACAAAATAAACGAAAGAATACAATTTGTGTTGAAGAACATAGTCAAGAATGAAATCATGACACCCTTTTTCTCCATGCTATCTTTATGGCTTACATGATTCCATCATTTTTTGTCTACCTTATATTATATATAATCATGTTTTTCACTACTAAAAACCCTATGTTATATTTAGTTTTCTTACAAATTTTACTCAAAATTAATATATTAAACCTTATATTTTATTGCACGTAATTTCTACAATTTTGCCAATGTCCCTACCAAGAGTTGCAAATGCCACAATAAATTGTGTTCCTTGGACAGTTTTGTAAAATATAGCTCCAATGGTTACATTTTAATAAGGGCCAGATTTTATAATCAACAAATCTAAAAGACTAGCAAATATTCCATGTGTTCAATTGCTATGTTCGTAGTCCTAGACTTGTACTTTACACTCTATTTCCAAAACATGGTAAGCAACTTTGTAGTCTCAATATTATTCTTAGGAGTTTGACAAAAAAATATTTCATAATTTTACAATTTTATCATAAATGCTATGCTTTCACTAACAATTTGATTGTTTTAATGTAACAATTTGATTGTTTTAATGCAAGTACGTCTAGACCAGAAAAAATTTAAAAATTGCAAAGCGTAAAACATACAAGAATAATCATGAAGAAAATAGAATAAAATAAACTGTGCAAAATATATATAGAGGTAAACATTAGAAAGTTGTTCAAACTTGTGCAAACAAGAAATATATTTTGTCTAGGGAAACAAAACAATCTATTTCAATAGTTTGAAACAATAACTTAGCATTTAAGTAAAAAAATTAAAATAGACTCTTGGGGAAATTTGTCACATTTGAAAATTTATTAAGTTTCCTAATTTGATGTATTGTAGGCAAAATTATGAACTCTCTACAAGGCCCTTTAGACTTGACACTTTTTAACATTTATTTAGCCTAGGCCAAGTACATTAGAAAGTGTATGAAGTGTCTCTATCTTACATGACTTTTCTATTGTAAACCATAAATAGAAAATGGTAATTTAGTCCTTGTATGAAGGACCTTGTTCACATGCACAATCTAAAACAATACAAAAAGGCATTGCATTGATAAGATATGTAGATGAACTCACTCATCACTATCTAGATACTTCATTCATGTATACAAATAGAGTAGAATATAATTTATGGTTCTATTGTATCCATATCAATTTGTTCTAATGAGATGGCACATCAATACGATTTTCATGATTGCATTGAACTCGAAGGGTGGACAAATATAGGAGATTAGTGAGTTATTTGTTACAATAAATACATGTCTTGGGATCCTTTTTGAGACTTCTTAAAGGTCTTCTAGAGGGTTCAAAATATTGCTAATACTTAAGGTTATATACTCACCTTGTTGGCTACTATACGATTAAAAGTCTACTTTGTTCTTATAAATAATATACACTGCAATCATTGGTCACCATTGGCAACCTCTTTACTATCATTGAATGATGATTATTTGAAATGCATATTGAAGTGGACCTTATGAAACACCACCTTGTTCAAGAATTTTACTTCAACTGCAAAAAGAAAGAAAAGGCTTCACTATTAGTACTTATGACACGTGTCCAAGTTGTATTACAAATCTATCTCTTTATGCAAAACACTAAGAAAAATACTACTTTTTGTAACCTTCAAAGTTTGAGATGGTTGCATCATACAATCAGTTTGGTCCTTATGAAAGCATTATATATGAAGCGAGGGATGAGAAGGACAACAACTACAAGGCGTTGACGGATGTCTTTAAAGGAAGATTCATTCATAAAATATCTCATTTTGTACCAGAAAAGACATTCACATTTGGCCAAGATTGTCTTAAAAATCTCCTTTGGATGCCCTGATCTCTTTTAGTAATCATTTGAATGTTATCTATGTAACTTGCCAAACCTGCATAATTTGCCTTATCCACCTAATGTAATTTGCGATTTATGCATGATACGGCTCCAATTATTTAGGTTAGGCATATGCCTACCATATTTATAGTTTATGATCTTCGAAATTAAATATATTATCTTTTTGTCTCTTAAGCTTTAGCTTATAACACTTATCATATGATGTATTTAACTAATTTAAACTTATCTAAATCTTAAGAATAATAATCCATATGCAAAATATTGGATTTTTTTTGCAAATTTCTGAGAGAATTATACAAAGCATCTAAGGTTACATGTCTTTCAACTTGAATCTCCCTATGTTTTACAACAATCCGAAATTACACAAACAATCCAATTTAGTTCAATACGGCATTCATGTAATTCAGCTCTCTAAATAAACTTCCTAATACTCCTTACGAACTTTCTCAATTATCATTCTATAAAAATTCAGGTTCATTTCATTAAAATATAGATTTGCTTATTAGAAAGATGGCTATATAATGCAAAATGAATTCACAACTCATAATTTTTTATTAATTGTTTGCTGAAGATGTTAGTGAGATATGGTACATATAACTGGCATCATGTATAAAATCCAAACGAGTATTTTTTAAACACATAGTGCATGACAATTATAATCAACTATTACTGAATTTGAGCAGCCAATTTATTGGTACATCAAAAAACAAGCTACCCAAAATTCAAAATCACCAAGATCACCAAGATGAAACTTGGGTTCCACTCTTCTTGCTAGTGAAATTGTTTTTAAGTTTACAGGTATACATGTTGTGCTTCGATACTTCTTGTTGCAACAACAATTGTTGGTTATAAGTGTCATGCATTCTACCATTGACATTTTGTATCGGTAGCGCTAGGAGCTGAAAGCGTTGAGTGTAGGTGTTAGTGATTAATGTTAAAATATTTATAAAATATTTTTGCATTGGAGGGAATGTACACTGCGCCATTATACTTAAGCTTAAGTTACTTATCTTTTTGACATCATGAAATTTTCAGCGCTTTTTATGGGGAAGCGTGAGCCAGCCAAGCCAAACAACAACTTTTTGCTATGCTTGGGCCCAAAGGGGGAGGACGTTTTGGATTTAGTCTCTCAAGGTCGTTGCACACATAAACCGAGGTTGTTTTGGGAACCAAAAAAGGTCTCAATCCTGCATTTTAAAATACAATTAATTTTTGAAACCAACTCCGATACCATTACACTACTAGTCAATCTTTACTGTTAGGAAATATCTTAAATGAATTGGTAATACACTAGTCATTTTTCATGATTTCTTGTTCAACAAAGAAGTACTTTATTTAAAATCTGAAAGGTGAAAAGTTAGAGACAAATATTTGAAATATGTGTCTTTTTTTTTGTATTTTGAGTTTATAAATTACAAGATAATGGGGCTTGAAGTTAGAAGGAATTTTTTTCTTGAAACTACATAGACATAGTAAAATTTGACTCCTCTTAGAATGTGATTTGAGACCTCATTTTTTTTTGACAATTGTATACCATATTTTGTTAGTTATGTTCATGCCATATTTCAAAAAATGATGAGAGCTTTGGCATAAGACTCTTCAAAGATGCCCAAATTGTCCAAGCAACCCAAATTCTTTTGGGTAGCATATTTTTTGAATTGGGCATCCAATTGCAAAAAAAATTACATTTCCACTTGGGGGATACATATTTGCACATTGTGTAACAATTTTGAGAATATCCAATAAAAATTGACTTTGTATGACCTACCTGGTGTTTGTTGAACCACACTTGGTCCTTTAGGGGTTTATAATGATCTTATAATAGCTATAGTTCAAAAACTTCCAAAATGCCTTCTTGAATTGAGGAAAGTACCCTCAAGCATTTAGGGGTTAAGGATGTTGCTTACCAATTGAAAGTGTTGGTTGTATTCATACAAGGACCATTCAATACTTGAAGAAGTGATATTATAACAAATACCAAAAATTCCCCAAAATATTGTAATTGACCAATAGTATGTCTATCACTTGGCTTGAAGTTTACAACTCCAAAGGGATTCAAGAGCTATCCAAGTGCCCCACTTGTATACAACATCAAAGAGCATATACAAAACAACAACATCCACAAGGGGCTAACCCTTAAACGCTAAAGAGGACAATTTTTGTCTTTTGGCCCTAAAAATACATTTTGTATGACAAAAACAAACATTTTTCATCTGATTTTTTTCTAGAAGTGATCATAAACAAAAGGCAAAAAACAACCTCATGAAATACACTTGTATTATTAGGTAACCCAAATTGTGAGAAGACTCACAAATACAATCTTAAGTCCCGTAGTGCCTAGGTTTTTTTTTTGAGCAATTTAAGGCCCAATTGTCTCAAAAAAAAGTTGAGCTTCAAGCCTGTAGAAAAAAGAAGGGGAAACAATTTTAAAAAATGCTAGATTGCAATAATAAAAATTCCATTGCAACCTAGACTTCCATAAAATACTTATCAAACTGAGAATTAATGATTCTTCTTATGATGAGACAAATCCAACAGCATTGTCAAAAACGTTAATTGTGCCAGTTTCTCCTTAATTTCATTATTAATAGCCATGATGTTGCAAAAATCTATGCTTCAACTCCAACCAAAAATAGGATGGAGCCAGCAAGCTACAAACCATTTTCAAAATGCCACACAACCATTGGTCAAAAGACCAAAAAAAACCTTGGCAATGCCCTTCTTGCAATTTTCATGAGGTTAGCATGCATTGTTGACTTTTGCAATAAGTGGGCACTTGTCACACCAACAATACCACTAGAGTCATTAGAGAACACCGTAGATTTCACTATAACCGGAGTGGTTGCAGTGACAAGTCCAATATTCAATCCTTGAGCGCTTGGAGTTGTTTTAGGATTTAGCAGAAAATGGGGGGTTTAATGGCCACTAGAGCTTGGAAAATTACATCCAGAAAAAGTGACCGTAGGATTCGAAAAAGGAATACCTTCTTTGTAGATGAGGACTAGCCATGACTATTTTCAACATACAAGTCAAGAAAAAAAGTGAGATCAAGTTGTGATCCCCAATGACAAGATCCCGTTGCTAGGGCGTTTAAGAGTTAACCCTTGAGCGCCCATGCCAATTCCACCAAAATCAGGGTTTTGGAGACTGATAATTTTGATGCATTGCATCTCAGTCAATCAGATGATCCGAAAAAAGTGACCATTGAAAATAGTGGAACACCTACTTAGAAGAAGGCTTGCAAATTTTGGGAACAACTAACCATGTGAGATGGGAGATTATAACATTTGATCAAACAACATGTGATGATAGAATCTCATTTTTTGGTAGGCAGTTGCTATTTGATGATTTTTACAAAATTCTATAAGCCCCTAATTCATCTTAAATTTTGTGAGCAACAAGATTAGATGTGAATGCACACACTTGTAAATTATTGAAGATTGCACTTCTTTTTATGTCAAGTTTTAGGGCTTCAAATGGCTATTGCACGGAAAACAATGACCGGCACAATTGGTGACAATTGCCATAATAAGGGTCTAGAACATGCTTGAACCCTTGCCAACAACTTTCCCGCTACCACAAAGCTTACGCAAGGAAGCTTGCGAGGGATGTTGACCAATTGCAGCTTGTAAAATGTTGCTTGCTACCATGCCCCCGTTGCCCTGTATGGTGTTTCACCAAATCAAATCCCTTACAACGCTTGTACAACAATTTGGCATTCCCCGCCATTACTCCATTGACATGGTCAACTTGAATGCATTCATAATTGTAGTTTATAGCAAGACCAAAAAGTTAGATCCAGTGCCTCAAAACAAAGCTTTAAATCTTAAGAGACGATATATGGGGCGCTGGGGCGCTGGGGCACTCAGCGGTTAAGGGCTAAGGTTTCTAAATCGAGAGCCAACATGAAAGTTTGCCCTAAATGGTAGAAACACAAGAATCCAAAAACAATTTTGATGCATGAAAACCCTCATGTTTATGGAAGCAATGGACATACACACATGCATGCATTTGATTGTTCAAAGTTTGGACATTCTCAATCCGCATGGAGTCAAGGGGTTGAAGACAAGAAGAAGAAAATGGGGGGGGGGGGGGGGGGAGGGGGGGGGTGGAAAAGCGCAAGCTACACGGACAGGACGGGGGGAGGTTGAACTGGCCAGCACCGGCACCGGCACCGGCTGAGACTGAGTAGCCAGCTGGTGGGACACAGCATTTCCTGTTGCGGCGATCGCTGTGGCGATGGCGATGGCGCCCGCCCCGATCACGACCAGCAGTGCGAGCCTCGGGAGAAAACGCGCTACTATGTCCACGCCCACGCCCACGCACCCCCCCGCAAGGACGTAGCCAGAGCGGCGACGAAGGCAACAACCACCACGACTTGTCCAGAGGAGCCCCTCCCGATGCAGCAGCGCCTTGACCAATTCCAGGACCCAACGCCGCGTCGTCAGGAGCTCCATTGCTGGTGGAGTGCCAGTCGCGCTCTCTGCAGTTTTTTGCTTGCTTGCTCAACATCACCGCCGCCCCCATTAAAGTGCTCGCTTAATTGCTTGCTTTGCGTGGGGCGTTGCAGGATACATCAGCAGCAGCACGACACGGTCGTCTCCCCTTTCGCCATAGCTGGTTCCTAGCTCGGATCGCTTAGTCCCCACGCATTCTGGAGCTCGGATTCTCGAGGGTGCGACCAGTATGGTTAAGAGCGGGCTTGCGGGGCGCGAGAATTGGGTGGTGTTCGATCGCGGCTAAACGAGGGAGCGTGTTGTAGAATTCTCGTGTCTGCGTTCTTGTCACTACCTCCGAACCCCCTTGTAGCTTGATCGAGACAATGGCGCTACGATCGTTACGGTCTTATTGACGCCAAGTCAGCCAGTGCTCGACGGAGGCATTAACAGTGCGAATCGAGGATTGGTGCTGTAATCGGGTGGGGATCTGGTGATTCGGGCATACATGGCTCCAAACGCGAGCGCCGTCTGGTGACGGATCGCGAGTCGCGCACGGAGGAAGCAATCCAGGACGTAAGCTGATTCGATTCACCGATCGATCGATAACATCCGTATTCTCTTTGATTAGATTGCTTGTGCGAAATCCTGCCCTGTGATTTTCTTGGAGGCTCGCTTGTTTTGTGTGTAATCGTTATGACCGTCAGACCTAGACCTCGTTGTTTGAATTGTTTCCTCTTTGAGAGATGAACTTATAATGTCGCAATCCATGAGAACCAGAATGGACACCGAAATGTTTCTTCGAAGCGATTCTATTCTGGCATTGCAACACTCCACTTACAAACAGAAACGCATTCAGAACAAATAACTTCAGCAAACTGCTGTTGCTTCATAGTAATCCCTGCCGTAGCATCGACTAAAAGCAGATCACTGCAGGAACATGTCGGTGTAGCTCTCTTGATGAATTATACTGCAACAAAGAGAGTGACAATGTATGAGAATCCTGTATGGATTTTAAACACCACAAAGGGCTCTCATCCGTCAGATGGATAAGGTTATTGAAATAATTAGGTTTTTAGGAAATGGATGTGGATATCGTCTTACAGCAACGAGTTTATCTCTGTAGATCCAGATCATTTCTACTTCGGGCTTTTTTTTCTCTCTTTCTTTAGAGTGGATTGATTGTTGGTTCTTTGAATGTTTTCCAATGAACGCTGAATCTTCGTCTCTTGATTTTTATGACTCTATTCGTGGTGTCCGTTTCCTTCAATTGTGTGTGGATCTAGGCACGTGTCGTTGGATATTAACTTTTGAATGTGCTGTGGTTTCTTTTTTTGCAGTGAAAAATGGATATTCATTCAAGCCGGAGCAGCTAGGTGCTTCCGCAGGGTTGATTCTACTCTCATGACTTGGCGTCTGAAATGCAACACCTGATGAAAAGAAAGGGGTGAGCAACTGCTTACCCCAAGCATGACAGATCAATCGAAACTGCCTAGTTTTTGAAAGAGATCAAGCCACAGTTTAGTACAACACTTGCAGAACTGAGAATAGAATGAAATTGAAATCCTTGTCATCACCAAGCGAATATCAGCATTCCTTTCTCCTTCGATTCTCCAATAGGCCAACGGCGATTCAGATACTCGAAAGATAGTTGTTTTTTAGCGTTTCGACATAAGGCCTGAGGGAGACCTGAGGGAGTATCAAGTCGAGAGGCAGAATGACAAAGTAGCAAACAAGGCTACTCGACACGATGATGCCGGAATGTGGAATTCTGGATTATGGGCTGCATCTGCTTGATGATGCCAAGATGGTGCGCGGGATTCTGAAGAGTGAGATCTACAGCAGGCAGTATTCTGTAAGCCACTGTGTTGAGAACAGAGCACGTGTAGCGGATGTGGAAGGAGGTGCTGGACCAATGGTGGAGAAAGTCATGGCGAGCAACGAAGACGAAGATCCGTTCGCATTCGAAGGAGATGACTATGACGCGTACACGGAGGCGCCCATGGAGGATGACCTTGAAGTGTTTGAGGACAACCAGTCGGAGACATGGCCGCTGGCGCTGAACTCAGAGCGAGACTTGCAGCTGCTTCGACCTCCGGCGCGCTTGGTGTCCATGCCAAGCATGGAGCGCGACTGGGTGCACAAGTTGTATGCGGCCATGAATGATTGCTTGTTCTTGTGCAGCCGGTTAAAAAACTTGCAGAACCAGGTGATTAGTGGTGACTGTTGACCTCAACTTGCCTTCTTCAAAATTTCCTTCCCAGATTTACATATCATGCGATGTACACTCAAAAAAGTTCTAAAACACAACTTCTAAAATGACATTCTAGCACGCTGTCTTTGACAGTATTACACTTTGGAACTATTGTATAATAAGAATAAAACAGTGTTGAGTATAATCATTTTAAAGAATACCGGGTTTCGTATGTTATACCTGTTTTCAGATTTACTCGATTTTGGGATGTTTTGCATGTGAGGTTTTTTGACGTTTTTGAGGAGCTGATACTTTGGTCACAATCATATCCCCTGCAGGTGACGATCTACCACTCGCAAGTATCCCACCTCACCAAGTGCTACTTCATGGCGGAGGAGAATTTCCAGCGCTACCAGACAAAGATCATGCGTGCGGTGGAGCACCCCAACTGGGCGTACGAGCAAAGCTTCAGAGTAGGCTCAGAGGCGATGCGGTTCTGCGTGGACTCGCTGGTGCAGCTGCGCCACGTCATGCACGACGGGGAGATGCTGGTCTCACAATGCTGCCGTCCCGACTGGTGGCGCATGGCGCTCACGCTCCCATGCATCGGCCCCAATTTCCCCAAGCTAAGATCCATGTCCTTATTCGCATTCAATATCCGGGAGTTCGTGTGGAGCCTGAACGTGGTGGAGTTCGCCTTTCATATCTGGCGCAATGGATTCGCCTTGCACACCACGTCGTTGCTGAGCTCGGCGTTCGGCCACTGGGCGACGGAAGAGCGGCACATCCGGTACACGCATCTCTACTCGCTGAAAGCAGACGAAGAGCGCGAAGCAAGTGATAAGAAGATCATGTGCTTAACCTTGCGGTATATCGTGAACGCGACCTGGTACAACCCCATCGAAGAAGAGCCGGACCGGTTCGTGTTCGAGGTGCTCATCTTGAAGCTGGAGGGACCCGAGCCGGCGGTGAACCTTGCTCCGGAGTCGTTCTGGATCGACCAGTACCAGCTGGAGTTTTATGACACGATTGGCCAGGGCAGCCTTGGGGTGGTGTTGAAGTGCAAGTGGTTCGGGGAGCCCGTGGCGGTGAAGGTTTTGGCGGGTGGCATCGACCCTGAGGTGTTGGAGGCGGAGGCGGCGATGGTGGCCGGCGTGCAGCACCCGAACATCGTGAAGCTCGTGGGATGCGCTTACAACCAGAAGCGGCGCGCGGCGATGTTCGTGATGGAGGTCGTGGGGCGCGACCTGCGCACGCTCATCGAGCTTCGGAGCATGAACTGTTTGGACGACAGCTCCCCGCCGTTCTCGCTCCTGCAATCCGTGGACATCATGCTCCAAATCGCAGAGGCGCTGCAGTACTTGAAGGATTGCAAAGTGATGCACCGCGACGTCCGGGCGCGCAAAGTGCTGATCACGCTCTGCGAGGCCGGGGACGTGTCGGCTCCGTGCTGGGAGTACTTTCACGTGAAGCTCGCCGACGTGGGCCTGTCGAAGTTCAAGCTCGAGTTGCTGCAGGCCAGCTCGTTCCAGACCGACGCGTGTCGGTGGCGAGCTCCGGAGGTTTTCCGGGACGAGGAAATGATCAGCAAATACTCGTGGCCTGCTGACGTGTACAGCTTCGGCATGACTTGCTATGAGGTTCTCACTGGCGAGGTGCCGTTCCAAGGCGTGCCGCTCGCGCTGGTGTACCAGAAAGTGTGTGCTGGTGAGCGCCCCGAGCTCCCCGCTCACTGCCCGCTCTACATCGCCAAGTACCTCGCCAAGTGCTGGGCTAGCAACCCCAACGAACGCCCTGAATTCTCCGAGATTTGTGAACGGCTGCGCCATTGGAAGTGCATGCTGCTCCTCCGCCGGTCCGTCCCCGCCGTCCCCCCTGCCCCCACGTCCTCGGGCAACATCCTCGGCGAGCCTTGGGAGTCGTGACGCAAGCACACCATGCTGTGCACTCTCTCTTCTGCTCGACGCTTGAGTCTCACTCTCTGCAGCTCAGTTCAAAGAACAACAACAGCAACAGCAACAACAATCTGCCTGTCTACTGCTCCAGGTGCTTGCTTTCTTTCCACTTCATGGGTCATGTCGTTCCTCACCATCCTTCGTCTCAAAAGTCCTTAAGAGCATCTCCTCCGGTCCGGGCTCTTTCAAAGTTTTCCATCTGTTTTGGCCGGCCCACAAGCCTGCTGATCTCCACCCATGCTCTTCAAAAAGGTGGCCTTGCACTCCAACACGCCCCAGAAATAATCAGTTGACCACTTATCAAGAAAAGTAGAGGATAAATTTCACTAAACTTAGGATGAATAGTGTCTTGAAGGGCCCTTGCTAGACACGGTAGGACAAAGTCTTGAGAGGGTTTTGAGAGGGCCTCAACACTTTTCATCCACTTTGAGCGTGTTTGAGCCACCGGTGGAGATGCCCTCACCACCAAATCAACATCAGTTCGGTGCCTTGCATTGTTTGAGATTAGTTAGTTGGGGTAGACCTGGGCAGTGCTCATAAATGTGGCTAAATCTTGCAAACTTCTACCAATTTTTTTACTAGGGAAACCTTTATGGATACCCCTGAATTTTGCCATATTTGTATAGATATACCCCTGGTTATTCAGGAATTGCACAAATATCCTTGGACCATAAATCTCAGGTGTTTGTTTTGTTATGCACGCTACTTCCTTCATGACCAATGTTAAAGCAAGGAGTGCAATAGAACAGAAAAGAAGTAGCATGCGCAGAAGGGAGAAAGAAGCGGCATGCACAATAGAACAAATGCCTGAAAATTGTGGTCAAAGGGTATTTGTGCAATTCCTGAAAATCCAGGGGTATCTATCAAATATGGCAACCTTCAGGGGTATCCATAAAATTTTCTCTTTCTACTACTTTTACAGAGAAGGTGAATGTGACAATGCTAAATTTGAATTTTAGCAGTGTTTTGAGCCAGTTGAGCTATTTCAGAAAATGACATTTGGGATCACTGGAGCTGCGTAGATAAGAAATTTAGTATCCAATCTGTAAACAGCTTGGGTTTATCTCTTCTGACGAAGCTTTACGTGAACTGACAGGTTGGTGACAATAACTCGGAGCCAAAGAGAAGTAGCGCTTGTGAAGCAGCAACAATCGTACACTGGACACCTGCAATTGACAGCTGTTATTCGCTTGCTGAGGTAGATTCTGTCAACGCCATTGCGGGGGTTTCTGTAAAGAGCATTCTTGATTCTTGTGTTTCTGAAAAATTGATATCTTCCCGCACCAAAGGCTACATTGAAAGCTTCAGCGTATGAAACGAGGAGGATCTTTAGTTCCAAGACCTTTCAAAATTCATCGAACCAGTTGGAAGAGGAGGCAAGCAACTCTGGTCTCTTTTGTACTATTTCAAAGTCTGATCGTCTCTGAATCCCTTGCAGGATAACACTAGAAGAGCCCTGTAGAAAACTAGGCATTTCCCTCTCAAATGAAAGGCGATTATGACAGAGTTGTAGTATCTTGTCTACGTTATTGAATCAAACCTAAATTGTGGCAAAATAAACCTTTTCTGGTATACATCAATTAGACCGGTGAGAAACATACCTTTCTTTTCTTCATAACATTGACTCTCATAAACTACTTATGAATTTCACTTCTACAAAGGCACCTCTTTCTCAAAAAGGTATTGGTTGCAATTTACAGCATACCATGACACAGCTACCATGTTGCTTGAGTTTACTGACTTTATTCCCTTTGGATATAGCTATAGAATCTAGATTTTGTGGCTAAGTACGAATAACAATACACTTAGCAAAAAAAGATTTCACCCAAAGATTTTCACATAATACCAGTGATAAATGTGCAATACATAGTGACACGTAAGTTAGACTCAACGATATTATTTTGTGTAGATTGCAATGTTCACATATTCTACATAACTGAAAAAAATGCACGCACAATGTAGTTTTTGTAGTTCGGTGATGTGTATTGCAACGTTCACATACTTTGTGTAATAAAAAAACATATAACAAGTAGGGGCACCAAGATGGCTCTTTATTTTGATGAGAATACTAGGGACAAAGCCTCTTGTAACGTAGCTGCTTGTTTTAATTTCAGAAGTGTTTTCCTAAAGCACGGAATTTCTTATTGTAATACTAATCTCCAAAAGTTTTGTTCAAGCACTTCCTTCGTGTTGCTTGAAAACTTGTTCCATTATTGTCCAATCCGGAGTATGGTTGATGCGGAACTTTCTTCCCTTGCTTGCAAATGAAGGCCGAGCATTCTTCCTCTGTACCAGAGAAGGTAAATAAATTCAAGCAAAGAAACATCAATAAACACTACAAAGAAAAACCATGTGTACAATGACTGAAATTACTCATTTTAGTCATTGTTTAGTCATTGAGAAAGGAGCTTGTATAAGGCAAACACGACAAATTGTAAAAGACTTAGCAAAAGTTGGTAAGTGAACGCACTGGCATTGCAGCTTTAAGCAGTTTGAGTTGGTGGTCTGATACTGAAGGAAACTGGCATACCAAGCCCACAAAAATTCTCAGTTACACTTGCTTCAAAGTAGTATAACCTACTTTCTCCATAGATAGACTTTAGACTTGAGTTGCTTATAGCATAATTTTAACAAGAATTGTACAATGTGTATGGTTCATTCTTGGATGGTTTTGGTGATGGCGTAAAGATGGACTTTCATGCTAACCTTAGAAATAAAAAATGCAAAAACAACAAACAATTTCATTTCAAAATTTACACTGCAAACTTGATTGTTGTTTTTGCATTTTTTTAATTCCGAGCCAACAAGAAGGTTTACTCTAAGTCACTTCCTTCTTTAGGATTTTTGTTTTGGTTTTTAGTCTAGGGAGATTTTCAAGAAGTTTTCCAAGGTTGGACATGCAACTCTTCTTAATTGTGCTAATTTTGAGTCTCATTAAGATTATGGTGAAAATTTAAAGACTACTAATTGATGGAGGTTAATTGAACAAGATTCAATCATTGAGATTATGTCTAGGAGTATGAAAAGTATCTTTTTATGCAACTATAATCCCTTACCACTCTTGTATCTCAATATGTTGGCTCTCATTAGGTTTAGTTTACCATGCACACTATATCCTTTAGTGGTACAAAAGATGATAGAAATTTTGGGTTGAACTTACATTCCACAACATGAGAGTCCAAATGACCGTTTCAGAGCAAGGTGGGGTGGTGAGTGAGCCTCGGTACCGGCCATAGTTGGGCTCCAATTGCAGCAACTTGATAGGCGGAATTTTCAAGCATGAGTAGGGATTCTTGTGCGTGGGGAGCTCATCAAGGAACTGCAAATCAACTCCACCAAGGAATGAAAAAAAATTGCAAGCTTGGAATGCTTGATGTTGTTGTACTATTACCAATAAAACAAAATTCAAATACAAAAGTTCATAAGATTGGCACTTGTTTTTTTAAGCACTTGTTAGAAGGTCCATTCCATTTGCACTTGCAATTGTGCCAAGTGTTTGTGATTGAGGTTTTATCTTTTTCTTCTTTAATACAAATTTACACCAACTTGTATTTGTGAAATGTGTGGGAGAGCGTCTTAGGGAATCACATATTCTCAAATGACACGTTCCTCTATTCTAAGTAAGCAAAGAGGAGGTTTCACATGACCCCCAAAAATGGAAATAATCATGAAGAGTCTTTTAGGTAATGTGGTTCTAAAATTGCATGTGTTTTAATTTATTTTTATGTTTTTCTATTCAATCTCATTCTTTTGATGCTTGTTGCACATGCAAACAACTTATTTTGAAAATGTATTTTGAATGGTGCCAACAACAAATGGATTCTTCAATCCATGAGCTAGTGCAATTAAGGCATGAGTAATCTACTATTGGAGGAAAGGAGAAAGAACCTGTGCAAGGAACGTATTATTTGAAGAGCCAGGAACAAAGAGCCAAGCCACAATTGCAGTCTTCCCTTCTTCCGACTCATGCACCAAATGAAGCTCCAAAGGGAAACTGAAAATCCATTCCATGCCTTTAGAAAAGATTTTACACCAACACTAGTAAATAAGTAGTTTTAGTGCTGTGGGTACACATCCAAATGCACAAATCCATGTCACATTTAACTAAATTTAGCACCATGAATGCAAATCTAGACTACATATTTCCTCCATCCAAATATTGTGTCTATAAAGTGACATAAAATAAAAACCTAAGCTAGGTCCCAATCAGTTATTGAAGGATTTCATTGTAATCAACCTCTTGAATACAAATTGTTCTAACAATTCTTCTAAGAATGTGACAATGATGTCTACAAATCAATTACAAATGAAGCAATAAGATTATGACAATCAAGAAATATTTCAGTGTCGTACCTATCCTTACAACTAAGCTCACCAAACATGAACGACACTCTTATCAACAACTTTCCCTACGCAATTTATAAGAGCCACAAATTGACAAAGCTTTGAGTTTCTATTTGTATGACAAAATGATTTTATTTCTAAACTTTGAACTATCTAGAACCTATGTACTTTTTTTTTAGAATTTAGTGAGAATTAAGTCAAATATGGTAAGTATGACGTAGGCAAAGAAACGAGTCAGATTAGTGAACCTGTAATTTAAAATGAGGTGTTCACTTGGCCTGTGGAAGTGCATTGAGACAAGTCGGTACGTGACGTTGTAGATTTTCAACACTCCAGCGCTGGACGGCATGTTCACCTGCCTCAAAAAAACACAAAGAAGAAGGTCTAGCCCAACCTTATCATCAATTCAAAAAATAATTGTTGAAGTCCAAGTCAAAGAACAAGATTTTATGAACACGTTTGATGTTTTGTTGCATTGAAACACCTTTGCACAATTTCATGTGACCATCACCAAGACCAGGCTATGAATCATGAGAACAATTGCTTTCATGGTATTGTTCTGTACTCCCTTTGTCCCTCTAAAACGTCCTAAAAGTTTCCTTGCAAAGGATTAACTCTGTTTTTAGTGTTTGTGCTAGTGACACATGTATTCTATCTGAGTCAATATACCATCTACCAAATGTATGCAAAATCTTCAGTTTTGATGTCGTCATTTAGGCACCCAAATTCTATGCAAAAAAGCACCGTATTTGTGCATGTTGCCAACTCCTCATTATTAATGATTTAAAGATTAGTTGCAACAGTGATATCTCATATGGGCAAGGCCAAACTTGCTAGGAGAGGAATGTTCTCTAATTGCTTAACTTGTCCCATGATATCATTGAACATGACAAACGCTTTTTCAGTGTTTGAAATTAGCAAAAGCGAGCTTTTTAGAGGTACAAGAAATGTGTATGATTTGGATCTTTTTAGAAGGTCAGAGGGAGTAGACTGCAGTAAGAACCTCTGAAAACGCTGTATTCAGCTCCACAACAGCAAAGATCTTTTGTGGAAATCAGATAGTTATTGGAAAGCAAAAGCTTTGCAGATTTGTGAGGAGTTAGATGATCACCTGGAGGTCACGGCCGTCGTGCGAAATGGTCACATTGACGCTCTCGGGAGTGTAATTTGCCTTCAGGTTGCCTAAAGTGCTGTCGGTGACGATGAGACTGGGAGTGATGGAGAGGGGCGATTGCTGGGAGCCTGACTTGCATAACGTCCAGTCGCTCTTCAGCTCGCCCCAGTGGTCTGGTCCGTTCGGTCCATCGCTGTAATCAAACAACACTGCGCATTTCCCACGGTGGAGGCATCTGATAGTTAAGATTTTTCTAGCATCGGAAGTAGTGAGAATAGCAGGAGTGATTTTACTTTAGGTCGTAAGAGAGAGATTAACCTCTGGGAAGGGAGAAAGAAAGAAAGAGTAAGTGCTTGTGAGGAGTTAAGGTAGGAGCACCCAATTGTAACACTAGTTGTTTATTGACATCTAAAAATAAACCTAAAGTAGACACTCATGCACTCAAACAAGACATGCATGCACCCAAATCAAACACGCAAGTTGACGTAAGGGGACAAAAATTGTGTAAATGGCGGTTTATGATTAGGTGTGACATGGTCTTTTTGTTGTCATGACATGGTCTTGTTGTCGTTTTTTCAAGAGTCTAGTGTCCACAATAAGTGAATCTAGGGAGCTTCAACAATTCATAATTTATTCATACAATCTCAGAAAATTCTGAAAATAATTTTGCTTGAATCTGTACCCATTTCTTAACAAGCATATGCCATTACATTCTCAAAAGACCCTCCAAATTACCACATTTGAGGTAAGTGTCGCATTTGGGTGCTTCTACCTTAGTGTACCTGGTGGTTCTGGCATTGGATTTGGCACGGGATCCGATGATTCTGCCTTCTCTGCTTGCGCTGAAGGGCTCCACGTTCCCCCTGGACCTGGAATCAGTGGTATCGGCTCCGGCAGTGTCACCGGTGGTTCTATTACAGGATCATCAGGAATCAGTGGCAGAGGCTCTGGGAGTATCACGGGTGGTCCGACTACAGGCTCATTGGTAAAAGCATCGGTCTCAAACTGGATTGCAGGAGTGGCCTGCGAAGTCTCGAAGTTCCAAAAAAGAAGAGAAAGAAAAACTACAATTCCACAGACAAGATCAACCGACTTCATTTCTCTTCTTTGAGATTGCTTCGAAATGTTCGGAAGACCAGCAGCAATCGAGCTACTGCTAAAAATAGTTTATATCAGCCAGGTATCACTTCTGGTTCGTTGCAGCTGCGAACTTGGCGAGGTCCCGGGCGAGGTCTTCTAGCGTCTTACACAAATCGGTGCAGTCCAAACCGAGATGACTGATTCATGTAGATTTTCAGCGGCACTGGCGTCGAGTTTCAAAGGTTGTGCTTACAGCTGCTCGGCACTGTTCTTACGAACATCGTACTTCTATCAACGTTTGAAAAACAGCGCATTACTTATGTTTCTCATGGAAAATTTGCCAAAATTGTCGCAACATTCATTGATTTATGTGCCAACGAAGTAAACATACTGTGTTCCTCACTGCTATTGCGTAACTTATTCAGCTGTCGTGTACATTCACAATTTCACACATTGCAGGTCTGTCATGGATCCTACATGCAAATTTTCAGACCTCGCTCGTAACTAAAAACACTGCAAAATGTGCTAAAATATAAAATTGAACACTGCTATTCACCTCGGTAGTAGCCTAGTAGCAACAAATAAAGTTTGGTAGATGCTTGCTATTTTTAGTTAGCACTGCTGCGAGGCAGTTGAAAAATAACCGAACCGGAGCTGCTTCCGTTGCGAAGATTTGCAGAAACCGTTAGAAAGATAGACTGAACGAAAACCTAACGAGAATCACAAACGAACGGAAGTTGGACGAACGATAGACGAACGAGAACTCACGGAGAACTCGGGGAACGGGAAGGGAACTCGAGGAACGGGAGGTGTGGGGGAGCGGGGGAACGGGGCGGGGGTTAAGGGGAAGAGAAGGGCAAACCCTAGGTCTCTTTCGCCGCTGCAGAGTTTGTCGTTGTGGTCTCGCCGGGCCGCCATCGCCCCCGCTCTCCCTTCCTTTCGGAGTGATTTCTCCAGCTCCGTCGGTCGCCATGCCGAAGCAGATCAATGAAATCAAGGACTTCCTCCTGACGGCGCGGCGCAAGGACGCCAGAAGCGTCAAGATCAAGCGCTCCAAGGATGTGGTCAAGTTCAAAGTCAGGTGCTCCAAGTACCTCTACACCTTGAGCGTCTTCGACACCGACAAGGCCGATAAGTTGAAGCAGTCTCTGCCCCCTGGTCTCACTGTCCACGACTTGTAGAGATGGATGGATGTCTTCTCTCTGCCGTGGATTTGAGCATGTGTCTCATACGACATATTATTAGGGTTCGATAGAACGAGCATTATCGGACCTGGAGTGGAGCGGCATCTGGAGGCTAGTTTTGGAGGTAGAGAGGTTTGCGTCATTTTCTATGCAGACCTGCTGTACAAGTGGAATTCAACCTGAATATTATGCGCTGATGTGGTGTTTGTAGCGATGCTTATCTGAAATTTGGAATTTAAACTATTGCTGGATTTTTCTGCCTGTGTTTCTCGATGACGTCACCTTTGCATGATGCTTCTTCTGATTTGTGTCACTATTTTCTATTAATTATGCTTTTTTTCGCGAGTACAGTGACGCATATTGTGAACTGTAGTATCTTCATGATTGTGATTGAATACCTCCAGAGAATTATAATATTTGTTTGCTGAGACTTCCGTTGGAGTGAATAGCAGCTTTTAGGGTTAAAGTTTTTCTGATTATATTTTAGGGTTTTTGGCGGCGTGCATTCTTTTTTAAGTTACGTTCTCCTTTTTCTTTGCGTTTATAAAGAAGTTGTGATAGTGTTTCTTATTTTATTTTTCTTGTACATGTCGTTGGGATAGACATCTTGCAATCTCTCTCTTGTTTGAATCTGGAAAGATCTGTAGGGTGCTTATTCGCGCTTTTCGAACCTTACGAGTGACTCTAATTTTCGACTCATCCTTGGCAGCTTCATTGAAAATGGACTTATGAGTCCGGTTGTATTTTATCCATAATGCTCTGTTTGGATTTGTATTCGCAACTGCCTATGATTACGGCCTTCTGAATTGTGGTGAATTTTTAGGGTGATATGCTATTTGACTGCAGGTGTTCAATGCGAATTTAGTTTTGTGAAGTGATGACTTTTCAAACCAAGGATCCTTATCATTGATGAGATTAGGCTTTTTAACTTTTGAGCGTTAACCGGAGGAGAAAATCTAATCTGGAACTTGTGTGTATCTTCCAATTCTTGAAACATGTTGCATAAGTGTGCATGAGAATCAGGCCAATTGAGTATATACGTTATGGTGAAAAGAAATTGTTTGTGCATAGTTGTCCAGAAATTTTAGCGACGTGAAGGGCAATATAGGCAAGACAACTAGGAATTTTCTGTAGGAGACGCACATGATGAACACGTGTGGGTGCTATAAAACTCATTTTGTTGGCCGTGCTTTTCCTTGATTGGCCTTAACATTTGGTCTTAATACGAAGTGCCTTTGCACTGAACGGGGCCCAATTTTCTCAGAAAGAGTATTCACCCATTTTCTCCTGACTTTTCCCACATTCCACACTAATGAGATAGTGAAAATAATTCTTGCATGCCCTACTTTAAAAGAAAAGATAACTTGAGTTGTAACTTTGCACCAGAACTTGGATTTATGTGAAAATATTTCAGAAGAATCCAACAAATATGATGTTTATCAACGACATGCCCAAGATTGCAATACACTTAGAAATTGTGGTTTTACTGTCATTGTAAAGAGGTTTTACCGGTATTTCAAGTAGCCCTACTGGGTCGACCAGTAAAAATGTTCTGTACCAAGATTTCCGTGAATTTTCTTGTTTTAAAAAACCAAACACATAAATCTGGTGTGTATGTATACTTAATTCCAGCACAAAAAAAGCACTCTCATCACAATGTTCTCCATCTTGTTCTCCATCTTGCAATTGATCATGTTAGAGAGTACCATTGGGTCTCACACACTGATTGTCAAGTTATCTTCAGAAATTTCTCCAAAATCTCTATGAAGCTGTCTCGCTCAACAACAATTGCCCCTAAAGGATGTCGCCTACCAAAAGTGTAGTTTGTATTTGTACAAGAACTATTTAGTACTTAAATAAATAACTATATGACAAATGTTAAAAATTCCCCAAAAAATCTTAGTTGACAAGTAATATGTCTATGACTTGGCTTGAAACTTACAACTCCAATGGGGTTCATGTGCTATCCAAATATCCCATCCGTATACAACTTGGGAGTCTGTATACAAAACAGCAACATCCTTTAGGGGTTAAGTTAAATCAACTTTCTCTTATGTATTTCAATTGAAAATACTGAACATGACAAGGGTTTCTAAAATCAATAACTGAACACTCACCAAAGAATAAATCATGACTCATTAGTACTTCGACAAATTATTCCCCATTGCATTTGTAGGGTATCACATACGCTCATAAACACTCTTCATGAAACGTGAGTAATTTGTCCATGTAACTTGAACAAAACAATATAGGAGGTGGTTATTCTAGCCTAATCAACGATATGTGAAACCTAATATTGAAATTTAGCTTCATCTTCACCACAATTATATAACGCAATGCGAAGTTGTGATGCGTGGAAAGATCATCCCATGGTCAGTAGGCCAAGATCTTTCAACGAGATCTACTCAACTCCGTTCACGTCAACCTACCTGGTGTCACCGCTAGGATTTAGGAAGATATCCACTATGAGACACACTTCTACAAAGGTAAAGATATAGCAAGGTAGGAGAATCTAAAACTAACACTTCAGATGTGGTGATCTTGAGAGTCTTTTTCAGAGTGTAATGGCATGTGCTTGTTAGGAAACAGGCACAGATGCAAGCAAAAATTGTTTTTGGAATTTTCTGAGATTATATGAATAAATTAGGAATTGTTGAAGGCAATTCCGTAGACCAACCAACTAGACCCTTATTGAAATACTCGTATTGAAATGAAAAAGTGACAACCAAAAGACTGTGTCACATGCACAGCTTCTCCACCACCTACACAATTCGTGTTCTCTATACCCCCTATACCCTACTATTGTGACAAATTTTGTTACACAATTCATGTTCCCTATACCCCTATACTCCATTATTGTGACATGTTTTGTTAAACGTGTGTCTTATTTGTGTGCAGCAGCGTGTAACCTTAGGTTTTTTTTTTTTTTTTTGTAGATGTCGATAAACGGTTGGTGTTACATTTAGGTTCTCCTACCTTAGTAAAATGCGATGTAATATGGTAGGGTGGTAACTGATACTTGATGAAGATGAATCGTCACAAGCTTTGCTCATCGTTGTCGATGAACCAATCGTAGCGGAAAGAAACCAGAAAGACGAATCACCAGTGTTCTAAACCACGGTGTTTTCATTGAGATGATCCCAATAATTATGGATCTACCTCACCGTACTCAATTCAAGAGAAATCATATGTACAAGAATGCTAACCTCTACACCTGCATAGCGTCGATTATGATTGTCACGGGTCATCAGCTTCTGCCTCAGGAAGGACATAGAATTCGACGTACGAAACTCGAGCCTGGGCTTGTGAAGGGTCATAGTAGTGTTGGTGGGGAGGAAGTGTAGGTTTAAGAGAGATGAGATGCTGGACTTTGAGAAGTCCATTAGAACCAAAAGTTAACTTGCTGCCACGATTATCTTTCAATATGCTGCCTGGGATTTGAGAGGTTGTTGCTTTCAGGAACTTGTACTTGTACCTGCCCCCGCAGAACCGTAACAAAGCAGAACACAAGTAAGAAAGTTAAACCATTACACTAAAGGATTGTTCACACTTGGTGTTAAGAGTGGTAGTAGTGAAGGAAATTAGATGCATTTGGCCACACTTTTAGACTACATTCATATTGTTACTACCCCCTAACACCAAGTGTGAACATATCCTAAGTGTGAAAATTGATTGAGTACAGCAATCAGTCAACCTCAAGGATCGTTATAAACTAGTCTAGTCTACGGCAAACGAAAAGACCTGTGCGAAATTTCACGATCACAATTGAAAGCTATGAAAAGATCTCGTTGCCTGTCGTAAGGGAAGTCAATCTGCAAGTTTACCACCCAATTGTACAATGAGCAATAATTTACAGATATGTGTGTCTAGCTAGCAGCGTGTTTAGCAGAACCAACCAACCTAGCATGGGACTTGCTTCAAAATCTTTACAAATAATGAAGCCCCAATTTCAAAATCAGCAGATTGCCTTCAAAGAAAATAACAACAATAAAGCTCCAGCCGTAAAACCTATTCTCCTACGATTGACTCACAATTTGAACTCTTAAAAACCATCGGCAGAAGAGGCACATCTAACTCGATATTCAACTCGATTAATTTCTTGCAAACAGAAGGTACAGCTAGGCATACCTGTAAATCGCCATGCCCCTCACTCCTGAAGGTGACCTTAGGAGGTACTGAAGAGACTGTAATTGCAATACTAGAACCTGGCCACTCCAAATCATCTAGAGCCTCCTTCAATGCCGCAGACTGCAAGCAATAGTGAACAATGTCTGAAGTGAGACACAGAAGCTGCTATAGCTGGCCATCACACTGACCGCACCCAATCATTCAAAGCCACCAAGCATAAGATAGTAAAACTACTCAGCGTAGGAACAAATGAACAGAACAAAATTTTCTCCTTTCAACAAGAGCTTCTCACATAGAAATTAGACTAACCGTCAAATTGTTCAATTACAAAGAAATTTTCACCAACATAAGCTGCGTGAAAAGCTACCTTCACTGCAAAAGAGATAGGAATGCCTGCTTCGTCTTCTATGACATAGTCACGAGGGATAATGTCTGGGATACGTGTACGAATTTCTGCATACATGCACGAATCATTTGCGTCTACCAGCCTGTAAAATCCAGCCATTTCAGTAAATAGTGCGACCTATACATTGTGTTTGCAAGCAAACAAAAATTTCAAGGAAAACATGTCTTATAATCATGGTCGTACAGTAGTACGACAAATAAGTCCTGAAAAGCCATGTAATGCAGTAACATATCCAAAAAAACAGAACAATTCAGACAAAATTTGAAATCCTACTTGAGAATCATTTGCATGTCAGGGCCCGGATAGCATAGCTCAAGTGCAGTGGTGCCAGTGGAGGAAGTGAATGTATTGAGCGAATCGATCAAGAGGCCCAAACTGACTCCAAATTTCGGCCTTGTTTCTGCCTGATAAACATATTCTCGGAACAGCTGCCATGTACCAGCTGATAATTAGATACTGGGCACGAGTAAATAATTGGAATTTTCATCTTGCTGTGCAGTTCTAACAACAAAAAAAAATCTAAGTAGAAATACAAATGAACAGGACTACCTTAGCAAAATTATAACAACATCATAAAAGAAGCACAAATAACCTTGAAGTAATGACAAATGCCGACTTATTCGACCAAGCGAAGCACGGGAATGAAAAGAAAAAAATGAAAGACACGTGCCCTCTGCTCAAAGTACAAGAGCTTGCTCTCAAAAGAAAGGAAACATCGAAAGCTGCTAACTTGTGATGAATACATAAAGACTGTCTTACCTCTTTTCGGAAGTACACCCGCGCCTGCAGGCACCCCAGCTCTTCCACTGTAATCACCAAGCCGTGGTCAGACAGCTCGCAGATAGCATCCTGCATTCAAATACTAATTATCTCGTTAAACACAACTGCACAGATTTTGAGATTTAACACTGTAAGGAAATCTGGACTCATCCCTCATTGTCAACCTCAGTATTCCTCCATGCTGAGACACATGTAGCAGTTACACATACATAAGGTAGCAGCACCCATAACCATCATTGTACCCATAACCAAAACCTCTAAAATTTTGGAAATTTTGTGGAAGTGAATAGATGTAATTACAAGGATGTGCAATTACAAGGATGTGCAACATATGAACATGAAACCGTAGTGTTGATATTAGGTGCAATTGCAGTCGGCTGTTTAAAAATTCACAACTTATTCTCACAGTATCCAAATAATACATTTGAAAGTGCAAACTCATCATTTTCTCCTATAATTTGCTAAATGTTTATTAATAATCGTCATGTTCAAAACCCTTAATTTGACGGTTATGGGTGCTGCTACCTTACCTAAAGTTGTAACCAGACTAGAAGATTGACAGAGAAATAGTACAAAAATCCAAATAACATGTCAAAGAGGAAAAAGAAGCACGGACGCTACACGGCGCATCCTCCAAATGATAGAGTGAAAGAATCAGGTTCATATGAAAATGAAAGTGTAAAATTACATCCGACAAAACCCGCAGTATGCATAAGAGATTATTCTTTACTTATCCTTCAATTAGTCGCACAAATGTCCAAAAAGGCTCATATACATTTTAAACAACAGAATACCTGCCATTTCGAGAAGAATTTTCGTACATTAAAATTGTCTACTAACCCTAAACCTCTGTTCAAAGTGAGCGCACTTCCCTCTAAAACTATACCTACAGAATTTCCCGCTCAAACTGAAACACAAATATCTAATACTATCGACGATCCAAATCAAACTTCCAATCGTCCCAAAACCCCACGAACAACAAATAGAACAGAAAAAGAGTTCCAAAGACGGACAAAAAATGCGCAAGTCAGAAAATCGAATGTTTGATTTAGGTAACAGCAACTTGTCATTGCCAGATGGATACTCATACATTGAAAATTGTCTGATAATCTAAGCTCTCAATTGAAAAGTAAGCACACTACTCTACTTCATACTTTCCCGCCAAAACTCAAATCTTACAAGATTCAATACAATTGGCGATTCAAAAACTGGACATAAAAAAAAAGGGAAAATTTCATGGATACCCCTGAAGTTTGCAATATTTTCACATATACCCCTGTTTTTTCAGAAATATCACAAATACCTTTGAACCAAGTCGTCTAGGTGTTTGTTTTGTTGTGCATGCCACTTCCATTCTTCCTTTGTGGGCACGCAAAGGGAGAAGGATGTGACATGCATAAAAACAAACGCCGTCCAAGGGTATTTGTGATATTTCTGGAAAAAACAGGGGTATCTGTGAAAATGTTACAAACTTCAGGGGTATCCATGAAACTTTCCCTAAAAAGAAAACATGAGAAGAAAGAGTTGCAAAAATTGTGAGCAAGAATGAAACAGACCTGCTGCCTCTTCCAGCGCAAGCAGGTCAAGGCGTCCACCATGCCTTGCACATTGTCGACCAAGCAGCGCAGGTCCCAGGAGTCCACAGCATCCATGATGGCAAAGCGATTACGATCTTAAGCTGCTCTGCTGTCAAATTATTAGTTAAGCTTCCTCCTCAGGTCCAAGTCGGCGCCATTGCCAGTGCCTGGCCTCTATCTGGAATGAGGAATCGATCTTTTTCTTTTTTTCCTTTTCTTTTCCTTTTCGTTTTTCTTCTAAAACTTGAACAGAAAACTGTGTGTCGGAAACAATAGTGCCAGTCACGGTTGGTGTGAGATTGAGATTTCCGTGAAGATTGAGAAATGGATGAGCAATTGTAGGAGTCAATGGAAGTACTTCTTCATGAAAGGAGGTGTTATACCCCTTTTGCGGATGATGGAGGATGAAGAATGAAAAAATGGAGAATGTTTTACTTTGAGGAAGGCAAAATGGCCACCAATTGGAGGAGTAGAAAAAGCAAGGGTCAAAAGTAGTTCACAAGCAAGTAAATGGTAAGAGTCCTCACACAAAAGGATTTCTCAGGCCATTTCTCCATGCTTGGGAGATGAGAATTTTTTTTCTCAATCTTCACAAAACTAGCCTTGCACCAGTCGTGGACAGCTCGGCACATAGGTTTTCTGTGAAGATTGAGAAAATGGAAACTCAACCGTAACTACCACTAATACAAGCACGGAGTGCAGAGAAAGGGATGGAGCTCTTCCAAAGAGAGTGCAGCTTGTAAGGTAGAAGACCCAAATGTGACACTCACCTCAGATGTGGTAATCTGGAGGGTTAACTTGAGAATGTAATGGCATGTGCTTGTTAGGAAATGGGTAAAGATTCAAGGAAAATTGTTTTTCGAATTTTGTGAGATCGTATGAATAAATTATGAATTGTTGAAGGTCACTCTCTAGATTGACCTATTGTGGACACTAGATCCCTAAAAAATTGACAATAAAAAGACCATGTCACACCCAATCATAAACCGCCACTTACACAATTTCTATTCCCTTATGTCAACTTGCGTGCTTGATTTGGGTGCATGCGTGTCTTGTTTGGGTGCAAGAGTGTCTACTTTAAGTTTAATTTTAGATGTTGCTAAACGACTATTGTTGCATTTGGGTGCTCCTACCTTTTGTCCCATGTCCCATGTGACAAAGTCCCACATGAGTGCGGAATCCCATCTTTGTGGGCCAAAAAAGATGGGAAAAGATGAGACTTGGGCTAAAAGATTAGTGGGTTTACCAAAATGCTTGATTCAATCTTGGAGTGAAGTCCCACTTTTTTTGGGGTCAAAACTTGGAAAAGTGTTGTCATGTAGGTGCCATGTAAGCAAATGGGATGTGGGACTTGAGGCATAGTCTAAAATGCAGAGTCCCATCTTTTGCCTCTCCGCCAATCAAATTCTTAGATTGAAGTGGGACTTGGGACGTGGGACGTGGGATATAGTCTAAACTGCCCCTAAGCTTAGCTTTGATAGGTCCAAGGAGATTTCTCTTTTCTAGGTCTTTTGGTGCGTGCACCAAATATTGCCTATATGCTTATAACAGACAACCGTAGTGTTATAATTTTAGGGTCTTGATACTACCACCCTCGTTTTTGATACTGCCACCCTCTTCTCTATATCATTGTTCAAATTTTTATGGTTCTTGGAGAGAATTTAAAAAAAAAAAATTGGAACTAAATATGTATCAAATTAAGTGATTTTTTGTTGGTGTTTTTCAAAATGTTAAACTGCCATCAGTTTTTTTGATAAGAAAAGAAAATACTTTATTATATTTTCTTATCAAAAATTTTGATTGCAGTTTATAATTTTGAAAAACACCAACAAAACATCACTTGGTTTGATACACATTTAATTCTAAATTTTAAAAATTAAAAAAAAAAAAAAAAAAAAAAAACTATCCCCAGAAACCACTAAAAATTGAACAATAATGCAAAAGAGGGTGGCAATATCAAGACCCTAACTTTATAGCATACAGTTTTTTCATGAGACCAATGCATTTCAAATCCATACTGAACTTTAGGACTCTTTCTCACTTTATTTGCAGTTGTTCTTTGATTTCAAAATTATGTTAACCCCTAAAGACCCAAGGGAGAAGGGCAAAACATAGATGTGTTATAAAATGGTACTTTTGTAATTTTGATGAAGTTTGCTTCAGAAGAGATAATAAGAATCATAATGTTAAGTAATTATCCATATGGTCAAACACTCAAAAAAAGTTTTGGATTTTTTTGTAATGAACTTAGAAGCATTTACCATTTAATATTCACCAAAATTACAAATTTTACTCATAGATTTCAAATTTTGGTATGATTGGTTAAAAATAGACATTCTATCCTAAACCTTGAAAAATGCAAGCTTTTGAAAGGAGAGAACATCATGGTTTCCCAAAATAGTGAACTTCATAACACTAGTAAATACTGAAGAGTTTGTTTTTGAAAAATTCTCCTTGGTGGAGTTTAACTTGGATTGACATGATTCAAGATTATTCCTCAGCGCCCAGCCCAAATTTGTGCAATATTAGACCTCATTGCAAACAATTTGGCACCACAAGTTCTAAAACAACATTTGGAAAAGTTAGCCGTTGATATTGCATGAGGTTTAGGGTCCGCATATGTATGAAAATTTTGGTAAGTTTTTGTTGCATGGATCAAAAGATTATAACGGTCAAAGACAACAAACTATCAAATATAGAGAGGCCACATTCTGGCCTCTAGAGAGTTGAGGGGTTAAGTTGGAAAGTAGACTTGATTTTCTATCACACAAAAAAATGTTTTTTTGAAAAAAGTTTTTTTTGTCTTGAGCAACTTGAAAAAAATGGGCAACGACCTGAAAATGGTCAATTGGGCACTCAAGGGTTAAGGTAGCACCACCCATACCCAACCATTTAACAAACTTGACCACCATATACCCAAGATTTTCATTTCAATTTCTGAAATGAAAATCCTGGGTACAAGGGGATTGGGTTTGTTACACAGTCGGGAATGGGTGGTGCTACCTTACAGCTCTGGTACACTGCAATAATATCAGATGATGCTTCCAACTCTTCAAAAGAGGATCTCTTTCTTAATTGTTGTTCAAAATTAGACAACAATGCCTAGTACTGAATAACATAGCATTGTGATCAGCATTTAATTTCTTGGCAAAAATTTGCCACCTCTAACAAATTTCCTCCAACGAGTTTTGTTCCGTCAAGATATTCTCTAGTCTAGAGGGGACAACAAGGTACTCGTTTGCCAAGAAATTCAACCTTGGCTGTGATTGAGCGGACTTGGCAGTGACATTGAATACACAAGTTCAGTGTGCAATTAGACCTGATTCAGACTAGGGACTAGATGAAGTAGCAAAATTGGCACCCCTACTTGTGGTTCATCGGCTAGAAACTCAGTTGCATGTCATTGTGTGTCATCTAATAATGTGCTTCTACCGAGCAAGTTTGGAACCACCCTTGGAGCAAGCCCCAAAACTTCACTATCTTGGCCGCTAACATGACTATATTGGTTGGTGAACTTGGATGTTAAAGTACTAGACAAACCCTTTGTTTGAACCTTGCATTGCACAAAAGCCATATTTCAACCAATCACCTTTGAGAAATTTTTGGCCACTCACTAATCTGAACCGAGCCTCGGGCTTGATTCAGCAAAAAATTTCTCAAACATGATTGGTTGAAATTTGGCTTTCCTCCGCTATTGGGTTCAGATTGTTGGTTGTTTGGTATTTTTACATTCATCTTTGCCATCATGGGGATCACCCTATATAGCCACGTCAACAATCAAGATAGTGAAGATTTGAGGCTTGCTCCAAGGGTGGTACCAAACTTGTCCGACAAAGACACACTCTTGAATGACACGCAATTACACTAAATTTTTTCTATCGGGCAAAACACCGGACAGGATACCAATTTGTGTGTTTCGACCGGTCGCTAGTCTGTCTGAAGCTTGAACAGGGCCTCAGTCATAAAGCAGAGGTAGCTGAAGCGGGACCCTGTTATATTCCTAGTGAAGCATAAATTCGTTAGATTCGTTAAGGAATTTCAAAATGTGCCCTTGCTGATTGTGCATGATGGTATCACTAGGCCACCAACAAAAACTGACATAAGGTAGGAGGCTTGTGAATGGACCATCTAAGCAAAAGTGCGCTTTTGTGGAAAAATCTTGGGAGCTTAGTAAAATGGAAGTATTTTTGGTAGAAAGCCAAAGAAGAGGCAGTTTTGTGGCCGTTTAATTTGAATTTTTTTGAGTACTTGATTTCTCTTGGACACTCCCTTGGACAATCATGGCATTTTTACAAAAACTTTGACATTTAACAAAATCAAAAAGTGCTTTTGGACTAATTTCACTTGAAATGCCTTTGTTATACAAATTAGAATTCATTCACTATTGAATTTTCTTTCATCCATAATGGTATATGGTCAACAATTGAAGCTAAAAATATTCTTTGTATTAGACAATTGCATTTTGATAGTTGCGTTGCAAGCTCATTTGTGAAATTGTGGTCATGGATTTGGAAAGAGGGCCATTAGTTTTGAAGTAACAACAATAAACACTAGAACATCCTAGGTGGTTGTTTTCCAATTTTGTATCTAAAAGTTGTCAATTTACATTAGATGATTTGGGCAACTCCAAAAAAAGAAAAATATTCCATACTCATTATCATTCAATCACAAATATCTTCAAATCCGCGTGGCCATTTTGGATTATTTTGGGTATTGCCATCTAGAAGCTTTGAAATTCAAGATTCAACGATTATAATTTTGTTTTGATGTTTGATAATGATCTTACAAGGACAATTCAAAAATTTCAAAACTACCTTCCAAAAACAAGAAAAACACCCATGGACATTTAAGGGTTAAGGGCTAAACTTATTGTTCTAGCAAAATAAACTCAAACGTGCTACAATGTCCAAATACACTCCATATCTAACTCACAACTCCATATTCATTGAATATGGGGTTCTCTGATTTGTGTTCCAATCGCACAAAATCTGGTTCAAGGGACCGTCCATCAAAAACAGCACCCAACAATAAATTGCACCAGACGTCAATAGACATAGTAACCACAAGAGGGCCCTTCTACACACTCGATCTCTCAACCCCCCCCCCCCCCCCCCCCCACCGCTTCAGGTAATGGGAAAGGAGACGTATTACGTCCCTTCGGCCGAGTAGGGATCAACTGGAAATATTGCTGTTGGTACTTTAAAAATTTCAAAAAGTTTGTGCCGAGTAAGCAGTTGCTTCGCATATCTGTAGAATATTTTCTGTCTTGATCAAATAGAACACAAAGAGAAAGGATTGCCAAGTTGCATGACAATAAATCCCATGAAGCCCAAACTCAGCATAACTCCGAAAATCAAGACCTCAGAAGGCATGTAAAGAATTGGGTTAACTTCAGGTGAAGGATTGGTGAGGTAATGGCCAACGCATACGAGAACTCATGATGGAGCACTTCCACGGCTCTATCTGCCATCATTAAGCCAGTTGCACCTGGAATTTAATTTTTACTAATTGTGCTATTTCAAAGTAGGGTACCGGTAGTACTCTCTTTTGCCATTCGTAGGCAGTCAGCGGAGAATGTCAACTAACGACGGATCATGTTACCTGAGAGATATGTTGAAACTTAAATATAAAACCCAAAATTAAGCCTATCCGCCAGGAGACCAGGCAGTTATTTATCACAACTGTAGCAGCCAGTCGCCGAGCACTTATGTTCATATTAAAAATCAAAACATTCCATATATGTTTAGTGGAGGTACCATTGTGAGAAAAGTTAAAAAGCATGAAACTACCGAACACCTAATCCGTGTGCACAAGAAACACAAATGCATGAAACACAATCGTAAAGACAAATTTATGTAATTGGGGTGGAAAAGCCCAAATTGTAATGCACGGCATCCAGCTACACATCGTGTTAACCAAACCTAAGAAAGGCACACAAGAATTGGATGCTATGTCACACAACCAAGAAACATAACCTTGACAGGTGCACACCTGCGAAAACTCGACCGCCTACTTGATCTTTTTCTTTGGGCGAAGCTGGTTGGTGTGTCCGCACTTCTTCTTGCGGCAATTCACAGCACGAGGGTGGAGACGAGCATAGCACCTTCACAAATCAATTCCAGGAAATGGTTTAACCTCTAAGAGATTACTTAACAAATAGACGTACTGAACTTAATGTATTTATACACGGTACTACTTTGAGTAACACAAGCAATAATACAACTTAGTGATAAGGTAGCAACACCCAATACCATCACCTCTAAAATCTTGGAAAATCTGTGGAAGTGAATAGATGTAATTACAAGGATGTGCAACATGTGAACATGAAACCTTAGTGTTGGTATTAGGTGCAATTGCAGTCAGCTCTTTAAAAATTCACGACTTATTCTCACAGTATCCAAATAATACATTCCAAAGTGCAAACTCATCATTTTTCTATTATTAATAAGGATCCTATAATTTGCTAGATATTTATTAATAATCATCATGTTCAAACCCTTAATTTGACGGTTATGGGTGCTGCTACCACCTTCCTACTCTTTTCAATCTATAATAACTTGTTACTTCTTCAAACGATGAATTTTTTTAGGCCATGTAAAGACGACATAAAACACAATTAGGTGCATATACGGAAACGCCTTCTAAGTCCTTGAGTGGTTAACGTCTTGAGAAGATGAGGTGGCCAAACAGCTGATACAGACAGACTATCCTAGCAAATAGATAGATTATGAAAATAAAAACAAATCACCACAAAGAAATAAGAACCTGTACTGTACAGTACAACATTTCTGAACCTAACTGTGCGCCCTAATTCAGAGAGACTATTAAGGTAGCAGCACCCATATCCGTCAAATTAAGGGTTTTGAGCGTGATGATCATTAACAAATATCTAGCAAATGGTAGGATCGTAATAGCAAGAGGAAATAATGAATTTGCACTTTCAAATGTATTATTTGGATACTACAAGAATAAGTTGTGAATTTTAAAGACCCGACTGCAATTGCACCTAATCCCAACACTAAGATTTCATGTTCACATGTTGTACATCCTTGTAATTACATCTATTCACTTTAGAGATGATGGTCATGGATATAGTGATGGTTATGGGTGTTGCTACCTTACTCAAAGGTAGGACTCGTTTAACCACAGCTGACACTTTCTCCTAAGCCCAGGCTGACAATCTCAAACCTAAAAATCCAATTACTGTACAAAGAACTTCACGAATTCCAACGGAGGCACCAAAAGAGGAAAAACCCTAAACTTACTTCCTGCAAATCATCTTCTCCTGGTTGAACTTCCGGGCCAACGCCATGAGCGAGGGCTCGATAATACCGCCGCGGAGACGCAGCACCAAGTGTAACGTGGACTCCTTCTGGATGTTGTAGTCGGCCAAAGTGCGGCCATCCTCGAGCTGTTTGCCGGCGAAGATGAGGCGCTGCTGGTCCGGAGGAATTCCTTCCTTGTCCTGAATTTTGGTTTTCACATTGTCGATGGTGTCGGAGGACTCGACCTCGAGCGTGATGGTCTTGCCCGTCAGGGTCTTCACGAAAATCTGCATGCTGATCAGCTCCGCTCCGCTCCCCGCTTCGAATTGAGATGGCCGAAGAAGAAAGGTCTTCTTCGGGAGACCGCCTTCTCATTTGAAACACCTCCAACTCAGGGTTAGGGTTTCATCGCCGGAACTCTGCGAACTCTTTGGAGAACACGCGTCGGGAACTCGGGAACACTCTGTTGCCTTTGTTCCTTGTTATGACCGGTATGACGGCTATGTGCAAGTTAGGGCATCCCCAGTCCATACCCGGCATATGAGCCCTCCAAGAGGCCTGGTTCAAGGGACCTTCACCCACATGAGCGAGGTAGCGGTCCATGGGATCCAATGCTACCGGTAATAAGAACCTTAAAGGCAGTTACAAGCAGTTTTTGATCACCTTCGTTCTTGTGCTTTATACGAGATGCTCTTTGTTGTTTCTATAATTTGAGCCTTTCCGCACATGCTGCCACCAATTTGGGTTGATTTCACAAGTAGCTAGCTGCTTGGAGGGGTCCAGCAAGGCCTATGAAACTAACGGGTATGCCCAAGATTTTGGCAACCCCTCCATTTTGATGGGAAACATAGCAGTTGCATTGGATCCTGATAATTGTTAAAATGCTGACCCCCACTGTGAAAGTACCAATAGAGGCGTGTTAACCCAGCCGGATTGAGGATGCCCTTACCGCCTCCATGTCAAGATGAGTTTGTAGTTAATTATTTTGGGAACAAAGTTTTCAACTCCAATATTGGAGTGCAAGAAAGTTAGCAACCAACCATACCACTTTTGGTGAAATTTGTAATGAATCTGGTTTATTGATTAACATTACAGCAAATACAATTAAAACATTTATGGTCCCTACATAAATTAAAATTTGTGCGGCAGTTACAAAATCAGCATTTAATGCAAAACATAAAAGAGATATGCAAAAAAATTAGTCTTAAAAAAACGCTAAATAGACTGATAGATAAATAAATGGAATGCAATATAGAGTTTGGACAGAAAGTTGCACTCCTTCTTCAAAAAGAAATTTATGCAATCATTACTTAACCAAATTTAAAACTAATGACATGTTTGAAAAGCTTAGAAAAGGGAGAAATTTTTGTTAAAGTTTGAAGTTAATCTAATTAGGAGAAGTTTTAGAAGAAAAAAAAAACATTTGAAAAAAAACCTCTTTACGATTTAAATGTTTTTAAAATCACTACAAGTTTGTCAACAATTTACACCCAAGATATTTTCAATCAATTCTCAATGTACAAAAGGCTTGCTTGAGTTGAGACAATTTCAAGTTCTAAAAGGATGTTAAAAGCCACAAAGATGTTGATGATGTTGGTAAAAGTTGATAAATATGACATACTTATTTGTGCAAAATGGCATTTGGCATGAATTAAAAGCTTGAAATAAGAAAAACTTAATTTTCAAATTCAAACTCAATTTATCCCTCTTAGCAAGCTTTTCAAATATGTAATTGTTTTTAAATTTGATGAAGAATTGAATGTGTGGGGGTTTGAAGGACTACAACTTTGTGTCCAAGGCTCTAATTTAGGGAAAATTTCATGAGTACCCTTGAAGTTTGCAATATTTACATAGATACCCCTATTTTTTTCAGAATTTACACAAATACTCTTGGACCAAAGTTTTCAGATATTTGTTTTGTTGTGCATGCCACTTCCCTTCTTCCCTTGTGCGCACATTACTTTTTTTTTGTTTCAATACAATCCCTTCTTCAACATTAGTCGTGAAGGAAGTACGAGCACAACAAACAAATGCCTAAAAATGATTGTCCAAAAATATTTGTGCAATTTTTGAAAAAACAAGGATATCTATATAAACATTGCAAATTTTAAGGGTATCCATGAAAATTTCCCTAAAATTAAATGAAAATTTGGTGATAACTAATGTAGAAATTACTCTCAAAAAATCATATCTTTAAAAAAAAGTATATAATCAAGACAACAATAGAGCAATTGTAAAGAAAGACTCCTACAAAGAGGTATATATGGTCTAAAGTTCCATACTTATAAGGGTTTGAAATAATTCAAAAAATAGAAGCCCTCAATAATGGTAATAAAAATTTCAAAAACAAGAAAGAAATTTCTTGGTAAGAGCTTGTACAATAAGGATGTCTTTTGAAAGTCATTATAGTTGACAATGAGCATACAAAGTAACTATAAAATTAAAAAATAGATGGAAACAAGGGATTGAACACCAAGCTCTATTGTAATCCTATTGCAAAATGTTCACTATTTTAATTAGTTATAAAATATTTGTTTAATACAAATTAAGAGTTCAATTTGGATTTTGTCATAATTAAAACAAAAAACACTTTGCTTACTTCCTCTTTACCTTCACATGGAAGAATGTATAAAAGACCTCTTAATGTCTATGGCTTGTCATTGAAAGCTTTGTCTTTGGAGGTTAATTTCTTTCTTTTATATATATATATATATATATATATATATATATATATATATATATATATATATATGTATATATATATATAGATAGATATAGATATATAGAACACAACCAAGAATAAATGTCAATTGTTTTTTTATACTTTATCTAATCTAATGTTTATAAAAAAATTCCATATTGGATGAAAAGAAAAATAGAATGAAGTCCAAGTTTAACTAAATTTATAAATGGAATAAAGTAAAATTTGAGGGCATAAAGATAAGGAAACATGGAGATAGGGGGTATGGGGATAGGGGATATGGGGGCACAAGGATAGCCAGGGAGTACCAGGTTAGTGGGGCATGGGGATATGAGGGCACATAGATAAGGGGGCATGGGGATAAAGAGGCATGTAGATAAGGGGGCATAAGGATAGGAGGCACGGCAATAGGTGGCACATGGCAGAGGGGGTGATGTGGCATAAGGGATGATGTGGCATAAGGGGTGATGTGACATAGGGGTGATGTGGCATAAAGGGTGATGTGGCATAAGGGGTGATGTGACATAGGGGGTGATGTGGCATAAGGGATGATGTGGCATAAGGGGTGATGTGACATAGGGG
The DNA here is from genome assembly GCA_963920765.1 of Ulota crispa. NCBI lineage: Eukaryota > Viridiplantae > Streptophyta > Bryopsida > Orthotrichales > Orthotrichaceae > Ulota > Ulota crispa. The sequence goes on along the minus strand of OY987242.1, from coordinate 6,833,829 downwards.
TGATGTGGCATAGGGAGGGATGTGACATAGGGGGTGATGTAGCATAGAGTTGATGCATCACCCTATCAATGCATAAGGTGAAAAGAGGGTACATGCATAAAGTGGTTGCTTGGCTTTACTTTGAATAAAATTAATGGTGTTTGTGAGTTCATTGGTCATTCATGATTTAAGTTTTAAAACTAACCATAATCTATGATAAGATTGCTAATGTAGAATTTATTTATTGCAAGGATATTCCTATTGCTTCCATTGGTACAATATACATATATATATATATATATATAATAATCACAATTATCTAAGTACTAAACTATAAACATTAGTGATATAATGGTCACCATGAATATGCTTGAGGTTCGTTCAAGAAAGGTGAGCTTGACACAAAATCTGGCAAACTGAAGATTTGTGCACTCTTGTTGCATCACAAAACTAAAGTTCGCATAGTCCCCTTGACTATGTTGGGTTAATGTAAAGTGAACTTTCGAATTCTTCTCGCTTGCGGTGTGAACAAGCCTTTTCCTAGTACAACTGTCCCAATTAACTCTTCATTCACCGAGTGTTTCTTCTCGTTGTGTTTGTCCGCTCTTTGCTCAAACTGAGAGTCGGATTAAGTTTTCTATGAGGATGTATGCACACTACTGACACAAATCGACAAGAATTATGCGGATTATGTTTTATCTTGCAAAATAAAATCTGTGAAAGCGATTCTAGGCCATAGAATTCTTCAAGTTATGCGAGGTTTTAAGAATTATACAATGATTGAGGAGTTAGACTATCTTCACTACTCATTCAATGCTGCGAGACAGAGCACATGAGGACGCAATTTGAGGTACAGTTGCTGCTGCTGCTGGTATCGAATTCTTGAAATTAATTGCATAAAAGCTAACGCTACATTGAGTTTGATTAGCTTTTACAATTAGAGGTAAAATAGCGTGCTCAATACCGAAAGTGAGCTACTGTCAACGAGGTATCCGGTGATTGTAGCCATTCCGCCGGGGCCGTCTTCTATAACAACGAAAGAATCGTCTTCAATGTCGACAGTCGTTGATTGATGCGTCGCGGTGACGGTGAAAACTGCAAAGTTGTTGTGGCTTCCCTGCACATTCACGAACTCTTCGTTGTGCCTCACGGGCTCCTTCTTGTACACCACCTTGTATTGCAAACATGGACTGATGACAGTCACTGTGAAATGGCTCGTGGCTTGGTTCAGGATGATGATCGCTCCCTCCGTCCCCCTCGCACTCCTCATGTTCATGATCAGCGTCATCACAGCCACCAACGGCCACATCCTCAGCATCTTCATTCTCGGTACTAAGTTTGTTACGACCAATAAATGCACACTAAACTGTTTTCAGAATCAATCAAAGCTTCGTTGCTCATATGTGGCTCACAACATCACAGCGCTGGATGCCTATCTGGTTCCTGGTAATGCAACTGATGGCAGCTTTTATTAGCTTATTTGCTCAAGGACGAAAATACTGCTCTTGCAACATGACAAATTTTCTGTTGTCAGTTGTAATCTTTTGAACTGGTTCAGGTACGAATATTTTAATGCTGGCATAGAACTCTAAGTTGGCTATTTCAATCGTCACAGTATAAATCCTCAAGGCTTGTGTGCAACTAGTCGATCCAAACCAGCCAAGAAATGTCGAATTACACACTAGCTGCTTATGGCTAGCAACTTTTTAATACAGAAAATGTTAAACAGGAAACTGTACAGTACATGCAGAAATAGACCTCAAGAGTTTGTGACTATAAATTATAACAATTTATTCAGGACTTAGTCCAGAAGGATGACCAATTAGAACCTCTTGGTGTTACACAAGCTAACGTTAACAGACCTAATGAAATGACGAACTCACTACCTAAAAGAATAGAAACGAAGAATTGGAAGTTTCAGGGTTCAATTGCGGTCTTATATTGGAGCACAGGGGAACGGCATTGTGTAGAGCACCATACCTGTACTTGCATACTTGCATGAGTAGGTGAGTAGGACGGTAAGGGTTGTAGGAAAATGAAATCTTTGCCCCAAATTGTACAGCCCTATCACGATTTTGATTTTTTCCCTGCAGTGTGTACTTTCTTGGCTGAAATAATCCACCAGAGATCCAGTGATTCGGAGGGATTTCCTCAGATCAGCTCTTTTCAGTGGTATGTTCATTGCGAAAAAACCCAAAGTGAAAGCTGGACTGCTGGATTTTGAGAGCGAAGATTATTGGGGGTTTAACCCCTAAAGGGCGAAGCAGCCCTTGTGCGGCCAGTACAGTAAGGTATATTTTTCTTGCATTTGGAATGCATTCACACCTTTATTACATTTGAAATCAACAAAGAAGTCATTAGAATATAGATCAATGGTGTCCTAGTGAGGTAGTCAAGATCTCAAATTAAAACTTTTTGTTGATAGTAAATGTCAATTATAGAACAGCATACATACTATGTATTATAAGAGCCTATTTCATTAATCCCAACATCATATTCATAAAAATGGGGAAACTAGATTCCCAAGTTGTACCCTAATGGTTGGTTTAAGTTGGTCACCTTAAACTCAAAATGTTACAAAATTCCCAATTTAATGTATATGATGTACCCCAGAGTGCCCAGGATTTCAAAATTAGACGGGAATGCAGACCAAAACTGTCCGCCTGGGCGCTTAGGGGTTAAGGGTTAAAATCCTTAGGATCTTGCACCATGCATTCATGTATTGGTACTTCTCCAGAGGTTGCTTCAGTCGCTTGTAAACAAACTGGTACTACCTGAACCAACACGTTGATTTCCTTTGGATACAGTGCATATACTCTCAGATACTAGGGGATTTCAATCTTTTGTTGTTTTATCAGCAAAATCATTTCTTTCAACCATTGTTTTCTCTGCCTCTTTTTGCAGTACAAGAATTTTGATTTCTCACAATGGATTTTGAAGTTCTGTCGCATCCACCCCAATACAGATGGTGAACAGGATTCCGTGTCTTTTTTAATATTTCTGAAGCGAAGGAATTCGCGGACCTAGGAGAGGAGATGCTTGCATTTTCTGCACCTGCTAGGAGTATGAAAGTTTCTGCTTTCTTAATGACAAAAGCAGAGTTTGAGAAAAAGTTGGTTTTCTCTTGAAAAAGCTCTCAAAATTAAGAGCAAAAATGCCTTGAAATTAATACAATATCCATGAACTTTGAAACCCCTATTCAATTGAATCTTGCAGGTATGAGCACTAAAGTATTTGATCATTTTGAAAAACACAGTGCTCTATGGTAAGATGAGGAACTGGTTTGATACTTGTGAATTTTCATGTGCTCAAGCATCATCCTGAAGGTTGCAGCACCGGGAGTCAGGGACGCCTCTCATGTCATTAAGGTAGTAACAAGAATGTGTACTGACAGTGCAGTACATGAATCAGGAATGTGATATCAATCTTGTCACTTGCAGATGTTCATTTAAATCCTCTAAAAAGCAAACGGATGTAACCTTTACCCTGTGGCTAACAGGCTATATAGTTTACAATTTTGTGGATGTGTGCCTACTTTGAGCGCCAACAATTCTAGAACGTCGGAGTAGAAGTCTCACCAATAAATCATACTTAGAGCATCTTCACCGGTGGCTCTTGCTCGTTCAAAGTAGATGAAAAGTAGCAAGGCGCCTCTCAAGTCCCTCTCAAATTCTCTTATTTGGTGAGTCTAGCAAGTGACTCTCCAAATCACTATTCATGCACTATTCACCTAAAGGCAAATCACTATTCATGCTATTCACCTTAAGTTTAATGAGCTTTCTTCTCTATTTCCCTAAATAAGTGGTCAGTTGCTTATTTATGGGATGTGTTTGAGTGTAAGGCCACCTTTTCAAAGAGCATGGGTGGCGATTGAAAGCCTTCAAGCCTCACCAAACCAGATAGAAAATTTTGAGCAAGTCTGGATTGGTGGAGATACTCTTACAGCTTCAATATGTGCAAACTTGGTGACAACATAAATTTCATCACTGAGCGTCAGAATTAGAACTTTTGTAGAAGGAAAAACTCTTAGGTGTTACACTTGTCACATTTATGGTCACTTCACACTATGGCCAAAGGTCGAGAGGTCAAGATTGCAATAAACCAAGAGTTTGGTCTCTTGACCCTTCACCCTAGAGGCCAAAGTCCAAAGTTTGTCATCCACCAAATTGCTTATATGGCAGCACTTTGTTACACTTGTCACATTTATGGTCACTTCACACTATAAACAAAGGTCAAGTGGTCGTCATTTTCCACCAATCAAATTGCAAAAAACCAAGAGTTTGGTCTCTTGACCCTTCACACTAGAGGCCAAAGTCCAAAGTCTGTCAATAAGCAACACTTTATCATCCAAACTGACTACCTCTCAAAGGGAAGTTTGGGTTCATCAAAAATGAAAACCCAAACTATGGTCAACTAAAGGTTGGGGCATTTATTGCCTCTGTTTAGCAGATTTTTTTGACCTCTCCAAAAATTTTGGCCACTCAATTTGATAATCTCTCAATTTGGTTGGCCATAGTGTGAAGCAGCCTTAGAGCATTGACAATGCACCACTTTGAATGACTCATTAAACATATTACTATTTTTGCTTGGTCCAAAATTAGAACTTAAGGTTTTTATCATTGGAACTTGTTAGCACATAAAAAAATTATTTGAGTAATCACAATAATACTTGGCTTGGAAATTGGGCAACTAATGTAGAGGCAATTCAACGTTAGCCATTGCATTGTCATGGGTTTTCTTTCGTAAGCATGATTTGGAATGGCTCATTATATTTTTGTTTTCTAACTTGCTTTCAATGGGCTCAATATAGATTGTCCAATTTCCAAATTTGAATACCATTGTAGTAACTCAAAAGAAAATTATATGCGCTTCCAATTATAAAAACTTCATAGTTCTAGGATTGCACCAAACAAAAGATACTAATATGTTTAGCAAGCCATTTAGAGTGAGGTGTTAGCAATACTCATAGAAACAAATTTGCAAAATAATTATGACGCCCCTATTTTAACCACAAACAAGTTTGTCATATTTTAGTAACAAGGAGAGATGCTCAACAAAAGGGATTCCAAAAATAAAAAAGATCCTCAAAATCCAAGACATCCCCTTGGTTCTTTAGAATAACTAGAAAAAGGAATTGGTTAGTTGTCCTATATCTCATGCTTATTTTTGTGAATTTGGTATTTTTGTATTCTTCTAGATGTTTTGGTCTTGATGCCCACTATAGTACACCTCAAAGGTTAAAGTTGATTACATTTGTCCAAAACAACATTGTTAGTAGGCTTTATGATGTATCTAACTAAATCTAATTATTCATAATCCAAAAATAATAATCTGAATGCAAAATATCGCAAGATCTCTTGTTGTTTTGCATGTCATGTAGATTGTGTAGAGAGCTGTACAAATCTTGGGAGATTTGTGCAAAAATTAAAAGTTTATTAGTGTCCCTTAGCATCAAGAGATCTCCATATGTTTTGCACACAAATTTCAAAGTTAATTGAATAGCTCATATATAGTTAAAACATGACATGCATGCTTACTCATCTAAGACAAAGCTAGAATCGCAATATTTGTTAATTAGGGAAAAAGTCTTTCCCAACATTGATTTTGGGATACATAGGTTGGCATTTGTGAGAATATTTTAGTGTTGTAAAGTGATTTTTTTGATAAATCCTTTGAGATGATTCATCATTGATACAAGTTTTTAAAGAAATCATCATAAAATACACTCTACATCACCAAAGATCTCTTAAAGACATAAAATCCAAAAGTCCTAAAATTACTTTTTTTCCCCAAATTAACAAATACTATGTTGAGAACACTTGTGAAAGAAGGTTACTTGACATGGTACTTTCATGGCATGGATTTTGAATAGGTTTACTCAAGGTTTAATTTTTGTTTTTGCCAAGGTAGAGCAACCCGCACCCCATAATGTAGGCAAGTAAGGAAAATTTGGCTAACTTTGGAACAAATGAATAATTTACTGAAGTTCATCAATATAACTACTAATATAAACTACTTTCATCCATAATCTGGCAAATTGGAAGTTTGCTCCTAGAATGATTTGGTGATTTCATCCAATTTATTACTTGGATTTCTTAGTGTATTGATAGCCACCGGACTTTCCAGGTAAGATTTAGGTGAAATTTTGCCAAGAAATTAAATGCTAGGATTACTTTTTCTAAACTTCAGCTATAGATGTCTTCTTGAGATTATGTTTACAAATTATAAAAATTTGGATAAAATTGAAACTAGAACATTGTATACTTTAGATTCTCTATTTTCCTTGAGGAGATTACTTAGAGGGTGCATTAAAAATCATGTACATTAAGATTTTGGATCCCCTGTCTTATGTTCTAAATCTTAAATGAAAGGAAAAGGAAAAAATACGAGAAGATTCTCCTACTTTGAAAGTTCATGCGAGAGTTTATGTCTTGAATTATTGATAATTTCCTTTGTTAATTATAATTAGTTACAAACTTTTGAAGTAAAATCATACATTGCACAACTGAAAATAACTTTCACACCCCTATCTTATATAAGAAAAAACGGTTTAAAAAATAAACAAAAAATTCTCAAAAATGACTCTATATTGAAAGTTTGTATTCCATGAATATTGATGTAGTGGTCATCTAAATGTGTTCTCTATAAATATTTGAGTTGAAATCATGCCATTTTAGTTCATTTTTTAACCTTCTCTAGAAATCATTTAACATATTATTGAGAGTAAAGATTTTGACAATAGAATCCTATAGTGATTAAACAATGCTCAAAATTATAAGTTAAAATCATAATTCATTTATAAATATATAGGGGGACAAAAAATCACTCAATTCACGTGATTAGTTATAGATACACTAAGTGATCTCCCCAAGCTATTTTCATTGATAATAAATTTCTATTTCTATGTAGTTATATCCAAAATCAACTTCACAACAAAATGCAAGAAGATGACAAACTATAGATTAACAATAATTTGAAAAACTAGCATATATAGATACTTTTTTAATGCTTACATCTACAGTAGTTCCATGTTTAGAATGTTGTACACTTAAAAAGACATAATTTTGATTTGCTCACACGATAGAAGCAAATTCTAATTCTTGTTCAAAAGGTGCAATGATTATAACTGAGAAAAGAAACATGTTATGCACTGCAAGTTCAAATTGTACCGAGAATTGTACAAAATTTTCAATTTCTAAACATCTCCTCAGTGGACTTTTGATAATCTAAACAAAAATGGTGTTTTGTTCTCAAAGTTATGAGACTTTTTGCTTGACTAAAAGTTCATAGATGCAAATGAATTCTAGAAATATTTCAAAAATTGATGTTTTTTGTACGATATTTTTGTAACTAAGTCAAAAACCAAAACGCATTTTTGCAAAAAAACAAAACAAAAACAAAAAAACAACAACATGCATAAATACAATCCTTGAAGCACCTCTGTCATAAAACATCAAGTGTTTGTTTGTGACAAGAAATCCAAAATTCTTTGTTTTCCCCTAAGCGCTTAGTTGACCATTTTTTGGTTGCTATCCATTTTTACATGCTGCCCAGGTTGCTGTCCATTTTTGCAAGCTACCCATGATGCAATTTTTTTTTTTTGAAAAACAAGTGTTTTTTTTCAAAAATACAATGTAAGTCTATTTTTCAACCCAATTTGAATCATGTCAATCCAAGTTAGATTCCACCAAAGAGAATTTTCCAAAGACAGACATTTCAATATTTGCTAGTGTTATAAAATTTACTATTTCAAGAAAATAATGATGTTTTCTCCTTCAAAAATATTGCAGTTTAGAGTTTTAGAATATAATGTTTATTTTTAACCACTAATTCCAAATCTTAAATTCTATGAATAAAATTTATAATTTTGATGAAAACTAAATGAAAAATGCTTCCAAATTAATTAAGTAAGTGTTCAAAACCTTTTTTGAATGTTAACCATATGACTAGTCACTAAACATCATGATTCTTGTTTTTTCTTTTGAAGCATAGTTCACCAAAATTACAAAAGTACCATTTTATAACGCATTTATGTTTGGCCCTTACCCCTTGCGTGTTTAGGGGTTAATACCAAAAAAATTATATTTTCCATGAGAGAGGTAGGAGGAGAGAGGAGTGAGCGAGAGGAAAAGGTACTAGAAAGGAGGGAAAAAATTCACTTGAAATTTGAGGGAAATGGAGAAGAAAAGGGAGGAAAAGGGTTAAAGGGTGGGTGAGAAATGAGGACAAATAGAGGAACAAGTTAAGAGAAGACAAACACGAGAAAAAGAAATAAAAAATGCAAGCGAGACTCCGTAAAGTGCAAGCAAGACATAACTTACTTGCAAAATATGAAATTGAAATAAAAACTTAAAAGTGTATATGAGTTAACATTACATAATATTTGAGTCTATACATATTAAAGACCATTATTTTATTGCTTCTCTTATTATTTCACATTCTACACTATTCAGTGTATGTGTTGTTACGGTTGGTATTGTCAAGCTAAAGCATCATCCGAATAAATTATATAAGAGTATTACAAGTTTTTTGCCAAATTACGCCATCACCTACTTCCGCCATTCATTAGGTCATAAGAGAAATACCAAAAATATACACATTAAGTACGAGGCTCATAAATGGATCTTCTAAGGGCTGAAACTGAATTTTGGGAGGTGAAACTTCTTGAGATATTTTTCAATAATTTTTTTTTCAAAAACTAGACGAATTGGCATCTGAATCAAGTTTTCATATTTTTTGAAACCTTGTGGAATTAGTTATGAAATTTTGAAGTTGAAATGGCATAGGGCTCTAAAATAGATCACCTCAAATATTTATTATCTACACATTGCTGAAGCTTATGAAAAACAGCATGTACAATAGTAATACATTTGAGAAGGTGGTCCATTTTAGAGTGTGAGCCAAATTAAAGCCTCCTAAGATAATTTGCTTATAAACCGTCTAGGCATTAAAATCGCCCACCTTCTCAAATGTACCTATTATGTACATGCTTTTTTCATAGGTTTTCAAAAATGTACAAGTAGTGTACATGTGAGGAGATGGGCGATTTTAGAGACCTATGACCTTTTCCACTTCAAAATTTCATACATAATTCCACATAGCTCCAAAAAATATGAAATAACTTGGGTTAGATGTCAATTTTTCTTATCTTTCAAGGAAAATTTACTGAAAAATATTTCAAAAAGTTCCACCTCCCCAAAAATCAGTTTCAGCCATTAGATGGTCGGTTTATGAGCCTCCTCCCTTCCTTACCCTTGAATGATCAATTTCTTGTTGGTTGTCCTCTGAATGCAGTTGCTGACATGGCATGTGTCCATTCGAGTCGTCCACGTCATCTCCTACCACTCGATTGGACATCTCGACAACGCTGATGGATCTAAGCCAATCACAGTATTACCTCAAACGAAGATTTCATTACGACTTCTTCAGTTCCCTTTCTGAGCTCTAATGAAGATAAAGTTCTCCAAATTTATGAAAAAGGTAGATAAGTCCTAGTTCTGTGACCTCAAATCTACGCCCGGGTAATGTGAGCTTGTTCCGGACTAGAGCTTCTTGTCGGTCACTCCTGAAGGAATTCAATCGGCCTCAGAGTCTAGAAATAAAGCTGTGGATTGTGCAAAAGGAGTGAATTTGCGTTCGTGGATGCATTGGTTTGCGAGTGCAGCATTGCGAGGCGATCCGAGGAAGGTATTTTGAGCCGACATTGGTAGTTTTATGGTCACAGGCTGTTGAATTTGAAGAGTTAGGGTTTCAAGTGTGTGTGGCGATGGGAAAGCCAATGTCGATGGCGGTCGCGATGGTGCTCGCGATGGTTTTTAGTGGTTTTTTTGGAGCCGTCTCAGCATTATATGCACCGACTTCGAACGTTGTTCAATTGACCTCGTCGAATTTCAAGAACAAGGTTTGTTGGATTTGTCCTAATCCCATCCCTGATCGGCTAATCTTTTAGCGAAGAAGTTGTTAACATCCTTCAAGTTCTAATTAAGAGCAGGCGAATTCCTATATCCACTTGTTTTGAAAGACATTGAGCGAATTCTTTGAAAATTGCTGCAACCGTGGTGACGTTGAGGGACTTGCTATTTTAATTGCATTGCTCATTGTTCGAGTTAGAATATATTGAATCTCGAGATAACTGATAGATAGCTTGTCTTCTTGTTGAAGATTGTTATAAACCGTTCCATTACTACAGCAAGTTTCGAACAAGGTTGTGAATGTGTGACTCCTCAATTTTAGGGTTCTTGTAATCACACTCGTGTTAAGCTGGAATTGGATTTGGTTTGACAGGTGCTTGGAGCAGAAGGATTAGTCTTCGTGGAGTTCTACGCTAATTGGTGTGGACATTGTAAGAACTTGGCACCCGCGTGGGAGAAAGCGGCCACTTCTCTGAAGGGCATTGTCATAGTCGCGGCAGTAGACGCGGATACTCACAAGGATTTGGCACAGGTGATTTGCGTAGTCGATTGATGGATCACGTCAGATCGTTACCTTTGGTCAATTCATTAGGAAGCGAGAAAGGAACAAACGAACGTCCAATTGATGAACAAACAGAGCTTGCTTGTCAATAGCTGAGTTGGCAATGTTTGTGCTGTGCTCGCAAAAGTACCTAAACTATGAGCGTCTACCTAATTGTAGGATTTTTTTTGTCAATCTTGTAGCTCATTTGTTGTTCTATTTTGGGTAGAGTGCAAGGGGTTGGGCTTGCTGCTTTGACCTTTATGTGCTATTCCGAAGAGCTTAATTGAAAACAATTTTTTAAAAGAGAAGTGTGGATTTGACAATAGTCTTCAATCGACTCTAACTTCTTAACTCGTTGGTTGCACAGCAATATGGAATTCAAGGTTTTCCAACTATCAAGATCTTTGGGCTGGGAAAATCACCAGTAGATTATCAGGGTGCACGAGAGGCTAAACCCATTGTGGAGTATGCTCTTCAGCAGGTATGTGTCAGTTAACCTTTTATGTATGCAGCATTGCAGTTAATCTTAAGCATATTTAAGAGCTCGCATTTTTAGTTTTGCAGAAATTGTGTTGAGAAGCTGTGACGTTACTCATTCTATTTAGGGTGCAAAGAACAGGTGAAGACACTTGCCTTAGACCGATTGAATGGCAAAGCTGGCTCAAAGAAGTCAAGCTCAAAGAAAGAGAAAGACTCGAGCGGACCCAGTGCCTCTGTGGAACTCAAATCCAGCAACTTTGACAAGCTGGTTCTTGAAAGTGATGACACATGGCTCATCGAGTTTTACGCACCCTGGTATGTCTCATAAGAGCCTCGTGACCATGTACCACATTGTGCATTTTCCTTTTGAGTATGTTGTGTTGTTATTTTCTGTTCATATGTTTTTTTTGTTCTTGAACAGGTGCGGACATTGTAAATCCCTGGCCCCAGAGTGGAAGATTGCAGCCAAGAACCTGAAGGGCAAAGTGAAACTGGGGCAAGTGGATTGTGATTCACACAAGGTATGTCTTGACCTGTGTGCAATTATGGATTTGAAATTGCGACGTGAATAGAATTGTTGGATTTGTAAAATAAGACCTAATTCAGGTAGTTTTTAGTATGAGGTGGATGTAATAAGAGGTTCTGTATCTAAGACTAGTAGGTTGTTTGTGAAGGACCGTACTAGGAAGTGAATGGTTAAAGACTTCTTTTACTTTTCTGTTCGATTTGTTATTTTTGTTCAGTATTGATAGTTCATATTTGCACTGCTATAGGGAACTTGCTTCAATTTTTTGCATCTGTATTTCACATAGCTTTTGCTTGTACAAATTTCATTTTAAATTTAGAAGAAATTTATGAATTCCACTTTTTGTTTTATTCAGTTCTTGTTTTATTATCCTTTTTTTTTTTTTCTTCTTTTCATTATATATTTATTTCGTTTTTTGATTCCAATAAAAATTACAATTAATATTGCCAACATATTTTCTTTTTTTTTCAAAGTCGCATAACTGTCAATCCAATTCTTAATATCTGGACCGCCCTCTCTGTTCAACTCTATTTGTTCCTTCTATTTTCACCTCTAAAATAGGAACATAACAGTAGCTTTTGTGCGAGATAATTGCAGGATGTAGCACAGAAGTATGGAGTCCAAGGCTTCCCCACCATTATGCTTTTTGGATCCGATAAAGCGAACCCAAAGTTGTATGAAGGCGAAAGAAAGGCTGGTGCCATTGAGTCCTATGCTCTCTCTGAACTGGAACTTCATGTGGAAGCTCCTGAGGTTGTGGAGCTGGTGGGACAGGTACTTTACCACAACCTATATTCAGCAGCCCGTGCATTCATCCACCTCCATATTCGGAAATTATAATGTATCAAGTTTTCAGTGCTTCAATCATGCTGAAGATGCGGATTGGCACCTTTGATTGCAGGATGTGCTGGACAAAGAGTGTGGGTCTGCTGCGATCTGTTTTGTCTCATTTTTACCTGACATTCTGGACTCTAAAGCTGAAGGTCGCAACAAGTACATCACAGCTTTGCGGAATGTTGCAGAGAAGTACAAGAGAAGTGCTTACAGGCAAGTCACAGAAAACTAGTTATGATTTGATTGCAATAGCTGCCCAACCTTTGACAGCCTGTGATGTGTGACACTGAACCGTTTGTTCCTCAGTGCCCCAAGTTGCTAAACCGTAAGAATTTTGCGTGCAGGTATGTATGGACTGCTGCAGGCAAGCAGCCAGAACTTGAGAAAGCAGTTGGTGTTGGTGGATTTGGTTATCCAGCTATGGTAGCGCTGAATGTGAAGAAGGCCGTCTACGCCCCTCTTCGTGGCGCTTTTGATCAAGATTCTGTTATGTAAGTATTTTCTGCGACGCTTTTACCGCTTTTTTGAAAGGATTAAATATCTTTCAAACACAGTGTACTCGCAAATGCTTGGTGATCAAACTTCTTCAATAACCCTTGCTTGAATGTTCAATGGTGATGCTGGGTGCAGGAAATTCGTTGCTGAGGCAGGGAGAGGGGGCAGGGGCAACGTGCCTCTGCAGTCGATTCCACCAGTTGTTTCAACAGAACCTTGGGACGGAAAGGATGGGAGTCTCATTGAGGAGGATGAGTTTTCACTAGATGAGCTTATGGGAGACGAAGACTTCAAGCAAGACGAGCTTTAGGAAGCATTCTTCTTCAGAAGAGGCCACTCGAGTTGATCTTGAAACACCAGAAACGTATTTCTTCATCAAATGTTTGTCACGTACTGTAGCTAGATACTCCATCTAGAAATGGAGTTCAGTTTTGGCCCTCAAATTGAAATCTTCGCATCTGGTTTCTCTGTTCAAGCTCAATGATCCTAGCAGTATGGATATGGGTTCCAATGAGCTTCATCTACAGTAGTGTGTGGATTGCAAGGTTGAAGGAGCGGTCGTGGAATGATTAGACTTGTGGTCATAATTCTGTGTGGTTGAACCCTCCTATGACGTTATTTTGCTTCTTTGAGAAAATTTCCTTGGTTGCAATTATGGTACTGACCATTTCATCTTAGCATCAAAGAATTAATGAATTGATTGAAGAGATGAATTTTAAGAAAGTCAAATGTTTGAGCATTCAAGTTACAACCTTTTGGTATGACATTCATGCAGTTGTGTTTCTACAGTGTTTCATTGTACTAGTAACGATGATAATTACTTTCTCTGTTTTGCAATCAGTGACCCATTGAAAAGTAGGATGCATTGAGTGATAAATACCTATCAGTCTGCAATGTTCCTAAAACAAATGTTACTAAGTTTTTTTTAAATTAGTGATTTCGATCTATTCTTGCAACCTAAACTTGATTTAGATATGAATGAACAAATTTCTGCCTTGATCTGGGGATGTACCAAAAAATGCATTTTTCTAGCAAAGTGCATTAATTATGAAAATTGCATTTAAGATCATTGGTGTCTATATCTGGAAAAAACAACCATACGATTAATACCCAATGATCAAGGAGATCCAAAGAATAATAAAAAGTTAGCTTAATCAAATATCTAAAAATTGATTAAAGGTTTGTAGTATTTACATACATACCCGTGCTTTTTCAGAAATTACACAAATACCCTTGGACCATAATTTTTACGAATTTGTTTTGTTGTGCTTGTACTTCCTTCATGACCAATTTTGAAGAAGGGATGTAATGAAACAAAAAAGAAGCAACATGCACACAAATTAAGAAGGGAAGTAGCATGCACAACAAAACAAACGCCTATTTCATTGATCTAAGAATACTTGTGTACTTTTTGAAAAAATAGGGATATCTATGTAAATATTGCAAACTTCAGAGGTATCCATAAAATTTTCCCTAGAATCTATAAGGTAAAAATTGGTTAGATTATTGAGAGATATCTACGACTTCAAAAAATGAGTCTATGCGAGTGTTTGGGTCAGAAAAGTGACATTGTAGAGAGTATGAAAAATCAAATCAAAAAAATTTAAATAAAAAAGTTTGAGAACATGAGGTAACACATAATCTCAAAAAAATTAAAAAAATATTGCTACTAAATCAAAAAAATACATAATGCTAAAGTAAACTGTGTACATAGACTCATTTTTTGAGGTCGATATTCTTACAACTTAAAATAGGTGTAGAATTTAGAGAATTTGTGTTTTTTGGTGAACTTTTTTGTGGTTTCTCTTTTTGTCTCTTGTAGAACAATTTGTATAGTGTAGAAAGTAAAATTGGCATGATGAAGCCAATTTCAAGATAGAAAACAAGAGATATTAGTGCTCTTTTGATGAAAGATAAGAGTACAAGAGAAATTCCGAAATTTCTTGGTTTCTCACAAAGTACATAGAAGAGAGTGAGGAGGAAAGTATGTAGTAGCTTAGAATTGCCAAAACAAGATGCCCCAAAGATTTTTATTGCCTCAGAAAGACAGCATGTAGAATGTTTGGTCATGGTTGGAGGGCTAGAAATGACATCACAAGTAGATGTATTGAAAGAGGGTAGAGCAATAGGGTTTTGTGACAACACACTGTAGTAGGCTTTGAGAGATGCCAAATTGAGTGCTTGTGAGAAGGTGTCAAAGTTTTATTTGTCATGGAAACATGTATTTGCTTTGCAACAATTCACAAAAATTAGACAATTGAGGATTGGAAGAGATTTTATTTAGTAATGAGATGAAAGTAAATTGTTTTAATGCAAATGGGACTATGAGAGGGCCTAGTGTTGGGTCAATGACAATGAAAGTTTGCTTGAATGTGGAGTGAAGCAGACAATGACATATTGTAGAGGGTCTTTGATGCTATAGAGTTGCATGACATCAAGAGGTCTAGGTGATTTATAGAATGTGGATGGTTGTTTAAATGCATAAGACTATATTTCAATCTTACATGGAAATCTGTACTTGGGTTTGGAAAGATTAAGGTTTTTCAACATTAAAGGAATCATTTTTGAGCATGCTAATGCTCCTATTTATAAAACAAAGATTGTTCAAAAATGATTTTAGGAGCATCCATTTACGATTTTAGAGCGACCAACTCAATCTTTGGACCCAAATCCCTATAGAAAATGTTTGGGAAATTTTCAAACATTGTTTGAATTCTTACCCAACTCCTCAAGCGGATCTTTTACAATTATGGGAACATGTGCAGGAGACTTTTAGAGTCATTATTACAAAACAATATGAGAGTATATATACTAGAATGCCAAGTCAAATTTCAGTTATTTTGGTTGCTTGCGACAATGAAACAAAATTTTGATCACTTCGTATATACTACCTCCAAAAATGAGTCTATGTATATAATCAGATTTAGCATTATGTATTAATTCAATTTAGAAGCAATATTTTTTCAAATTTTTTGAGATGATGTATTACCTCATGCTCTCAAACTTTTGTGTTTAAATTTTTTTGGTTTGATTTTTCATACTCTCTATAATGTGACTTTTCTGACCCAAATATCCAGACTCATTTTTCGAAGTCGTTGTAATTATAACGGGCGTGCTTTTTAACGCCAACCTTACTAAATTCAAGTAGCAAATATATACTCATTAAAGTTTGTCTAATTCTATACCTTCTCTGCTGTTTCTCACATAAGTCTCATTTTGTACATCAATGGAGCTGCTTGAGCAAACATCTTAGATTTAGCCATCTATATATCTCGAACTTTGAAGGCATTTATATTTTAGATTTAAAAAACAATCAAACACAAATAAGACTTGAAGCGAATGAAGAAGAGAAAGACAATTACTAGAATAAACAACATGAATCAACCTCCGAAGATCCCTATTTTCAATATTAATTTAAAAACTTCTAATTCAATGTTGCAAGGTCATCAAAAGGAACCTTCGGCAAAAATCCACAATAAAATTAAGTTCTATGAGAAGATCAACACTTCAAAGATGGCACTCCAAAACAACCTGTCCACAACTGTTCTTAGTTTTGGAAGAATGCACAAGCTTGTTTCTCACGTCGATTTCAGTTTACATTTTTCTACCTCAACTGTACTGCCAAATCAAGGGTAGGTCCATACTTGCCGTCTACCTTCCCTTCTTTCCAATGTTTATATAACTGATAGGATGGACAAACCTCCCACCACTGACCAAGAGAAAAGGCAAATGCATACCATCCTCCCTTCTATATCGAAAGGACTCGACGTAAAACAATATCCTCAACGACCACCTAAGGTTAATAACAATCAAACGAAAAAAAAGACCTTTTGACTCGGGCACCGTCGATAAATCCACAGTCAGTGTTATGGCGGGTGAAAAAAACTCTCCCAATGCGTATTACACAGTTAATCCAGAATCCCACCCTATCATTTAACAATTCTCAGCTCAACTGTTGACTACACTACACTGCTCCAGATCACAGCAACCTCACGAATCGTCAACGAGCCACTAATTCCAATAACACATGCACACTGCAAGCAAACAAATGCTCCTGACCAACACTTCTGAACTACTACTGACAAAACTGTAACTCTTTCATCCACGGCCCACCTCCAACATCGCTTGTCACTACCACGTCTCAAGAAAGAAACATAACAGCGCACCCTCGTGATAAAATCAGCAATCACACACAGAATGCTCAACGATGATAACGCCAACGATCTACCGTACAAGCTTCGCAAACAATCGGCTGGCTTCCAATGCACACCCACAGAGTCAGTTGTCCTTTTATACCATCAATCAAAAACATCCTATGTACAGGGTAGGCGTGAAAAAAATGTCAAGCCCTCACGTCCGTCACGTCCGTTTACGCTCGTCACGACCCTCTCCAATGTCGCCGTCTCACTCACTCTACAGCAGCGCCACCTCGCGGTTGAAGATCCAGCTGAACTTGCCGGTCTTGGGCCCCTTCTTCACCTTGGCCTGCGCCCGCTCGTCCAGCCTCCGGATGCGAGGCGGCAGCGAGCACACGTACTGCTGCGCCGCCTCGCCCTGGCTCGACAGCCCCCGCACGTGCGCCACGTCCCACCGCTTCACCAGGTGCTCCATGATGTCCGCGTAGTCGCGCGCCGTGTATACGCCCGTGCGCTGCGCCACGAGCGAGAAGTCGTCGAAGAGGTGGTCGTTCTGCCCGTCGTACATGAGATGCGCCGGCATCGCGATCTTCTTCCTCATCATGTCCGCGAACGCCAGCATGGCGCCGTCCGGGTCCACCTCGAACAGCTTCTCCACGATTTTCGTGTACGCATTCTCGTGCCTCCGCTCGTCCGCCGCGATCGTCCCGCACACCATCGCCAGCTTCGCGTCTCCGTGATCCTTCGCGTGCCGCGCCGTGTTGCCGTGCGAGATGAAGGTCGCCCTCTCCTGGAACGATGTGTACACGAATCCCAAATACGGGTTGTTCTCCGTCCGGGGGTCCTGCACGCCACGCCCACACACACCCTGTCAACCCTCCGCGGCCGCAACCCTCCCCACCCAAAACTTCACATTCTCCGCATTTCTGCTGCCCAACCGCCAGCCACCACCACAAAAGCTGTGCCTATCCCATCATCAAATGCTGCTGCTATCAGTTCCTCCCATCACATTCACTGCCCTCACTACGCAATGCTGCTGCACCTACGCATCATTGCTTCCCCGACACACATTTTGCTGCAAACTCCCAGGAGCCCACTCCACTCACCATGCCGGATCCGATCAGGTACTGGATGGTCTTCTCGATCTGCCTCATGTCCACCCGCCCCGTGAGGTACAGGTACTTGTTGAGCAGATCCCCGTGCCGGTTCTCCTCCGCCGTCCACGCCCGCGTCCACACCCCCCACGGGGTGGGGCTGGCGCCCGTCTCGTCCCGGCTCCCATCCAGCGTGTTCAGCATCGTCTGGTACGTCGGCAGCGCCTCCTCCGTGATCATGTCCCCCACCAGGCACACCATGTAGTCGTCCGGCAAGCACATCGACCGCTCTCGCAGCTCCCGCACCTGCTCCAGAAAGTCCTCCGCGGCCGGGTCCGGCAGGAAGTCCTGCGGCTGCCACGACTTCTCCACTGGCTTCAAGAACGGCAACAGGGTCTCCGACGCCCACCCTTCCAGGCTCTTGAACAGCTCCAGTTTCTCGGGCGATATAGAATGCATCACATTCGAGTGCTTCTCCAATGGTGCCTTGCTTAGAACGGCTCCCCTGCCATGCGATCAATCCAATCCACATGTGTCAGTAGCCAGCATCTGTACACCAGAATTTCCTCAACGCTTTCTTTTAGCTTTAGTTTTTGGCTTAAAGACGGAACGTTAACATTAGTGCACTCTGGAACAAATCGACAGAGCCTTGAGGAGGACAACGGAAATGTCAATAAACATCTCAATGGCTGCTCTACTCACTTGAATTGGTTGGGCGGAAGTGTCGCAGTCATCACCACTTGCAGGCCGCCCACTTTCTCAGCTCGCATCACAACGCTCGATTCCATGTTTACCTTCTGTCCTTTTAGAGCGGATGAATTCGAACTCAATTGCGCTCCACAGTACCCAGCAGCACTGCTTGGGCTCCGGCTTGCGACGCCAGTCGTCGTCGTCGTCATGCCTACCACGGGTGAAGTAATCGCCATCGCCATCGCCATCGCCGCCATCGTTAGAAACCCGTCCACAAGTACACTAATTTCTAAAGTAGAATCAACCTGCACATTTACCAACCTCATTGAATTCAATACAAGCTGCCCGATGGTAGCTACTTGGATTTGGTAGTCACAGTTGTTGGAGGCGGAAACAATCAGAGAGATGCGGACAGGACACCGGTCATAAATAGATAGATAGCACGAGACGAGACATATAAGTATCACTAGCACCAACTCTAGCGGAATCTTCTTCTTGATTAGATACACCACCCACTTCAAAAAACCCAAGTGCCAACCACTGTGACTCAATCAATCCTCGAGAAGATTCCACTACCGAAGGGAATTCAAACCTAACAACTCCGGAGACTCCTCGCTCGGATACAGTATAATAAGTAGCAGCGGCATATCCCAAGTAAAATTCTACGGATAACCTCCCAATTCCAAAAACACGTACGCCGTCCAAATGCAGCAAAGCAAAGAAATACTCAACATCGACAGCAAACAAATACCCCCACCACTGTGAACACACCACACTTTGAAGTCGCATGCAAGCAATCCAGCACATCAACAACGTGCACAGAAGGAATTTGTACTAAAGACACAAAAACCACCTTTGTTGTTCTCGCCAGTGACGTGAATCAATCCTCTATGTTCCCTACTTGCTTCTTGTACATTGCCTCAATCAAAGAGGTTTGTTTGGAACTTACGAGCCCATTCAGAAACGCTTCCTGGACGCGGTAGTGAACACCAAATCACAGAAGAAGAAAAAAACCCAAAAATACACACCCTCTTTCACCGAAGAATCAAAGAAAGAACTCGCACGTACGTCGACAATATCCTCGCTCGCTCCACAATCGCTCTCGATGTAAACACACTAAAACGTCATGTGCCACTCAACCTCACTCTCGTACACAACCAAAGCGCGTACAACAATAAGGACGACAGACACAGTATCCAAGAAGACGAGTCGAGTCGAAGAAATCAGACACAGACGCCCACAGTCCAAGACTGTAACTGCCCCAAGATTCTTCTGCGGCGGCAAAACCCAAACAAACCCAGCGCAGAGATTACGAGGGTGGCGCGTAAAAACCATCGTAAACTCAACCCTTCAATCAAAAAAGCAACAACAACAACCTAGCTTGCTTGCAAATTAAGCTCCAGTGGCAATCAATCAATCAGCAATGCCTCGCAGCTGGAAACCTAACACTGCAGCTGAAGCAGACTGTAAAGAAAGAAGACATGGTACGATACCTGAGGTGGGTAGAACGGAACAGAGACTTGGGAAGGAAATGCCGGGGGGCAGGAGTGAGCGAGAGACCGACAGAGGCCTCGCAGTTAAAGAGAGAGAGGGAGAGAGAAGGGAGAGAAGGTATGGAAGGGAAGGGGGGGGGAGTGACTAAAACCCTAAGCTTAGCGGACGGAATTCACAAGGAGCGGCGATCCCGTCGATGCGTGCGCATTCCCAGGTGGCGTCGTGTCTCTCGTCCCTTCATTTCCTTTCCAGCCCTTTTGTTTGCTCTGGGATGTCCGCCTGCCCCCGTGGCCCGTGCTCTGCCATCCTGAAAATAACTTAAGTAAATAATTATGGGAATTGGTACAGTATGTGCACACCGGGGTTGATATTTGCACAAAGCTTAGCGTTTGTTTGTAAAAAAGATAAGCTTTTTCATTGGGTGTTGTTCAGTTGCAACCCTTTCTATGGTTCTACAGTAAATCATGGTCTCTAATTCCATATCTGAATTTAAAATTCTCAGATTCAGATTTTTAATGATAGAATGCTATAATGCTATAATTTACCTCCCAGGGGGTCCCAAAATGTGCAAATATCAACCCCCGGTGTGCACATATTCAATTCCCATATAATTATTGGGACCAAAGAGATAGTCTCAACAAATAAATATGCATTGTTAAAACCTGAAAAAAAAAGGTTTTGCACCAACCAAGAATTGAACCCGAGTCTGTGTCGTGGCAGGGTACTATTCTACCACTAAACCACTGGTGCGGGAGAGTCCGCTAGCAAACTAGGGAACGCCACATTTTGCTCAGAAATTGATAATTCTCGCACTAGAATGACAAAAACACCACAAATTGATGACTGAGTTGACAATAGTAGCTAGATGAAGTCTTTCACTCAGTTTTAGAAATGCAATAAAATATCATGTTGCCACAAAGCAAGCCACAAGTGGTTTTTGTTGCTACAAAGAGTGACCCCCATAATTTGGAGCTGGGAACCTACACTGAATATGTGAATATTGCGTTTAGGTTGCCCCACACTAATTTCTCGACATTTCACACTATTTAAATATTTACCATTGCTACAATATTTTCATCAAAAATTGCTATAACAAAACATTTTTAGAGGGCCTATCAACAACAATGAAGCTGAAAAAGACAAACTAGGAACTTCCAAGTCATAAATCATGTAAAATCTAAATATTTAGTGAGTTGCATAGGCTTCCAAGTGACCAAGTGATGAGTCATGAGGTAACTCACCGGGGTAAGGCAACCTAATTGTGAAGGCAACCTAAATGCAATATTCAGTGTACGTTATTTCCTGTGTGCCTTTCACTCTTTGCCAGAAGTTGACTTTCTGTGCCTTTTTTGAAAAGGATCAAAGAGACTCTCTCATATCATGTACTCATTGCGCTGGTACTCTAGTATCTACTTACAAAATATCGCAGTGTCTACATCACGGTAGGCTTTCACATGAAGCAGACAACTCACCCTACTCAGGTGGTAGAGTTTGTGTGTAAGACTTTCTCTGGAAGTAACTTATTTTTGGACTAGTTTTGAAGACGCGCAGGAGAAAATGTCATGTCATGCACTGAGGTGATCCCGCTTGTGAATTGTGCAGCGTGAGTGTACGATAATTAACTGATCACCCTGCATCATGGTTCGGTGTTAGTCAGCCTGCTAATGAAATCGATAACTCACTAAGCAGACCTGTTTATAGTGGTGAGCAGGAAGAGGTGAAAACAGTCCAATCACTACCTGTATAGATTGACGTTCATGTATTGGAAAGAAAAGGCTGAGCTTCAAGAGAAACAAAAATCAGATAACTACTCAAATTCATACCAGGACCATTTCTCTACTGTAACAAACAGGTGGATCAAATGCATATGAAAGGGTGATCACTAGCTCACCAGTAACCAAGAGAAGGCCAGATCTCAACTGCTTCAGGAACCCAACGCATGTAATGTTTACTACTCTCAGAGGGAAATGCGTTCTGAGAATGTATTTGAGTTGCAATCATGGCCATTTTTCACTCAGCCAATCCAACCATGCTTGCACAGCGATCCCTGTCAACTCCTCAGGAAGGTCTGCCTGTTAAATCATTCAAACCCAAAACCCTAGTTAAGTTAACTTTTAACCATTTTCAGCACTGTGTTTATCTTACCATGAAAGAGCTTGGAATATAGAGGAAAATATCCAAGAAAGGGTTGATCTGCTACAAGCCTATGACGTCTTTGCTCAAAAACCATCAGAGCAAGTGATATGCATGTAACACCGAAATTCATTCCACAGGTCAATAGTGAAAACGTTAAGTCTTTCAAACCTTTGTCCATGTGGAATTGAAGTTGTCGATAGAAAGTAGCCAGCCCTGTTCCTCCTTGGGCATGCCGACCAATTCGTCGTCACTATCTTCTGCGTCACTGGAGTCACGTTTTCTGTGCTTTTTTTTCCTAGAACGTTTACTGCTGCTCTTGCTCCTCTTCTTCGCTCTTGTATTGACCTTTTCTCTCGTGGACGAATGTCGGTACTGGATGATACCACTCTCTTCCAGCAAAGCTTCGTACATATCTTCCCCCGCGGACTCTGACGACAACTGATAGAAAAGCACCCAAGCCTCCAAGGCTATGTATCTGCAGGCAGCCGGTTTATCCACCTTCAAAATTTCATCTCTCAGTGCCCAATGCTCTTTGCCCTCGTCATCTCGACATCCCTGATTCATGAGCCGTTTTAAAGCATCAGCGTCTTCTTCGTGTTCCTCTTCCTGTAGTAAACGTAAAAGATTTCGCCCGTGTCCAATGCATGCATTACAGAAAGCAGGTTCCATCAACTTCTCCCACTGCACAGCAGCATACACCATCACCTCCATCCAGTTGGTCTTTCTAGCCTTCTCACTTCTAGTATGCGAGTTTTCCTTTATACAACTCGATCCCAAATTATTTACGAAAATCAACAGTTTCTCATCGCTAGCGAGGTGTAGAAGATGCTGACATAATGTTGAGAAATCCTCCAGGCTTAGAAACTCTCGCACTATTGTCCAGGTTTTATCCGCATCCTCTGTATCCATATCCAGTACCCTTGCCAAGATATCGGCAAGCTGCTCTGCGAAAAAGGCTTTGTCTGTGTCCCAAATAGTCTCACCCTTCAAAGACTCTTTGAACTCTTTCGACTGCAAAAACTCCGGAACATTTTCCAGAAAGTTGTGGACAGTGTTCACAACATCGAGCTCCATGAAGTAATGTGGCTTTGCCGCCACTGTTGCTGGAGAATGCGCATGCGTCCCTTCCCATACGAGCCGGTGCCAACATAGGTCACGGTTTCTAAATGCGAAGTTAGCGAGTGCACGGGCTCCCAGTAGATGCTCGGTTTGACCTAATCCCGCGAATCTATCGAAAAAGAACAGAATTCGTTTTGGATGCCCTGTTACAGAACACAAACGCGGAAGCCGAAATCACTAACCCTAATTACGAAAAGAAAAGAGGATCGAGTCCTGCATCGTTATAAAACATTGCTTCCAAAATATACTCCCTCTGTCCCTCTAAAAACATCCAAAAAGCTTCCTTGCAAAGGATTGACTGTGTTTGTAGTCTTTGCCATGCATTCTAGAATCGATATACCATCTACCAAATGTATGCAAAATCTCCAGTTATGATGTTGCCATTTAGGCACCCAAATTTCATGCAAAAAGTACCATATTTGTGCATGTTGCTAGCTCCTCATTATTGATGATTTAAAGATTAGTAGCAACAAAGGTACCTCATATGGGCAAGCTCAAGCTTGCTATGAGAGGAATGCTCTCTAATCGCTTACCTTGCCCCCATGAGATCATTGAACATGGCAAACGCTTTCTCAGCATTTGAAATCAACAAAAAGGAGCTTTTTAGTGGTTCAAGAAATGTGTCTAATTTGGAGCGTTTTAGAGAGACAGAGGGAGTAACAAAAATCGAAGTGTGAAAGATGGAGATTGAAACCTGAAAACAGTCTTTCAAATATGCTCATGTCGTGTTCAATCAGCCGCAGTGCACAGCGGGGATTGTCTTCGAACAGCATCCTCGTCAATTGAAGCACCAAAGGGCCTGGTAACGATCTCAATGACAACAGCAGCCGTCATAAGAAACAGAATGGATTGTAATGAAGATTCAGGGTAATACAGACTTCACAAAAAAGGCTTGAATAAGCATAGCATTAGCGTTGTGCGTAAATTAGGGTTTACAACCACAGTTTCTTACCGTGTGCACTCTTGCCACGACGTTGAGAATTTTCCCGCATAGTATTCTGGAAGAGATCCAAAAAGTAATTCACCTTTATGTGAAGGTTCTTTGATCCAAACCCTAATGAAGACAGGCTGGTGATGAGCCACATCCGAGCTTCGGCGCCCAACACCTTTTCCAATACAACTCCGATACTGTCCAGCCAGTCTCTCCTCCGCCGGGCGTCCTCGGCATTGCCACGAGGCTTTCGAACCAAATACAACGACACCATTGCCGCAAACCAGATTGCATCCAATTCAATAATGAAATTCAAAAATTCGGGGAGGAGCCTTTTGTATAAATTCTGCAATGCAAGTAAACATCTCTCAAATTGGTGCCCTCGATAAACCCTTGAATCGCATTCGAATTGGTGCCCTAGGCACGCAAGGCAAGGTACTCCACCGTTTCTTGTGAAGTTCAGCCTTCTCGAGGAACGTCTCACGTCGAAATCCTACTTTCCTGCGAGAATTTGTGTCCAATATCATCAAACTAAGTTACCACACAACCGACGCCATCAACAAGACCACTGTGGTTGTTCAGACGTCGTTAAGGAGAGAAAGGGACATCTTTTACGTTCAGCTCCATCTTTCTACGATGAAGCCGACCCTCCTTAACCCCTAAGAGCATCTCCAGCCCGGCCGGCAGGCCGGGGGTTGCAACCCGCCAGGCAGCCGGGCGGGGAGGCACAGCGGGGCGGCGGGAGGCTCCCGAAGCCCACCCGGGCCGTAGCTAAATCTTGTCAAACTAAATTCTAGAGCTCCTCTTTGAATGGAACACATGTCGAAATCACATTAGCAAGTCAGTCCGGCATTTTTAGTATGAGGCCGTCATCCAAGAAGAATTTGGTGGAGTTAAGGCAGCAAACCCTCTTGGCTGCACCTCCAACCCGGCATTGCTGGCGCTGGATGGGGGCTACCTATCTCCTCATCCCGCCAAGACAGAGCTCCGGATGCAGGCTGGCAAGCACGGTGAAGATGACCTAAAAGTTTGAGCGCGGTGCTCATACCAGTACAATATGGGGTATTTTTCTTGTATTTGGAATGGATCCACAACTCTACTACATTTGAGACCAACAAAGAAGTTGGAGAATAGATCAATGCGGTTCTAGTGAGCTATTTGAGATCCCAAATTGAAATTTCTTATTGGTAGCAAATGACAATTATACGTTAG
Organism: Ulota crispa; assembly: GCA_963920765.1. Lineage (NCBI taxonomy): Eukaryota > Viridiplantae > Streptophyta > Bryopsida > Orthotrichales > Orthotrichaceae > Ulota > Ulota crispa. The sequence goes on along the minus strand of OY987242.1, from coordinate 6,808,248 downwards.
CGTATATATTATGCCCTATGGACGTTTAAGGGTTAACCCTTGAACAACCAAGCTACGCTGCTGTATAAGTGGCATTTGCTACCAACAAAAAGTTTTAACTTGGGATCTTGATTACCTCACTAGAACAGCATTGATCTTTATTCTAACTTCTTTGTTGATCTCAAATGTAATAAAGGTGTGGATTCATTCCAAATACAAGAAAAATACTCTGTATTGTACTGTATTGTATTGGTCGCAAAGGGTTGCTCAATTGTTCAAGGGTTAATGTCACAATTTTATAAAATTACTCTATAACATAAGTGACAAATCACTATTCCAAATTTGACATCCCTTACGAGGGGAAGGATTGAGTGTTTTGAAATTATTTTGGACTTCACTAGCTAAAAACCAGCATTTTCTGTATTTGACCGGTTTTTTTAGGTTGGATTGTGTCAACTATTTTTTTAAACTCACATAGTAATATACTATATTTGGATTTTTAGTAAAATATAACCAGTTTTTTTGCCCACAATTTCAAAATGCAACTTGTTTTTTTCCCATTTCCACCTGCTAACTATGAACTAGCCGCCAATTTTTCCCACTCATCATTTGGGATGTTAAAGATGTCATATGAGGTCAATCTTTCTCTAAAAGATCTTTCACTCCCATTTGTGGATCTTTCTCTAGAAGGAGATCTTTCAATCCTAGTGGTGTAAACAATAGTGATTTTTTTAAAAATTGTGAGTGTCCTAGCGCCCCAAATCTAGCCTTTCCATATTTGACAGTTTATTATCTTTGATCGTTATAATATTTTGATCTGTGCAATGAAAACGTACCAAATTTTTTGTACATTTGCTGACCTTAAGCCTTGTGCAATATTAACAGTTAACTCTTCTAAATGTTATTTTTGAATTTATAATGCCAGATTGTTTACAATGAAGTTCAGCATTGCACAAATTTGGGTTGGACATTGAGAGCTTGTGTTTTTTTTTTGGGCCTCATGAGACCACCTTGTCAGAAATTGGACCAATGCTCCTCTCTCCCTCTCAAAATTCTCCATTCCTGCGAGGGCATGTGGTAGGTGAAAAAAAAACACTGCTCAGAGCTGACTGAGGCCCTCCCATGCATAAGACCGCGCCATGCCCCGTGGCAGCCACGTCACCTGGTTCCGACCCTGAATTATGGCGCCATCCCTCACGTTGGCATGTGCGATGCAGCAGCATGTCTGCGAAGCTTGGACTGCCGTCCTGTGCAGATCTGCTGCACTCACCACTTTGGTCAAATTCTTCCGCACAACCATCAGATGCGGTCTCACAGACTCAGCACCTTCTGCGCTCCATTTTTTTCTATCATTTTTGAATGAAGAGTACACGATCCTTGTAGAATTGATCAATACAACCTGATTGCCTGTTTTCTTGACCGCCTGTGATCAGTACTCGAGGCAAATGTTTTGATTGCTCTTGTTAAGCACGAGGCGCAAATTGCAACGGTGGAGTAGGAGCTAGGGATACTTACCTATCTCCGACTGATGCGGCGTTTATTCAGTATCGGAACAGAAATTCTGATGACTCATCTGCATTCTGCTCTGATCACACGAAATGTTGATCCTGATGACGGCTTTGCTCGAGATTACTTGGTAAGTGACTTCGTATCAGATTTGAGTGAGCTTTTGTTGATTTTTTTAGAGAGAGATTTGAGCGGTCAAGTGGAAGTGTTCACTCTTTGAACAAAAGAGAAAGGAGGTTAATTGGAGCTGAGGCGTGATTAATGGCTAAGGTTCGAGGTGTAAATAACTTTTTTTATTTCTCCAGATGAAGCACGGTGGAATGTTGGAGCGGTTCTCTGAACGGTTGGATGGTTGAAGCGGCTTTCAACGAGGAAGATGGAATTAGGTTTAGGGTTTCCACAAAAGACCTATATTTATTCTAAACCTGGAGAGAGGTTGAGTTTGAGAAAAGTTTCCATCACCATTCAATTTCCGCCAGCAAGCAGGAGAGAGAAATTACGCATCGCCAGACGTAGTGGATGCTTGCGTTCGCAATCCTTCGTCAGCTTTCTGCCTTTAAACCTAAAGAACAGAGACGTTTTGACAGCCGCTTCTGCAAGGAATGTTGGAGATGCAAATGTGGAGGAAGACGAGGTAGATTGTGATGTTACTGAGCAAGAAGAAGATGTAACAGAATTTCGGTTATCTGGCGATGAGACAGAGTTGAGCGAAGTCAATTACTCGTTCCTTTCAATCCGAACAGCGAAGAAGATCATATTCAAGGTTCGAGATGTGAGCCTGCAGTTTGTGATGAACAACATTGCGGGAGTGGTCGGCTTACTGACGATGTTTCAGCAGCAGCCAGAGCCGGAGGTGCTGCAGCTACGCACTGCTCTGATTGAAGAGGGAAATGGTGCAACAGCTGTGCAGAAATGGTCAGCTACTGAGCTTACAATGCAGCATGGTCAATTTGCACGTATTGCCATGGACATGAACTATCTGGTGTTTGCATTCGCGTTTTTTGGTTTGGTGCGCATACTAGAAGCCATTATTGCCGTCTTTTCCACCAACCCGCCTGTGTTGAAGAGAATGCTGCAGTCCTTTTATGCTGTCAACTACCTGACAATCGCGTGGTTGGCTCACAATCTAAGGAAGCCGTTTCTGAACATCTTGCGAGTGGACCCTACGGATTTGCAGAGAGTGTCCGTATTGAAGACTCAAATGTGGGAAGAGCTCCATGCTTTTTTTGAGCGACAGTGGAAAGTGGTAACTTTCTAAATTTAATCACCAAACCGTCCATTTCATTTCTGATCAACAAACCGTGGCTTTGAAGATTTCAAGTATGGCAGTCCATTCTATATTGCGTCAATCTGAGCATTTTAAATATAGGGAAAGTTTCATGGATACCCCTGAAGTTTGCAATATTTTCGTAGATACCCCTGCTTTTACAGAAATATCACAAATACCCTTGAACCAAATAATGTAGGCGTTTGCTTTGTTATGCATGTCATTTCCTTCTCCCTTTGTGCACACACTACTTCTTTCTTGTTATGCGTGCACCTAAAGGAAGAAGGAAAGTGGCATGCATAACAAAACAACACCAAAACAAACGCCTAAATTTTTTTGTCCAAGGGTATTTGTGATATTTCTGAAAAAGCAGGGGTATCTATGAAAATATTGCAAACTTCAGGGGTATCCATGAAATTTTCCCTTTAATATGTACAGGAGTATGCCTTCTGGGAGACCACTACAGAGCTGTGGAGAGATCACTTTTGCTACAAGAGCCGATCAGATTTTTGTCACTGCGTACAAAACTCTTTTCCCTCAACATGGAGGTTTTGGGCCACTTTTAGAGACAGTAGACAGCCCAATTTCATTCAAAGATCAGTAGCTATAGATATTTAACCAAGCCATATTTACACCACTTGCTAACAAGTCTAACCAGTATGTGAATAAAGGAATTGCTGTTGGGGGTTATTATTGGAGATGGGAGCAGATTTTCCTACTGGTTTTAGTATCCACTATCTCGGGGGTGTTCATTTCTCCAGTATCCTGACCTTCGATGTTATGTTTATGTTTTGCAGATGGCAACAGTGGCTGTGGCAAATTTTATTGTGGTGGTTTCGAACCACATTCCACCATCTCAATGGGTGACCGCAAACGTCAAGGTCTTGTGTGACATATTGATGTCCCTTCCTGCATTTTAGATCTACTGTGACCCAGCAGCAGAGCGGATAACTTGGATTTTGAAGCCATCTTGGAGCGTACTTGGTCACAAGGTGGATTTCACACTTGTAAACCTTTACAATTACATTTCTGAGGTAATGTTCTCCTACACCGACATTAAGTATAAGTGCATTCCAACATCCTAGGAGTTTCGATGCTGTCCAAGTCTAGAAAAGCTTTCACAGAGTTTGTTTGGCTGTATACATGACTCGAGTATAGAGATGTTGAATTTCGTTATCCATTAGAAATTTAGAATACTTCTGCTGTATAACGAATTTTACACTCTCAAGTCTAGCAACATGATAAGTTTCTCATGACCCAATCAGGACCAAGACCACACATCAGCAACATCACCAAACACTAGCAAGTACAACCATTTATCATAAAGAACAAGACTTGCATTCATCGAGCAAACTTCAGAAAAACCTCATTTGAGTCTATCAGCTGAACAAGGTGTTGCCACAAATGAGTGAGTTGTAACTATTACAATCGGATCATCACTTAGCAAAGGTCCTATCTCCAAAGCTGCTTTATTCTTCAGCTTATCCAAACCCTAATTTCAAGTTTCAGAGCTAACGTAGCTGTAAACTACACCAGTACGGGAGAGTTACACCCCCAAGGTCCTTAAAAACCACACCCGCACGGGAGAGTTACCCCCCAAGGTCCATGAATGGTGCTGCAATAGGAATACACTGGCACTTATAACTGTGATTCCCTTCGCCACACACCCACCTGCAAGGCACAGGTTTGGGTGCACCTGCTGGAACAACTGCTGCCGGAGCTGATGCCGGAGCAACTGTTGGCGCTGAGTCGGCTGTCTCGTTTGCTTCCTGCTGGGATTTATCCGGAACGCAAATGCAATCATAGTTGTTGCTGTTTCCTTGACCACAAACCCATGTGCATGGAACAGGTCTTCGTCCAGCAACGCTCACTGCTTCGACTTTGTCAACCTGAGCTGAGTCGACCTTGTCGAAGTCTCCAGCCTGAGCAGCAGCTGCTGATGCTGATGTTGATGTTGCATTGGTGGCGTCCTTGGTTTGTGCATGGTTGGGTGGAGGGGCATCAGGAATGCAATCGCATTCGTACAAATGCTTTCCTTGACCGCAGATCCATGTGCATGGCACTGGGCTGGGACTGGGAGCCTTGGAAGGTGGAACTATGGGAACACAATGACAGTCGTAGATGTTCTCCGGACCGCAGACCCAGTTGCATGGCACTGGTTTGGATGCTGCTGCGACATGGTGAGGTCCTTCCAATGTCGGTACAGTTGCTTCGAACGTGTTGCTTGGAAGCAGAAGTCGACCCTCTCCCTGGTGGGCAAGCACCAAAAGTAGCAGAATAGTCGACCATAGCACTAGACCCCGCGTCATCTTGCACTCTCTCTCTGCCCCAAATCCCCAGCTTTTTCTCTGCCCCCGTCACTGCCACAATCCACAGCCTTTCTTTCTGCCACAATAAACCACATTCAAAGGTTAGGGTTTTCTAGAAGGAAATGACTACTTTCGTACAGACAGTCAACAACTCGGTGTTTTCACTTTTCAGTAATCTATTCTAGATTAGGTTTTGTTGAAAATGAAGTGAACAATCACTCTACTCTTTTGATCAGAGGTAGAGTAAGAACAAAAACATAAGCAGCATAGAAGGATGGCAGAAGGAACTGTTTTATAAAAGCAACCTACAATACAGAAGGTATCCTGAAGTAACCTTCGTGAGCACTGATGCAACAGAGAGTCACAAGAAACACAAAACTCTAGCCCAATTGCAATCTTTGAAACAGTAGATTCCTAACAGGTAAACCACTTTGTAAATTTTAGCATAATATAGCTAGTGTATTTTGTCAAACTTGCAACATTGAAATGCTTGATCTCTAATTTCTTAAGTGCTCTTCTAAGGCAAAGGTAACTACAAGCAAAGGCATCACAAAACCCTCATTAAAAACAACTAACTAACCCTATGTGCTCTCAAAGAGACAAAGACAACTAATAGCAAAAAACCAAATACATCACAAAACTTCATGAAAATTAACTCACCACAATGAAAGTAGCTAAAGAAGAATGGTCCATAAGAGCTAAACAAGAGCCTATTTATAACCCAAAGGTAAGACCTATGGCAAGTCCAACCTATTATCAAGGCATGTCCAACCTTCTAGTAAGGCTTGTCCAACCTCCTATTAAGGCATGTCTAACCTCCTATCAAGGGATGTCCAACCTACTATAGAGGCAAGTTCAACCAATTGTCTATACTAGGAATCTTTCACTAGTGGAAAACTTTATCCAATGCAACCACCACAAGAATGATTACCTAATCTCAACCACTACAAAACCATTGCTATAGTAATTGTGACAATGAAATTGCAGATGTAAAATACAATAGCAATATAGTTGTAGTTGCAACAACAAAATGCCAATTACAAAAGTGAGCATTCATAATAATATCACGTTCATCTCTTTTCATTTGCTTGTGGTTGTTTCAATTGATGCGGATATCAATAATATCATGTGATGAAGTAGAATCTTGGCAATATCAATAGTACTGTGCCATAGCAAGTGTAGTTAATTCACCAACTTCTAAATTTTGTGACTGGGGTATGAATGTACAATTACATATTAGCATTTTTTTTGGGCTCATGTGTTAAATTTACATGTTATCAACTTTTTTTAATATTGTATTCCAATCTATCTTAGGTGGTTGCACTTCCAATCTTCAAGGTCCATTGTTATACAATTATAATTGTCAATGTAACAATAATTCTAGGTCTTTGACATTGTCACTAGAATTGCCTTTTGGCATATTCAACATTCTTGCAACAATGAGAGAAACAAACCACACTAAGAAAACATGGGATGGGGCTAGGCAAGATTTTCTTTGTGGGCGCATTCTATCCAAGCTTTGTGTAGGTCCCATGAGTTACCTTGGTCAAGTCCCAAACCTACATACTTGATCTCAACAGCCACACCATTATTCTCCTCTAAAATAACTATGACATTTGCCATGAGGCCTTTGGTATAAGCTTCAACCATGTCACTTACTATTGCACCCTCACCCAATCCTATACCATCATTTTCCCCTCTTTTCTTTGTGAGGATATAGACCTGCAACTTGAAACAAAAAATTGACAACGGCTCCTTGTTTAAAAAAGCTTGCATTTCTACTAGCATAGAATTGACAATATGTACATCTTGCATCATTGCCGTTACAGTGTTTTGAGTGCAAGTGGTGACAACGGGATTAGACAAGTGCTTCTTTTTATCTTTGCTACTTAGAGATTCTTCAATACTGTCCCTCTCATCCCAATGTTCAACTTTGAAAAGTATCCACATGCGTTCATGGTTCCAGTTGCTTGGACAAATGCAAACCCCTAAAAGAGGAGCCACACCAGCAACTTGTACTCTAAGCCCAAATATGCATGGACTACACAATTTAAAATTGAAGCTAATGCACATGCACCTTCACATGCATCACTAAACCCAAAGGGATCCCAACACATCCTAGGACAACCCTAGAGACGGATCACTTCCAAACAACCCACAATAAGCGAGCAAACATAACCTAGACCACCTAATTTGGCAATAGAGAATCAGCTACAGAACCATTGCAATCAATGACTTAAAAAGACTATCCAATCTGATGCTAACCCTAATCCCATAACCATGAAATAAACCCTTGCCAAAGAACCTAGCAGCCTTTGTGAATAGTAAATAACAAAGATGGTGAGCAAATTTACCCTTAATTAAAAGTGATGAAAGTGCATCTTTGGAACAAGGAAACACAACTACAGGGCAAGGAAGCTTTACATGTGCAAAAACAAGGTCACTTTCATGTCCGGGAAATTTGTTCCTTGCCCCCAGTCTTGTCATCATCTTCAAGATAATAATTCTTAACTTGAGAAAAATTGTTTCTCAATTTGGGATACTGAATCTTACATTTGTATTTTGGTGAAGTAAAAATGAGTTTTTTTTAAAATTCCTTCAAGATATTACATCATTGATGTCAGATCTTTTTGATGTAAGATCTTGAAAACATCATCATAGAATCCACTCTAAATCACCAAGAATCTCTAAAGCCCCAAAATTACGTTTTTTCTCAAATTAACAAATATTGCTATAGTAGCAACATTCAGTCTCCTCTTCTACTCTTCCGATGCACTCTTCCACTCCAAGTATCTGCTCCTCCACTCTAGGTCTCTGCTTTTCCACTGCTCCGTAGCTGCTCTTCCACACCCTCTAGCTGCTCTTCCAAAATCTCACCAGCGTCACCCATTCTCCTCATGATCCAATGCAGTAGGCAATCAACGGAACACAGATTAGTGCTCATTTCCGTGTTGGGCTATAACCTTGCAGCAGCACTCAACAGCGTTCATGGCCGGCACCCACTCGCCAGACACATCCTGCTGACAGCATCTCCACCTGTCTAGGCTCTTTCAAAGTTTTCCATCTGTAGTGTCCAGCCCTCAAGCCCCCTGATCTCCACCAATGCTCTTCAAAAAGGTGGTCTTGCACTCCAATACATCCCATAAATAATCAATTGACCACTTATCAAGGAAAGTAGAGAATAAAGTCCACTAAACTTAAGATTAATAACGATGACTAGTGGCTTGAAGAGCCCTTGCTAGGCACGGTAGGACAAAGTATCTTGAGAGGGTTTTGAGAGGGGCCTCAACACCTTTCATCCACTTTGAGCATGTTGGAGTCACTAGTGGAGGTGCTATGAGTTGAGGCAAACAAGGGGAAATAAGCCTTGAGTTAACTTGAACCTCGAGGAGCACCTTGTACACCACGGCAATAACTTAGGGCCAAGTGGACAAGATTTAGAAACATCTTTTTAAGAGTTCTCTTGTAGTCAACAAGATTTGAGGTCACCTCTCAAGGTGACCCTGAATCTTGTTCATTGGACAAAGCACTTACTCTTTTGCTACTTCAATCTTTTTTCACTTTATGTAAAGTTTGGACATTTAATTCCTAATACCAAGCCTTCCACCGGATGGACAAACTCAAGTATGACAGGGCAATTTCCCACAAAATGAAGGGGGCAAAACACTAGACAAAGAGTTTCATCCACTAGGAGGTGCACTTCATGTCTAAACCGGGCCTTGGGAAATTGCCATGTCATATTTGAGTTTATCTGTCCAGTGAGAGGTTTCACATTAGGAACCGGATGTTTGGTGGAGTTGTATTTCTATTCCCAATTGACATGATTTTGTCTTTACCTCACATGAAGTGAGAGGGAGTGCTTTGTCTAATGGACAAGATTTGAGGTCACCTCCGCAAGGTGACCCCAAATCTTGTTCATTACAAGAGAACTCTTCAATTCAGCTAGTGGGTGATGACATGGCATTAACACCTAATGGCATTCCGCTTCATAGTGAAAGCTCCAGTGGACAAAATTCTCCCACTAGCCAATGAGATGTTCCTAAATCTTATCCACTTCTCAATTTGAATGGGCCTTAGCTTTGTATTTTTTAAGCTCTAAAAGCTATTTGTGCACAAACTCAAAGCATCATTATTCCAACACTCCAAACAACTCATTAATTGTAATACTATCTTTTGCTTAGTGTAAGATTGGAACTTGTGATTATTATCATTGGAAGTGGATAATTAATTTTTGAATAAGTACAATAGTATATAGATATAAAAATTGGACCTTAAAAAAGATAAGTCCATTGAAAACAAGTTGAAAAGTAAAAAAACATAATGCGCCAAGGCAAATGGTATTTTAAAAAGAAAATCTCATGATCATGGCACACCAAATTAATTTTCAAAATTTTCTTGATTACAAATTCAAGCAGGACAAATAGACAATAGTGTGTAGTATAAAGGGCTTATTAGTCAAGTGTAAACTTAAAAAAAAATCTTTAACCTACTAAGATTGTAGCTCTAATAGTATCACAAAATTTGGAATTGCAAGATAACAGATGTGGGATTTCAAAATGGTTTACAACAAAATTTTGGAAAGTAACTCAAAGGAACTTGTCACGGGTTGGGCAGTAATGTTGTGGCAAGTGAGGTTTGATAATTTTATCACCCACTTCTAGAGGTGGGTGACAACTCAAACTAGTTATGATCTTTGTTTATAAAAATTATCAAGTGATCTTGTAGCTCTTTTCTAGGTTCTAGCAAGCTAATCTTGTTGCTACTAATCATAATACTAAAATCACAAATACCTTTGTAATATCATATCCTAACCTCTTTATTATCACATCTCAACTTTGTGTGATCTTATAAATACAATTATTGTGATCTTTGGTAATATCACATTCTAGCCTCTATAATATCACATCCTAACCTCTTTAACATCACATCTCAACTTTGTGTGAAGGAGTTATGCAAGGGAAGCAACTAGAGTTATCAAGTGGTTTGTGAAGTTTGTAAGGATGACAACTTTGTGGATTGTTGAATGAGCACTCACCTCGTAACTTTGAGCATTAGAGGAAAAATGAGCTCAAGAGAAGGCCCATATGGAAAGTGGTTGCAGGGGTCAAAAGCATTTTAATGTAATGTCCTTTTTCAAATAAAAAGAGACTAATCCCCTATATTTGCTTACAAGTACTTCATGAGAATAATTTCTTTTTACAATATCATATGCTTTTTGTTTGATGAGTGTGCTTGTTTGATTGGGAATTCTAGTCCTAGTTTATTCTTGTGTCCCACTACAAGTCCTTGCATTTGTCATTGTCATGTTATAATACTGTTTTCCATCATCAATCCTTTTGTTATGTACCATGGTACATTTGAGTACTTCACACAAGTTAGAGACCCTTGTGTAGGACCCTTACCTATGCATTAGAGAAAATGTGGACTTGCAAGAGGGATGCTAGGAAATGGTTTAGAGGACCCCAACATTGCATTTATTTTGTCCTTTCTAAACTATACCCCTATTACTGCTCATGGTTGTGATGAGTGCATATGGTGAGATGAAAGCAATTCTATTGGGTAGTTCAAGGGTGTACACCCAAAGTGCTAGAGATATATTGACTAATATTACATGTCCAACCCGGAAGTCAGAGAAGGTAGCGACAAGTTTCTGTCAGATAAAATGTACTCTAGCTAGCCATTGTAGCCCTCTCTTAATAGCTTAAGATGTCAATCCCTTGCAACCTCTTAAAGACTTGACTTTTTCTTTAATGACTTCTCCTACCTAAATAAATAAGGTGATTTGTCAAGGTGTAGGGGCCTTCTCTTGAGCTCATTTTTCCTCTAATGTGAATTATAGGATTATGTTATCCAAAAATCACCAAAAATTTACACCCACTACAGTACTGTATTGGACTGCTATGCAACTTTTGATTTTCCCTTGGGAGAATGTTGATAGTAAGGTATGTACACCCATAAGCGTCAATGTCCCCATAACCGTCACCTTTGAAAATCTTGAAAAATTTGTGAAAGTGGATAGATGTAATGAAAAGAATATACAACATGTGAACATGAAATCTTGAAAGTGATTATGGGTGCAATGGCAATTTGCTCTTTAAATATTCACAACTTATTCTCTTAGTATCAAAATAATACATTCAAAAATGCAAATTCATTATTTTTTTGTTCGTAATAGGATCCTATAATTTGCTAGTTGTTTATTGATACTCATTATGTTCAAAACCCTTAGATTGACGCTTATGGGTGTACATACCTTAAGCTTATTTCTGGGCTTTCAAAAAAAAAAAACTCGTTCCTTTTTCTCGATTACTTCAGGCGGGTAACTTACACGGCGCACCAAGGCAAATCCGAATAGACTAAAAATAACAACAACGTTTACTAACGTTGGAGCTGTTTCTCACTGCACCAAATGATTCTTCTACGGATTAGAATCATAACAGGCTTGCACTCATCTACCAAGTATGCCTACTGATAGCAAAATCTAAAATTCTGCAGACTCGACCAATAGTATCACAAGTTTTATTGTGTACAAAGCTACTCTCGAGCAAAATTAATTAAATTCCACACACAATCATTCTCAAAACGACTTGACACCAATCTACCCTCCAAATCCGCGTGGTTGTACATATTCCTATGCACAAGTAAATACAGAATCGCCACACCCAGGCTCCTCAGCTTAATTTGAGATGCGGTCTGCGCCCTTCTGTGTGTCCCTCTTCACGTCGGACGCAGTGTCTTTTGCTGAATCACCCGCATCCTCAGCCTTGTTCTGCAGATCCTTTCCAGCGTCCTTCGCAGATCCCGTTGCCTTGTCGGCACCGCGCTTCACAGCGTCGCCGGCGTCCTCAACTGCGTTCTGAGCCTTGTCCTGCGTCCATTCAAACATCAACCCGTCTAAGCTACGATGCCCGGATTCTCGCTCACATGGATTCTTCATAACTAGACAGGCATCAGGACCACAATGCAAGACAAATGCAGGATCATGTAAAGCAAACTATGGAGGCGATGGCAGCACGCTTACACCCAAGTTCTCCGCCTCGCCGCGGGCATCACTGCTGGCGCTCTTCGCACTGCCCTCCAGGTCTCTGCCGGAGTCCGCTGCCCTGTCGCCAACCTTCTCAGCCTGGTTCTGCACATCTCGCCCGGCGTCCTTGGCGCTGCCTTGAGCCTCGTCCGCCCCTCTCGACAAGTTGTTGCCTGCTTCATCCACCTTGTCCTCCACGGCTTTCGCTGCGTCCTGCACCTTGTCCTGGGCAGCATCTGCAGTCTCCTTCACTTTGCGCGACCCGCTTGAGAAGACGGCTCGAATCTTGTCGGTGAAACCCTCCGCTCGCACCACTATTGCAGCAGGGCGACCAGCCGTCCGGAGAGTGGCACTAGCATGGGCAACATCGCTCAATCGGAAGCCGTAGAAGCGCGATGCCGAGGCCAGGTGCACTTGGCTAGTGGAGACGTTATTGAGGGGCTGGACTCCTGCAGCAACAGTCATGCTGGCCATCACGGTCGCCATCTCGACAGTACTTTGCTGAAACGGCGTCGAATCACGGGGGATACTGAAATGACAAGTCGATCAGCTGATCGAAATGGAATATTACTATAAACGCAGACGCAGACATAAGACAGAGGGTGAGGTGCAATTGCTGATTGCAGTGAGGGATTTATACTTGCGGGTTGGAAAGCGAAGAAGACGGTGTGTGGAGAATGGGCAGCGTGATCGCAGAGCAGTTGCAGGGGAGAGTGGGACGATCAGATGGGAGCCAAGTGTCGTAATTGGGGCGACGAAAAGTTTATGTCCACGTGGTGCAGCCGCAATGGCCAGGATGGATTACATGGCAGCAGCACTGATCGCCCGCGTGCCGGCGTGCGCAATCGCACCCTCGCAGGGTGCCGGACTGCCGGCGGACAGTCCGACTCCGATCGCTGGCGACAAATCAGGTGCTCTCCATCGCCATGAGTCCACCAAGACCATACCGCCACTCTGGCGAGGGGAGTAGCGACTATGGTAGAAATACCATAAACGGTTAAAATAAGCCACTTTAGCCTGAAGATATGGGGAATTTCTTGAGAAACTAAGCTCAAGAATCAATCTGTGAAGAGGCAAGGATAAGGAAGACTGAAAAAAAAAAGTTCAAGAATGAATATTTTATGCAATATAAATGTGGATTTAGAGTTTGGACCTATTCTCATTTCATAGGTACACCTTAAACGGCTACCTCTAGGACTTATTTTTAAACAAGTTTGAACCAATCAAATGCAAGAAAATAGCATCTTTTTAGGATATTTCAAAATCTTTTTCAGATCCAACTATTGTTGGTTTTAGAACAGTCTACTTCTCCAAGTAGAGGTGAGTAACCATTTATAGTATTCTTACCTTAGCAACCTTGTCCTCACGATCTCATCAACATGGCACCAAGGGGGGGGTGTCCTGGCAACTCTTCTGTCCCAAAGATCAAAGCACCGTCTCTACCAATGCTTCAAGTCCCTTCTTTTGCACAGAAATACAAGGTCCCCTAGATCGTTCCCCTGACGACATTTTTGTGGCAAATTTTCACCACAATCATATCATAATACATTTATGAGAAATTGTAGATGTGAGCACAAATTGGAAGAAACTAGAAAAAGGGTCAAAGACATTTACCTTTGACTTGTTCTTTGTAAATGATTTCCTCCTAGTTATGGCTCTTTTCTCTCGTAAACACATTATTCATTGAATTGGGAAAAAGTGACATTTTGAGACTTTTGAATTTTATGTTTTCTAAAGAGTATTCATTTGACCCCAAATATTATAGCCTTTAGAAGCTTATGGAGTGTTTTTAAATAGTCTATATTTACATCATCAAAAGCGCAATTTCAAGGGCTTGCTATCCAAATAAATTAAATTTGTTGAAGGATTGCTAGTGCAATTGCAACTCAGAAGTTAGGTACTTTAGCAGCCAAGGTAGAGTATCGGCTAGCTTAGCAAGCATTGTGAACTTGTTGGAAATTCTGTTAGAAGCCCGAAATTCATGCTGCTGCCACTTGCCCACTTCCATTCTTTCTCATTCATACCAGAAAAATGAAATGTACCATGAATACTGAAAGTATCACTACAAAATCACATCGCTCATCATAGCCATGCTTGGCAAGTTTCCCTCGTGATCAGGATGCCATGATAAAGCCTAAATTTAGTCGTAGTTTGTATCTCTAGCATTGCAGCCAAGATTGCGTCGGAGGACATTATATAATGTTACAATTCTCTACTCATGATCAACAACGTGAATTGATAATCTCACAACTATTTGCGAATTACGTCATGACAATCAAAGACATATTCGTAAAATATAGTTTGCAAATTAGACAGTACCCACCTTGCAATTAGGCAACGTGGAATATACACAAACTTGTAGATTTTTTTGGTAACCGGGAGCTTGATCTCCTACACCTGGAAGCATGATGCCAATGCAAATGACGTTTTTAACTTGCAATTGCATTTTTATCCTTGTAGTATTTATTTGGATACAAATTTCCAAGGAAGGTTGTATTTGTGCTACCTTCAAAGATTAGCACCTTTTTCTAATCACGTGCCAAAATATATATTAAAGGCAAAGTTTAATCTTCAATTATGACCTTGAGGCTACGTTTGTTCACCTGTATCTCACCACTGACTTTCTTCGAAATTCAAGTTCTTTCATGGATTGTAAATCAAAGTAAAAGGCTAGTATTACCGACGTCTTGTAATCCTCCCCCTCCCAAACATACCACATTAGCTTCAAAGTAAACCAATGGCGTTGTGGAAGTAGTACACGAATAGACCTAGAGCATGTACACATATACTGAACGAGTGTTTGCTGTGAGAGAGAACAGGATTGATGAAAATGGGTAATAAAATGGTTCATTCTTGCATCCTGCTCAGCCTTTTCAAAAAATAAATTTGTCACGTCCTCTGCAGGGCAGCAGTTCCACGCCACGTCATCAATCAGTTGGATGGGTTTTTATGTTTCCACTCAAGAGTTGCTCATATGAATTCGTAATTCATACCGAATATGTCAAACTATTGTTCACATCGTAGCCCGTGCGGATCAGAGCAATATAAGAGGACAGCAGGAGACACCACTTCCATCGAGGTAATGAAAGTGTCAGCTATTAATGTACTAAGGCTTTTCCCCTAAAATGCCACTTGAGTAGGATTTGTCGTTTGCCAATTAGTCACACTCTCATGTGTACAAGCATTGGTCAATTCTGATTTTTTCGTTTGTTTTGTCTTTATCAAATCCACATGCGGAAATTGCGTTATTCAAAATATCAATGTCAGTTGGCCGTTTTCATGGGGCTGCTACGTCCCAGCAACATTTTCAAATGGGTAAGGAAAGTAAGAAGAGAAGAGTGGGCCCAATGATGGTCTAGAGTGCAAAAAATAGGAAGATAGTCTCAGTAAACATGCAAGCATGCACTGAAATTACAATTTCCATGCCAAAACTCTTTCCTTCTTCCCAAAACCTTCGCTTTCTTTCATCTCTTCTTCGTCCCCTGCCTAATGTCAATGGAACATCGCCATTTTCATCGAAATTGCTTTTATACTCTCAAAATCCATGCCAACCTCAAAGAGAGGTTGGAGTTGTTCTCGGATCTGCCAATCGGGTTTGTTACTTTGTTCCGGAGTTTAGTGCAAAAGCTGCTCTTCCAATTTGGTACCAAGTGGAAATATTTTTGCCATAGTTCTGCCTGTATGGGCAGTTTTGGTAAGCATCAATCGTATTCAATCTGAATTCAAACTACAGGGCTTCAAGTTGGGTTCAGTAGAGAACTTCCGCCCTCGTTACGGTGAGACTTACTGTAAGATGATTCCTGTAATCCTTTAAAAATCCCTCCAAAACCCTGGCCAGTTGGTAGGCCTTAGACTTTCCTCTCCAGGCACCATTCCGAAATCTAAAATTTTCCAGCCAGAGGTGTGATGCACGTGACGATTTTTGGACGTTTGGAGAATTGAATATCAACCTGTACTTTTTTTATACTAGAAGTCACTACTGTACTGGTCAAGATAAGTACAAGGACCTTCAAGGTATATTCCTTTAACTCTCAGGTCAAGATTCGCTGAAGGCCAGTTCAGCTCCACCTACTCCATCCGGAGCACATCACTTTGGAATTGATCAACTGCCAGTTCAAACAAGGAACAATTTTCATCGATTTAGGCGCCACTGAAATAGAGCCTGAAACATAGCACTTGTTCAATGACACATTTAAAATGTCATATTCGTTAATTTGGGTCAAAACGGTCGTTTTGGAACTTTTGAAATTTTGGGAAAAAATTGGGATGATCACCCCAAACCAAGCCCCTTTGGTACCCTTGTCCTCACTTGAGAGTAGGAATTTGTGAGGGAAAAAATTTTAGTGGCTCAAATACTTTTGAATCTAGTTTGAGGTGACTAATTTGGATTGAGGTGGAGTACAGAATGGTACCTTCGTTTTTCCCAAACTAACAAATATGACGTTTTAACTTCTTGTGCTCTATTCAATGAAGTTCATGTAGATAAAATTCAGTAGCCTGAAGAGAGGCTGCCTTTCCCTCTTTTCAAGTATCATCCATGAACTTCATCCTGACACAAAAAAACAAAAATCCAAAAGATTTTTTTTTTTTTTTTTGTTTTAAATTTTTTGACTTGGCTAGCCCGCACATTGACGTATATGCACTAAACTAAGCCTCTCTTTCATAAACTCTCTGACAAATTCAACCAAGTGTCCCCATAGCTAAAGATGGATGTGGAATATTCCACACCATTTCATCTGGAGAGAGAGCAGCGCCTGGTAGCGCTACTAAATGTTATGTAATTCTCGAATGTTTATGTCTCTTAAACATTGGAGATCAAATGTCCAATGTTTTACATGTATGTTTTCCGAAGTTTTGTGTCTTCTAACTTGAACGTAACTCTTGATGTTTTGCAAGTATTTCCCAATGCCTTGTGAGCGTTTCCTATGTTTTTCAAACAAAAGCAGTTTTGAACTGACTTGGATAACCCATACTTAGTTAGAGGTGGCATAAAACTTGCAATGACCTACAACAAGAGATCATCCAAGCGGGGACTTACGCTGCTAAGAAAAAGCTGAAGATCAAGGTGGGAAGCAAGCTCTCGCACTCCACCACCAAGCTCGTGTGCTCCGGCGGAGAGGACGGTATCTTTCTGAGCACTAGGGAGTCCCTAGTTTTTTTCGGCACCAAAGTGCCAGTCTCCACCACTAGACTTTTGTCCTTCCAATTTTGCTCCAATGTGGAGGGGAGAAGTGGCACTTTGGTGCCAAAAAAAAGGGGTTGTTAGGGATTAGGCATCCGTGGTGCACGTTGACAAAGACGGCAACTTTGTCACAACGCAAGCCGACATCTGCAAGACTTGGTGAACATGCTTGTAGATGCAGGCCTATCTCTTGTTCAAGTCCCCTACTAGGACGGGTTGTCACTGGCATCACGGTTGTCACATTGGACCGTCTGTCCACTTGCCTGTACACCCAAAATGATTGAGTAAACTCATAGTTGATTTCAAAAAATGATAAAAAATGACAAAAAAATTGTACATACATGTTGGTGACATTCATTGTTGTCAACATGAAATCAAAATGTGGATTGAAAATCATATCATGTAATAAAAATGAAAATAATGATTTGATTTATTACTCTTTAGGTCAAATATCCTAAAAATACCCTAAAAAGTGAGAACAAACACATCTGTCGGTCCAATCTGATTTGTCCATCTGCCTATGCTGTCCGATAGCCTGAACTCACCGGAAGTAACAATGAAGCTCGACGAAAACGTAGTACAGGAGACCGAGCAAATCAGTTTGTTCAAGTACAAAGCCAACTGAAGCCTCACTGGAGGAACAACCGCAACCTGGCGTTTGACGGAGTAGCGAAGACGTATCCTGATGTGAAAAAATTCTTGAAGGTGGTGAGGAAGTAAGTTATGATCCGGAAGGATTGTTTTCAAGCGGGTGGTCTGATGCCATAGTTGGAATTAATGGGAAACGTTAACGCTCGGGGAGCTACCACTTATAAGCCCTTCTGCTCGCTGGAGGGGTTGTGCGTGTGCTTTAAAGATGTGCATTGCAATCCGGGAAAGAAGTACTTCTGTAGGCTGGGAAGGGTTTTCTCCAAAGCACGAGTTTGTCGAGTTTGTCGATATGAGCCTTGAGGTCAGGGTTGTTACTTCAGGCAAGATTTTGCTATCAGAAACCACAGGCAGATGCACATGTCCTCTATAGTTTTTAAGGGCATTTTTAGGGTTTTTGACCTAGAAAAAGAAGAATCAAATCAGTACTTTTTATCTTTATTGCGTGATATGATTTTAAATCCACATCTTGACTTCATGTTGGCAACAATGAGTGTCACTAACAAGTATGGAGTAAGTTTTTTTCATCATTTATTATTATTTTTTGAAGTCAACTATGAGTTAATTACATCAAACAGATACTAGCTCAATTGAACACTCCGGGTGGACAAACAAGCGAAGGGACGGGCAGTCCAATGTGACAATCGTGCTTGAGATTACACTAATATAGATGTACCCATTAGCAAGCGTTGAAGAATTCCAACCCTATGTATTTACAAAATGAATATCCTAAGTACACATGGATTGCAATTTAGACACGCTCGCTAATGGGTACGTCTACCTTACTTAACTGCAGCACCAAATGCTCTGGAACAGTTCGTTTATGGATCCGTTCGATTACAGTGTTACAAAGACGAACGACGGTCAAGCTAGAACTTAGGACATACGTGATCTAAGTTACGGTTCTTTGAAGCTTATTACTAAGATGCCCATCAGCATCAATTGCAATCCAATAATGAGCTGCATTTTCGAGATTGCACGCGTGCATGTGGTGTATGTTTCTCATTTCTCATGTTCACATGCAATACTGACAATACAGCATCATACGTGGTTGTCACTTTGGGTGAGATTTGGCCATTGAACAAGTCAATATATGGTTGTCATTTTGGGCAAGATTTGGTTATTGAGTAACCCACAAAATAGAAGGCATAGAACACGTTATTTGTTAAATTGGGAAAAATAGAGGTACCATTTTGTACTCCACCTTAAACCCAAAAAGTCACCTTAAACTAGATTTGAAGGTATCAAATTTAGTTAGAGCCATTAAAATTTTTTCCCTTGCAAATTCCTCCTCCTAGGTGAGGGCACATGTACCAAAAAAAAACGATGTGAGCTTGGTTTCAAGGGGTCACCTTAAACCTTCAGAAGTCCCAAAATGTAATGCTTTTCCCAATTTAACAAATAACGCATTATAGATACACTTGTATGTTCACTTTTGTTTCTTAGGGTACTTTTAGGGTTTTTGACTTTACAAAGGAAAAATCAAGTTACTATAATTTTTCATTTTTATTACTTGATATGGCTTTAAATCCATGTTTTGACTTCATATTGACAACAATGAGTGTCACCAACACGTATGAAGTAAAAAAATTATCATTTTTTATCATTTTTTAGGGTTTATTATGAGTTGACAACACCAGACAAACATGAGCTCAATCATGCACTTCAAACAAACGGACAAACAAACGGTTAGATGGCGGGCAATCCGGTGTGACAACCATGTACAAATGGACAATCTAAACAAATGGATGTGTCCATCTAATATCACATTTTAGGATTTTTAACCTAGAAGAGAAGAATCAAATTACTAATTTTTATCTTTATTATATGATATGGTTTTGGATCCACATCTCACGTGTGTAATCAACATGTATTACATTAAAAAATTACCATTTTCTGAAGTCAACTGCAAACAAACAAGAACTCAACTAGGCATATGAGGCGGATTGCCAAGCAGACGGAAAATTTGTCCAATCGGTGACAATTGTCATATGGTGTTGTCACATAGTGTCGCAGCCATCTAGTACATTTTGTGCTGATTATGCACCTCCGCTATGATGTTGAAGAGGAGTGAGTGTACACGGGTACCATGTTCATAAGGAAAAGGTCTCCATCCTGGCGGTATGGCCTTTGTGTTGGGGGTGAGCTTATTCGTCGCCTGCGATCAGACCAGACCCTCCGTGGGCGCCGCACACTTGAAGCAATCCGGAGGCGAGCCTAGGCGCGCCTTTTTGGTAAAGACAGGGTCCATCTTATCTTTCCCGAATCCCTTCTTTTCCTTCAAATCGACCCCCAAGTGAAAAACTTCAGAATTTCTGAGTGTTGAAACGTTAGAAGCTGAAAATTTTGAATCATTCGGATTCAAAGATCCTCGTTTCGCCTACATTGAATAAATTGATAAACTTGAACGGCTACAATATAGGGGTACATTTTTTTTAATATTCTTGTTAATAAAATAATAGATCTCTTCTACTTTGGAGTCTTTATAAAGAGAAGTTTGGGAAAAGATGGAGGTAGACTTTGCATTTACTAAAAATATTTGTTTCCAGATTGTTTCTAACGCACACCAAAGTAGGGTTGCTTGCAAAGCATTACATTCGACACAATTTGGAAGTGAGTTTTTTTTAGTAAACATAAGGCCCATCTCCATCTTTCTTAACCCCTGAGCACCCAGCCCAAATTTGTGCCGGGTTGGGCCTTGTTGCACACAATTTGGCGCAATAAGTTCAAAAACAACATTTAGAAGAGTTAGCCTTTGATCTTGTACAATGCTTAGGGTTTGCAGATGCATGAAAAATTTGGTAAATGTTCATTGCATTGATCAAAAGATTATATTGGTTAAAATCAATATATTGTTGAAAATGGAGAGGCTACAATTGGAGCTCTGAGGCGCTCAAGGGTTAAATCCCATCTTTTCCTTTGATAGGACTTAAGGGGAAAATTTTCACAATACTCACATGAGAGAAATTTCCTAAATTATAGATTTACAATGGTAGGCTAAATTTGGGTACTTTTGAATTGATGTTTGGATTCAAAAATGTTCACTTAATATATTGGTGCTAGAATAAGTAAAATTGACTACAAGCTAGAGATAGATTTTTGCCATTTTCTTCTGAGGAAAATAAATGGAAACTTTGATGGCTACCATTAATTGAAGTTGGCAATACTTGTATAGATGCCCTTGGCTTTTCAAAAATTGCACAAATACTCTTAGACAATAATTTTGAAGCATTTGCTCTATTGTGCATGCCACTTCCTTCTCCTTTAGTGTGCATGTTGCTACATGAATAAAACAATATAAGGTAGGCATACCTATTGCCCACCACCTCCCAATGCCGCACTCCACATTTGAAGTGTTCTCCATACACTCTTAGATCCAAAGTGGAGCAATGAATACCATTTGCACAAGGAAATCTTGCCATATGTCAGTTGCTAAGTTGGTTTGGATGCAATGTCAAGGTTAGTCTACACTTAATTTTAGGGTCCTATGAGTTGTAACTTTGCCCTTTAATATAAAATATTTTACAATACTTTTGTCCACAAAAATGATGTTCCATGATAGCTTGTTGAAAGGCTAGTCTTATGAATTTTTTTCTTGAATTTTCTAAGATCTTGTGGTACCCCAAACCCTTAAACGGGTGGATATGAGTATACCTACCTTATACACAAAGGGAGATGGAAGTGGCATGCATTGTAAGGTAGGAGCACCCATCTTTGTGAGGGTCTCCATAAGCGTGTCCTCTAAAATTTTGAAAAATCTGTGGAAGTAGATAGATGTAATGACAAAATGTACAACATGTGAACATGAAATCTTAAAAGTGGTTATGGGTACAATGACAGTTTGCTCTTTAAAAATTCACAAATTATTCTCACAATATCCAAATAATAAATTTGAAAGTGGAAACTCATTATTTTTCTCTTGCTAATAGGATCCTATAATTTGCTAGACGTTTACTAATAGTCATCACATTCAAAACCCTTAAACTCATGCTTATGGGTGCTCCTACCTTAGAACAAACGTTTGGGAAATACAATCCAAGGCCGGGTATTTTTGCAATTTCTGAAAAACTAATGACATCTGTACAAACATCGCAAACTTCAGTGGTATCCATCAAAATGAACTTTTCCCTCCTAATATCCACGTAAAAGATCCACGCAAAAGAAAAAGAGGGGTTCGGAGAAAGATGGAGGTGGGCCCTGCTGCTGCCCTGCATTTAAAAAAAAGCACACTTCTGGATTGTGTCTACTGCGCGGCCCCTGGGAGGGTGCGATCGCAGCCGCTCACTGGTGCTGCCACGAAATCCATCGGGGCCACTGAGGCGGCACCACGTGTAGATAGGTTTCACATCGCCTCACGTACGACACTTGGCGTGCCGTCGCAAGCCCCACACTCCGCTGCAACTGCTCTGCGATCACGCTGCCCATTCTCCACGCTCCGTCGTCGCGCTCCCCCAACCCTCCCGTATAAACCCCTTCGCTCCACTGCGCAATTCTATCTTAACCCAGACATCTTATCCTCTCCTGCATTCATCGCCATCGACTCTCACACTCTCCTCGATCAGCTCCGCGTCTCGTCTTTCCAGTTTCCCTCGTGAGTCGACGCCGTTTCAGCAAAGTATTATCGAGATGGCGACCGTGATGGCCAGCATGACTGTTGCTGCAGGAGTCCAGCCCCTCAATGCCGCCTCCACCAGCCAAGTGCACTTGGCGTCAGCCTCGCGCGTCGGTGGCTTCCGATTGAACCAGGTTGCCCGTCTCACTCTCCGCACAGCCGGTCGCCCTACCACGGTGGTGGTGCGAGCGGAGGAGGGTTTCACCGACAAGGTGAAGTCTGCCGTTGGAGGAGCGGCCAACAAGGTACAGGAGACCGCAGGAGCGGCCAAGGATAAGGTGAAGGACGCAGCCGGAGCTGTGGAGGGCAAGGTCGAGGACGCAGGCAACTATTTGGCCAGTGGGGCGGACGAAGTGCAGGATAAGGCCAAGGACGCTGGAAAGGACGTGCAGAACCAGGCCCAAAAGGTTGGCGACAAGGCAGAGGACGCTGGGCGGGATGTGAAGAGCCAGGCGCAGAAGGTTGGCGACAAGGCTGAGAGCGCTGGCAAGGACCTTGAAGGCAGCGCGAAGAGTGCCAGCAGTGACGCCCGCGGCGAGGCGGAGAACTTGGGTGTAAGTGTACCACCATCGTTTTAGCACATTATCTTGCCTGATTCTGCATTTGTCATACATTGTCGTCTGGCTGCCTGCATGCTTGGCTGAGAAGAATCTATGTGAGCGAGATTCCGAGCATTGTAACTGAGGCGTGCATGTGCTTGTATGGATTTAGGACAAGGCCCAGAACGCAGTTGAGGATGCTGGTGACGCTGTGAAGCGCGGTGCCGACAAGGCGACGGGATCTGCGAAGGAAGCTGGAAAGGATCTGCAGAACAAGGCTGAGGATGCGGGTGATTCGGCAAAAGACACTGCATCCGACGTGAAGAGGGACGCACAGAAGGGCGCTGACCGGATCTCGAATTAAATTGAGTAGCTTGGGTGTGGCGATTCTGTATTTACTTGTGCATACGAATATGTACAACCACGCGGATCTGGAGGGTAGAATGGTAGTAGAGTAATGCAACAGTAGTAGTGGTGGGAGTTATTGTTTTTGCAGAGAGCAAGTTGTTAGCGTTGATAAAGGGGATTGTGGATGTGCGGCAACTCCTCTATCTTGGGAACTTACTTCTTGAAACGATGAATGCAATATAATTAGGTTTCCCAAGCATCAATTAGTACTTTGATCATAATCTCTGTTATAATTCTCGGAGGTATTATTTAGACATACTCATGTCGAAATGTTGAGTTAAAAAAGCTACTTAGTCCTATTTTGATATTTGTTAACTATGATTGGAACTGGATAACCTCCTGTTTTGTATATCTGTAGTGCTTTGCAAAAATTCAAATTGAAAGAAAGTGTCAAAATATTGATTAGGTTCAATTGTAGATTGCAGAATAGCGAAATGGAAGAGGAATTCTTGAAAAGTAAAGCATGCTGTCTGCTTTGACACTGACAATTGCCCAGTAGAATTGACTGTATCCCATTTCATCATAATTTTCAAATATAAAAGGATTTGCCATTGATGGGATTCCTTTTCGAATGAACCTCGCGAATTTGAAAATATACAAGACATTTTGGATGAAGTGAAGATCACTTTCTAGAAATCAAGAAGCTTTTTCTTTGCTTTTAGATTTATCAGAAGCATTTGAATTGTATGGCGTTGCCTACTACACAATATTCCTATAACACACTGTAAGTAAAACTAGCTGTCTTTCATTTCATATTCAAATTCCAATGTAACTTTAATCCAGTACTTGGGAACAATTTTGAAATATGACGTTTTTGAATGAAAACAAAAGCTTGAAATAATAGGAAGAAACATAAAACTTGTAAAAGTTCATTGAGAAATGTTTTAGGCACTTCGTTGATTCAGCTTCTTCACGTACAGAAAATCTTGTAGAACCTCGACGAGGAGCTGTCCAACACCAAAAGCTGCACAAGCAATCTAAGGAGCACTTCCCAGAAAAAAGTTGGTTGGCAGTCCTTACATTTCAGGAAGAAACAGCCTTGTTTGACCATTCACGAGCCACTTCCAGGCTTGGCATGGATTGGAGTGGCATGGATTGGAGGGGCAATAGAATGACGTGTAGGATAACAAGATCTTTTCAAGTCCTGATTTTGTATAATGTCTTAGCTACAATAAAACCAAAAAACTGGGGTGTAACGATGAAGGAAATTGCTAAGAGCATCTCTTGCCACCTACCAAGCCCCCAAAAACTAGGTTTTACTACAAGAAAAATTGTCTGCAGTGACACATGCAAATTGATTAAAATGTCCAAATTGACAATAATTTGATAAAAACATGTTTTAATTGACAAAAAATTGTTTGAATTAAGGTGACCTAATTGACAAAAAATGTCTAAATTGACACTACTCTCTCCAAATTTGGAGGGGATGGGAGTAGCAAGTAGCACAACAAGGCATGAGGTTCTTCTATAGACTAGAAGGTTTCCGAGTTTGTACTTGCGTTACAACAAATCGCATTAGTACATCTAATTACAAAGTGATGTTGTGGCATGAACAATGCATGAATTGTGCAAGAACAGAGCTTGGCAAGGACTGTGAAGGGGGCATGGAGAAAGCTCAAATTTGAAAAGAAGGGACTCTCAACTTGAAGGCCTTGCTCATGCATAAGGACAAGTAGAGTGCTGTTGGGGACTTCAAACTTGGAAGTTGGGAGCGCAGGGGTCCGATGCGGGTGGCAAGAGAAATCCCACTCAGAAGAATACGCACCGAGCCAATACTTGGACGAAAGTAAAATTAGTTGCTTACATGGATGAACTTGCATTCTTGGATGAACTTGCATTCTTGGATGATTTTATCCATGTTTTCTTCACCCCTAAATGATCAAGAATACTTTTCTTGCTTGTAGAATGCATTTTTGAAGTTTTGGAATTGTTGTTGTAAGTTCATTATTAAACATTGAGACAAAATTGTAATTGTAGGACCTTGAATATTGAGGTTTTTACATGGTGCTACCAAGAAATTTCCAAAAATACCACATGAATGTTAACATATTTGTGATTGAATGTGGATGATATAGAACTTATTGTTTTTTTGGAGGTGCACTAAATTGGATTTGCAAAAATGACAACTTTTGTGTACAAAATTAGGAAACAACTTTTGATGATTCAATATTTATTGTCATTGCAACTAATGACTCCCCTTCCAAATTCATGATCACAATTCACAAATGAGCCTACAATACAACAGTTAAAAAGCTACCACGTACTACAAAGAATTTTCTTAACTCCAATTATCAACCAAAAATCATCATGAATAAAGAGAAGTCAATGGTGGATAATTACTAATTCCTATGAGAGAGACATTTCAAGTGAAATTAGCTCAAAAACACATTTGAAATTTAGTACATGATGAATTTTCAATAGGACCTTCCTTGCCCAAGGGAGAGATCTTGACTTTATTCTCAAGTTTTTGTCCGCTTGCCAATGTGGCAACTTGTCATAAGCTCTTTAAGGACCATTTTTAATCACACTTTTCAATGAACAACAAGCATGCTTGCACTTAAACTTTCACCAAAGACAATTGGAATGATATATGCTAGTCATTCTAATTGAACATTGAAACTGATTCCAAATAGTAACTTCTCCAAAATAAAATTATAACTAATTCAAATCTTTGTCTTCAATCAAATCCCAAAGTTTTTTTATCACCAATTTGGTGCCCTGGGCCTTTAGGGGTTAACCTGTGTGCATTTTAGAGTGCTTATTACTCGGCCAATGGAAAACCCAAAATCAAAATTCCGTGTTGCTCCTTGTTCTCACCAAGCAATTTAACCGATCAAATTCCTAACTGCAAATTCATCTAGTTAACAGGTGCAAGAGTCCAATATCAGCCCAGGTGCCATGGTGACATTCTTAGATCGTGGATAAGTTTAGCACATCTGTCCGCACTGAAATTGGAGCCCTAGCATCTAGGTTGCGTACCAATATGTGATTCCATTTTAATTTCCTTTGACAGTTCAGGTGCAGATTGGTTCAATTTGGTTTTAATCCCTAAGCGCCCAAGCCATTTCCACCCAAATTAGGGTTTCAAGAGACCTACAACTTTGATGCATTGTATCTCAATCAATCTAATGATCCATGACCATTGAAAATAATGGAACACCTACTTAGAAAACCGCTTGAAAATTTTAAGAACAATTGATTGTGGGAAATGAGAGATTATAACATTTGATCAAACATGTGATGGCAAAATTTCATTTTTGGTAGGTAGTTGTTATTAATTTTTTCCAAAATTCTATAAGCCCTTGATTTGTCTCAATTTTGGTGAGTAGCAAGAGTAGATGTGAATGCATACACTAGCAAATTATTGAATTTTGCACTTCTTTGTATGTTAAGTTTTAGTCTTCAAATTGCTATTGCATTGAAAATGATGACCAACACAATTGGTGAGGTTGCCACAACACGGGTTTAGAACATGCTTGAACCCTTATTGGCTAATCTTTTGGCATCACAAAGTACACCCAAGGAAGCTTGAAATAGATTTTGACCCCTTGCAACCTATAAAAAGTTGCTTACCACCCTGCTCCATATGCATGGTGTTCCATTCAATTGAGGGTGTTTAGGCACTTGCATAATGTTTGGCTTGCCCTAACATTGCTCAACTTGCATGAACCACTTGAATGCCTTGATAATTGTAGCTCATAGCAAGGTTAAAATATTAGATTTGGTACCTCAAAGAGATCTATGAAATCATATGAGGATTCTTTTGGTTTGGATAACATTTTATTTTGAGGGTAAAACAATGAGCCATGAGCAGTAAGTCAAGATTCTATGAGAAAGAATTGATTGTGAGCTCAAAATCAATAGAAATACTAATAATTTAATAAGTTTTTCAAGAGATGGAAAGTTTTAAATGCACAACTATAGGGCCCTCTGTACAGAACCCGGACAATAATTTTTGCCAAAAGGGTCAAATTTTGTAAAACAAATATTATTGTGTTTTTGACTAGTTTTTGGCAAAATAAGTGTATAATTGTGCTCAAAGGTACTAATGGAACCATAATGTATGAGTCAAATAGAAAAATCTAATTACCATAAAGAATGGTTCTTTTTACAAAATTAGGACAGATACTCCCCAAGATTGAAATATATGTCAAGAGAATTTGAAACATTTTGGAGATGTATGCTAGAAAAAAGATATGCATATGGAGGTTACCTACATATCCATGCTTTCAAATTTCAAAAATTCATCACCAATGTTTTTCAATTAATTATCATGCACAATCATAATTAGTATACAAAATGATTCATCAAATATTGAGTTTGAGTTTTTTCAAATTCAATTTTGCTATACTTGATTGGTTTGCTAGTAAGATTTAAATTTTTAATGGTGTAAAATAAGAAAATGTCTTTTGTATTCTCCAATATGCTAAGTTTTGTGAATACCAAAAGGGTACAAAAAAATTTATTGTTTGGGTATTGTACATGGTTATAGGCAAAATTTGGTATTTTGACAAAAATCCAAGCTCATGACTCACAACTCATGGATCCCTGGCCACTCACAATGTAACATTCTCCATTTTTGATCCTTTGAGGCGTTCAAAGGTAAACTTTTAAACTCCAAGCTAGTCATTGTATTTGCTTGGTACAATGATGCTACATTGGTGTGGCAAGTGTTCACATATTTTAATATTGTTTTAAAAAGTTGCATAAGTCAACATTGCATGTTGTCCTCATGAAAATTGCAAAAAGAGCACTATGGGATCTAAGGTAGGAGCTCCCATCCTCATGAGGGTCTCCATAAGCGTGACCTCTGAAATCTTGGAAAATCTATGGAAACAAATAGATGTAAAGACAAGAATGTACAACATGAAATCTTAATAGTGGTTATGGGTACAATGGCAATTTGCTCTTTAAAAATTCACAACTTATTCTCATAGTATCCAAATAATACATTCAAAAGCGCAAACTCATTATTTTTCTGTTGCTAATAGGATCCTATAATTTGCTAGACGTATACTAATAGTCATCATGTTCAAACCCTTAAACTCACGCTTATGGGTGCTCCTACCTTAATACTGTGTCTGAAAATCTTCTCATATGCAATTTGGATTACCTATAAATTTGAGTAAACTCAATAGGGTTATTTTTTGCTAGCCCATGACGGGCCATGTCTTTATGATCACTTCAAAAAAAATTAGATGAAAAAAATAGCATCCTACATAGTGCTTTTTTATTGTCCATCAAACAAAACATGTTTACTTTGGCATTGAAGGGTCAAGTCTCACTCCACAATTATGAGTACTTCTTTTGTATTCAAATTTAAAATTATTTAGAATTTAACTTTACAGTTTTTTATATACATGTAATGATAGTAAACACAATCAATTTCAACCTCTTGATCAATTATGTTTTGAAAACCATGTGGACTTGGAACTTGGAGTATGGGACATGGAACTTGGAGTATGGGACATGGTATAAAATGTCTCTTACATCATATGATAACATAGAGATTTTAATCAAAAAGACAACTAGAGTTAAACCTTAAACATCATAAGAGTGTTCAATTGCTTACCAAAGTATCACATGTACTCAATTTGGAAGGGTTGTAACATCATCAAATTTTCTAGATAACTTGATAGTTGTAGAAAGAACAACACAAAATTGTGATAATCCTTGTGATGTAATTGATATGCTTTTTGAGTTCACATCAAGAGAAATCTAATAAAAATAACCTTCATGTTTTATATATTGAATTCTAAAATGCTTCTTTCAAAGAGCCATAAAATTTCCATTTTTGAAACCTACTGAAAAACTCAAAGTGGCATAATATGCACATTATTAGCAACACATATCTTAATTTAATTGGATATTTTTAATATCAAGAATTAAGTGAACTGCAATGCCTAACTTTGAAAATCACCCTTGATTTAGCAAAGTTGCTCAAATGTTACAAATATTTCTACCTTGTTTACAATTTATGGAATTCATCATTGTGATTCTATTGGATACATAAATGGGATTTCCTTATAAATTTTTTTTCTATGCATCATCTTAAATGGTTTTAGTATTGAAAATAAGGAACATACACAAGTACAAAGAATGAACAACTTTGCAACGTAAAGTTTGTAACAATTTCAAATAAACATCAGATTAACATCATAGTTTTACATGTTCATACAAAAAATATTTCTCTATGAGATGCATGCAAAAGTTCAATCATACCTTACAACACTTTGTTGACCAAACAAGGGATTAAACCAAAGTAAAATAGTTGTTACTTGTTCTTGATTTGTGAAAAGGCCTATGCACCTCAAATATTGGTATGTTGTGTTATGTAAGTGTAAAACAAAACATGCAAATTTCCAAGTCATCATAGTTCTCAAAAGATGTGCTAGAAAATTTATAGTAGAACATCTAAAATCAATATTAGCACTAATAACAAGCTTTTGGCTATTATCCATTGTAACTATCTTCAATTTCACTATAAATCAAGATATTTTTTCCATAGTAAGAGATTGAGTATTTTGCAATAGTTAAACTCATTTGCGAACAAAGGTGCACAAGTTAACTTGCCCTTACCATATAATTTACAAACTGATGTCTTGTTTTTGAAAGAGGCTTTGCAAAAAAATTCCAGTCACATATTTGTTTAAGAGATTTGACCCAAAATTTTAGCATGAAATCACAAAAGAATAGAACTTGATAGAATCATGAGTGTAAAATCCAATTAATTGAATCAACATCATAATGTATATTTATTGTGTTTCACTAGGGTTTTTTAATAAACAAAACCCTTCTTTGCTACATACACAAATGATCTAATATCACATTGTAATTCGTATTTCAATTGCCTATTTCAAGCTCAAAACCTTCAATTAGAATTTAATCAATGATCTTATCTGTCGCAGTCTTAGAAAACTCTACAACAAATAATCTCTTCAAGCAATCTTTTGCAAAAGCATTGCTTATTGTTTCTATGCACAATTTTTGAAGTTTAAATTTTTATCACTTCTTCCTTCAACTGAGGCAAAACTACTTTAATTGATTCCAATACAAATTATAAATTCCCCTTTGATTTAATATATTGAAGTTCATAATAATCTATATTTGTATTTGAAGTCACAGCAAAGATATAGGAAGGTTGCAACATTTTGTAGCAAAATTTGTGGGACATTACAAAGTTTGAAAGAAACATCTGTACTTGAACATGCAACGTAATACACATTGATTAAATGTTTCCAATCTTATTTTGATTTTGGGTCCCTCATGAAGGTGCTGTCCTGCAATCACTGTCAAGATAGGAGATAATCAGAAAGTATATTAGATCTGCCTAAAACCTTAGTTTTTGTTTTGTTGAGTGTTTGAATTTTTCTCTTCCATCTTTGTTACTTGACTCGCAAGGGAGCTCTAAAATACTACGCAAGGAACAAACGTAGCTCATGCCATTCAGCAAATTTTTTTGACATGGAACATTTGTAAGAACCTTATACTGAACAGATGAACACTCTGTACTGGTAGCAAATTTAGGAGAACTTGTCTGATATTTCTTGTACTGTGGACATCTTTTTGAGAACTGCCGTGACCTCATTTGTTGTATCGAAGTTGCGTGGACTTCTTGACTAAAACAGGACATAAGTTTTATTTAAAGATATGTTCACACTTGGTGTTAGGAGAGCGGTTTAGCAACAAACGCGTTATTCGTTAAATTGGGAAAATTATTATATTTTGGGACTTTTGAAGAATTCAGGTGACCACCTAAAACCAAGCTCACACTGTTTTTTTGGTACACGTGCCCTCACCTGAGAGGAGGAATTTGCGAGGGAAAAAATCTTAGTGGCTCAAACTAAATTTGATACCTTCAAATCTAGTTTAAGGTGACTTTTTGGATTTAAGGTGAAATACAAAATGATACCTCTGTTTTTTCCAATTTAACAAATAACGCGTTAATATGAATGTAGTCTAAAAGTGTGTATAGATGCATCTAATTATCTTCAGCTCCTACCACTCTTAACCAAGTGTGAACATACTTTTAGTCCAGCTGGTTGCTATTCCTCACAATGAACAAGTAAAGCTAATATATAAAATATATTTGACAAGTCCCGACTCTACTAAGAGTGAAAGTCTTCAAGCAGGCAGAGCAAAATATCTACGGGCTAATCAGATGCACAGAATATGTATACAACATTCAAGTAAATATGGACTATCCAAAATATAAGAGTAAAAGTCCAAAGCAGTGGCTTGCAAAACATTAAGGATGTTTACAAAAAATAGGGAGATGCTTGTCAAACTTTGAAAAATAATTGTAAAACATCCAAAAATATGTCCAAATCAGAAGGCATGTAAAATTTAGGAACAACATTTGCAAAAGATTGGAGAAATCGCTAATGCTTGAGGACATAGAGAATTTCTAGCACTTGAATCATAGTCCATAACTAGTAAATCGTGTCATATATTTATTCAAGATGAAACGGTACATAACTTCCTTACATAACTTCCTTTCATCGTTCCAACTTTGGTGCATGCTACATTCAAAGTCTCACTCAATCCACCAGGTGTCATCCTTTACTACAAAACTATTCCAAAGACATAGAGCCCAACGACTTACTTCAACATTCCAACATAAACTGATAAACTCCCACAACTGTCTGAAACTCTGCATTGTCACAAACAAAGGGCATAAGGCGTGCCCTGTCTGTGCTCAGGTGTAGCGTAGCTGATCACTGACCTCCTGGAATGACTTGGCCTGCACAATAGACACAAAATTTTTTAACTTTGTTGCCAAAAAAAATGAGCTAACATGAAGCTTGTGAGACTAAGAGACTTGGGCGAGTTAAGAAGACTCTGGAATTTAATTTAGGGAAGTTTTCATGGATACCCCTGAAGTGTGCAATATTTGCATAGATACCCCCGCTTTTCAGAAATTGCACAAATGCAATTGGACCATAATTTTTAGGCATTTATTTGTTGTGCTTGTACTTCCTCCACGATCAATGTTGAAGAAAATAATGTAAGGAAACAAAAAAGAAGCAACGTGCACACCAAGGAAGAAGGGAAGTGGCATGCACAACAAAACAAACGCCTAAAATTTTGGTCCAAGAGTATTTGTGCAATTTCTGAAAAAGCAGGGGTATCCATGCAATATCGCAAACTTCAGGAATATCCATGAATTTTTCTCTTTAATTTATCATTCAAATAAAAGCAGCTTTGGTAAAGAAGGTATACCATTGCACACGCTGCCAGCCTTGAACATGAGCTTGCACTTCTGAGGGAGTTTGATAGCATACTGTGGTTTGGCACCGGACTTAGCAAACTGAGGATCATTTGCAGCCTGGCAGAGGCAAGCCGGGCCGGAAGCAGAGATATAATTCTGCAGCCCAGAGCAGCAGGCTGCAGACGGCATTGCATCAGATACTGTGGCCGCATAGCAGGGTGCCAAATTTGGGGGTGCGCCGCATGCCGCCTGCGTTTGCTTGAGCAGTGTGCTCAGTCCGAGGAGCAGCAGTAGCACTAGAGCAGGGCTTGTCATGGTGAAGCTCATCTTCATCGCCATGCTGTAGAGTCTGGCTGAAAGAAATGAAGAAATATCTGTGCTTGGAATCAACTCGAACGGTGATAAAATAGACTGAGAAAAGATCTGAGTTTAGGAATGTAGTTGCGTCGATTATAATGCTTGATGTTATAATTGCTGATGTGAAAGATTTCACATCAGTCAGGGCCAGGACACTAGTATTGATCACGGGCCGGTACGAGCTGTTCCAGGTTCAGCATTATTGAAGTAAGATCAATAGTGTGGCAGGCGCAGATGAAGACGTCTATGGAGTATGGTTGTTTGAGCTTCTCAATGTCAGATGGCTCCAGACGTTAGGATTTATACAGATTTTTTTCTTGAATCACGCTGATCATGTACTCAAGGAAATATGCATCAAAAGGAGGTTTTGCAGGAAGAATTATTAAATCATTAGGGGGTTTCAGATATCTCAAAAAATCGGTGAACGAATGGTCGTGAACAAGTTTTTGTTCACTGGTGAACATGCATTCATGAAAGTGAACCACCCATGAGGACCCCTCATGAAAGTGAACCACCCATGAGGACCTCCAAGGGGTCCTCATGGCTCGTCCACGCGTGAATGACGAGAAGTCTCTCCCTCCTTACCTCTCCCGCAAGCTCAACTTGTGTTCTTGTTGCTCTCGCGTCCGCGCCTATTAGTGTTGTTGCCCGCATCTTGGCTCTCGCTCCGTGCTTCTGGCTCTTGCTCCTCGCTTCTAGATAGTTTGGATGCAGAGTTGATTGTTAGGTCAAGGTCATGCAAGGAATCGCAATGCGCAAGAAGCGACGATGGTGGAGCTGAAGAGAACTTGATTAGAAGAGGACAATTTTGGAGCCGAAGGGTTCTAGATTAGAAGTGATGATGGTGGAGTTTAGGGGATTCAGATTAGCTTACAGAATTGGCAATTGTGGACAAAGGTGAAAAGGTGGTGAGTAGTCCATTACAATTTGGATATTTGAATGGGTGATCACAAGGACATGAACGGTGCCTTGACTAACTTGTTCACCAATTTCATTCTCGTGAACAAAATTGGTGGTGAAGGGCGTATTTGAAACCCCCTAATGTGTGAACAAAAAGTCCAAGTGCATTGCTTTTTCATTTTAACGATATTATGAACAATTGACAATGTGAAGGGATATCTCAAGACAAGAGGATTTGCAACTACTTATTAGATGATTGTGCTTGCATGCAAATCACCAGTTTGGGGTTGTGTCCATGTCTAAGTATCAGCATCTACATGAAGGCTTGAAGGGGGAATGCTATGTGCCCAGGGATCCGTGAGTTGTGAATCTAGATTTTTTTTGTTAAAATACTAACTTTCACCTATAATTGTGTACATGAAGCCCTATAATTGTGTACATGAAGCCTTATAATTGTGCATTTAAAACTTTCATCTCTTGATTTTTTAATTTCTTCATTGATTTTGAGCTAAAAATCAATTCCCGCTCAAGGAATTTTGGCTCACAGATCATGGCTCACCCTTTTACATTCACAAAACAGCTTTGTCCGTGATGAGTCATTTCCTGGTGAACTCCATGTATGTTTGTGTCCTTCACTCTTAGAATCCATGTCACAGTCAAAAAGGCACGAAATTCTGCCATTTTCACGGTATCCCGAAGGCCGCAACTCCTAGATGTGCCTCATTCTATTATGAGAAACTATTAAATTTAATTTTACTGATTTATTGGGCGTCTAGTGACAATGTTGAAACTCAAATACTAATTTCCTTTGGAGTTCCAACTTTTCCAAATAACCAGGAATTCATTAATCGGAGTAGAGAACTAGAGATGCAAATATGCAATGGATAGTCTCTTGGCATGCTCAGCTGTATCTTGTCCTTCGTAATATTGTGTAACAGGAAGTGAATCACTAAATGCAAAAAGATGTATAACACAGCTTGCATAAGAATTGCAGGATTACAACTCCTACTGTGTCCATTCCAGTTCTAACGATACTAGTCATCAGTTGGAGTTACCTGCAACAAATGCATCCAATTGTGTCTGCAAAGTATGGCATTCAGAAAGGCAAAAATTTCAGGGCAGGTACATGGATCTACAGTGTACAACTGTGTATGAAATTGGCCGCAAGTGCATGAACCTACTTTCAGAGGTTCACATTCAAATAAGTACTAATTCTAGATCTGATTCATCACTGCCGCAAAACCTCCGATGCATGTTGGAGTAGGCTGTTGATGAAATGGGGAGTAGCCAATTAACCCTTAACCCTTTAAGGACCACACCCATTCTCACAAAGTCCACTAAAAACAGGGGCTGTAAGCTTAGATGTGCAATTAACTCAAATATGGACTCACTTTCAGTAATCTAGCCGTACGGTTGGGAAGGACACCTTGTTCACTTTAAAGCACCAAAATTTTAGCTAGATCTATCATTGAAGGTGAAACATTATAATGATTGAGCAAGTCGTATGCGGAAAATCTATAATGTTTCATGCTTGTGTGGTTTTGAATGTTAACACTTCATGCAAGCTTTGATTGAAAAGAGCCTTACATTTCTAAAAAGCAGGGTTTCTCACCTTTCCAACAAGACTAGTTTCACACAAAATAGACAAAAGTAGCAATCACAAAGTGTAGCTAAGTGGAAAAAAAGGGTAAAAAATCCCATTTTCTTTGCTACCCTAAAACAATTCTACAAGAAATTTGATAATTGTTATGGAAAATCCAATTGGTAAAAGCAATCAAGAATTGGCCTTAAATGTAGGATGAAGTATTTTAAAACCAAAATGACAACACCATTTTAGTAGATCTTCAAATACTACAATTATACTACTACCAAATAGGAAAACAATACAAGCATATTTCTTAAGCAATTTGAATTTTTTTAGAATTGTGCAATTGAAATTTGACATTCTTCTTGGATGTTTGATGTATTGTGTTTTTGCTTTGATCCATCTTTGACAAAAATTTGATATGTATTTCAAAGCCATGTCGTATAAACATCATTATTTGTCAACTCACATACCTGATTGCATTGTTATTTTTGAGATGGATGCAAAGTTCTTGTGATCACATGCGTACTTCAAGACAAAATTCCAAATTATTGAGCGATTTCAACCTATAGGCCAAAAACCACTCCCAACGACCAAAATATGGTTGCATGATCCTCAAAGGGTTAAACGTCATTGAGACCAATTCCTGGCTTTTGGATGACTGAATATTATTGTAGAAGTGGAATAACATTGTTTCTCATCTTGGAATTTGTTGGGACATAGATAATGCAATCTAGTACATGTACATGGATAGCTTTTAATGCGTTATTTGTTAATTTGGGAAAAAACTTACAAAGTGGGATTTCTTGCTTTTTTTTCCAAAGAACGCCATATTCATTGAATTGGGAATTTGTTAACTGTTTCCAATGAAATGAGATACATATCATCCAAACATATGCTCTTTTTGGACAAAAAGTTCATTAACTTCTAAAATTTTGGACAAAAATTCATTTACTAGGTTTTAGCCTTTCAGGTGCCCTCTTAAATTTGAATTAAGGTGGCTATTTTGGATTTAGGTGAGGTACAAAATGGTACCCGTCATTTTCCCAAATTAATGAATAACATGTTTTTTGTATGCACAATGTTCACACAAAGGTCCCACTTGCCAATTGAGTACTAAAGATGCACCACTTTGTATTGTATTTTGAGTTTTGAGGGTCTTTTTACCATAACTTAGTATGGACTCTTAAGATGATGTGTTTTGAGTTTGAGCTCAATTGGCAATAAAAAGTTTACCAAATCAAGTTTCTTCTTGTATTTTGAAATTTTGAAAAAAATGAAGTTTTGAAAAATACATTAATATCACAAGTTGAATACCTATTACCACAAGATGGCTACTTTTTAAAAATTTACTAACATGGGAAGAAAAATCCCACCATGATGATCTTCATTGTGAATCACATCCATGGTAAAACAACTGGCATAATTGAATACATTTTGTAATTGATAGGAATTTTTTTAACATTTGTTTCAGAACATTATAATAATTTCAAATTTTCACCAAAACCTATGGCTATTTAATATACATGTAGTATACACATACCTTCTTCTATTAAAATTGTAATACTAAATTTTGAGGTTAATTACATTGCCAAAATTATTTCTAAAAGATGATTGTAATTCCATAGAAAATCCACGGTTGTAGGTTTGTCCTTTAAGGATTAAGATGGTTAGACATCCCACCACAACACTTGATTGACTATTCCAGATTGGGCTTTCATATTACATGATGGCAACCAATGGTTGCAATGTTAACTAAAGGTATGCCATTCACACTTTGTATTCAGAGTGGTAGTAGCAAAAAAACATTAGATGCATTTGGACACACATTTAGACTGCATTCATATTGCTAATACCCTTCTTAATACCAAGTGTAAACATACTCTAAGGTAGACATACCCATTGCCAAGTGGTGTGCAAATCTACACCCTAGAATTGACCACTTCAGCATGTAGACTATGTAGTTATAGAGAGGCCATCAAAGTGATTACAATAATGCTTTAACTATTGCAATTGTTTTGCTAAAATTCAACAAATTTTTGACATTTCATTCTGAATCCAAAAAAACATGAAGGAAGAGGTTTAGAAAATTCACTTAATGAAAATAATAATTTGTAACTCTAGATTTTATATTAATTTATTGCAAGCCTTTTTGTTTTCAATTTCATTTCCATTTTTGGAAATTGGGAGAATTTTTGACCATTTCATGATGAAGATTTGTGCTAATTTCAATTTTTGCTCCAGATACACAATAATTGATCATAATTTAAAAAATTAAGATTAATTTTGACTAGTGAATGTTTTGAAACAAAAAAAATCAGCCGGCTTTTAAGTACTGTAGGAGGAATTACTAAAAAATGGAGGACAAGTATAACTAAATATAACATGTTTTTTCAAAATCGGGTTAAAACAACCAAATAGCAAAAACTAATTAACCTCTAAAGTTCCAAGCAAAGTTTTCACCAAGAACTCTCTAAAACTGCCATTTTTAGAGCATCAACCAACTTTGAAAAAAAAAAAAATTGTGCATATGTGACCATAGGATCTTGTAGAAGAATAGTTTTAGAAGATGTGGAAAAAAATTCAAAGTTTTCCGTTGTGTGAATTGGAAGTTAGAATGGTTAGAATATTCAAAAACGTCATGTGAAAAACCGGGCAGCTACCCTTGAGAACGTGAAATTCCTAAGGAAAAAAGGCCATGTGGGTGGCGCTTCTCTAAATTCCTCATTCCGTCTACCTAAAGTACATGTCAAAAAAAGTTTCAAATCATTTGGAATTGTATAACGTATGAAAAAACTAGTAAGTAAAAAGAAGTAGAGAATGATCAAAACACAAAATTGTTAAGAATTTAATTACGGAAATGAAAATAGCCAATCCTTGGGGGGTCTACTTGGTGTATTTTAGAAACCACGTAAGGCTCAATATAGAGACAATTTAATTTAGTTGAGGTAAAAATTATTTAAAACTTAGAAGAAAGGTATGGGTCACTTAATGTAGGGACGTGTATTATAAATTGTATAGCTAGGATTCTAATCTGGTCCATTACATTTTTGTACATGTAATATAGAGGCTTATATGTGGATCCTAGGCAGAAAAATTAATAGTACAAACAGTACACAAGGCAACACAACTGTACTGGCTCTATAGACAATGGCATTCAGACTTCAATAGCATTTGTCCATGTCAATGAGGGGTTGTTTAGGACATTTGTAGTGACACATGCATGCATTTCTTTCACTCTAGCTCTTTCTAGTCATGCTAGGCAATAACATTATGCAGATTGTATGACACTTGGAGCTAGGAGTCATGGCGTTGCTGGCTATGTGGAAATGTGGATGTTCATTTTGTGTTTGTGAACACATATACATTTGTTTTTTGCATTTGCTAGCATGGACTCATGGTTGTTTCATTTCTTCTTGTTCATGGTTGTTTCATATTTTTGTTCATGGTTGATATAAAGGTTCACTCTTTAATGTTTCATGTTGTTTAGTTTTTTGTTTTGGTTTTCAATTCTATCTGAAAAGCACAAAACCCCTAAACACCTAAACCATGAAGGTATGTGTCCATTGTACTCAAGGTGAAGTCATACCCTAAACCTCATGCCTTAAATCCTAATTACGAAATTTGAATGTCATATATAGTTTTGGGCTACTTTTTAGCCAACCAACTAAACCCTTAAACTTAACTTTTCAATTCAATTTTTTTTATTATAAAGAATATAGTGTATCAAAAATTAGCTTCACTTTCACATTATAAATAATGATAGAGTACCAAAACATAGGCCATTTTCAAAGATTAAGTAATTATAGAGACTATTTTATTCCTAGTCCAAAAGTAAATAGCCCCTTAAAAAATAACTTGTTGTTGCACGTGATGCACAAAAAATACAAAGAGTGCCCCCTCTGAGTGCCAATCCCAATGGTTGCAATGTTGTCATAAACAATCTACATCCTATGGTTTGTTTTTTTTCCAAAATATTGAAAATTGAATAAAATAAAGGACTTCAGAGTTAATTTTAGAGTAGTGAATCCATAACTGCTTGTAAATTAAAAATCCTTGTAACTTTCATCTTGTTGATAAAAATGGAACAATTAAAAGCTTCCTACGCTCACATAAATCTCCCCAACCAGTTTTAAAATTTTATTTTTGAAAAAGTGATTTTTAAAAATTTGCCCAGGCTGCCAGACAAACGTAAAAAACAACATATTAGGCCATAACTTTTTACTCATAACTCCAAATGTCATGAAATTTTATGCATATGAAAGATAAACCTTGTCCCCACATTTTGTTAAAAATTCAGCCTATAATATGAAAAGCTCCAACCACAAGTACCTACTCAAAATTGCTATATTTCTAAAAAAGAGAGTCTGGTCCTTTAAGGGTTAACAAGACTAAATTTCTACCTAAAAACTAAATCAACTTAACTTTAAGATTTTGTTCAAATACAGGTTTCTATTAATTAATTATGTGTGATTGGTGTTCTAGTCCATGAGAAGATATGCAATATCTGAATGCAAACACATGCAATTCTTTCATTTTGGAGAAAAAGATAAACTTAAGATTATTTCAACTTACAATTAGCAAGTGCTTGGAAATTTTTATTATTAGCATGTGTCTAGGAGACAATGCACAAAACACGTTATTTATTAAGTTGGGAAAAAACTTACGTATTGGAACTTTTGACTTGAGTGAATATTATGCTGATTTCTTCAAAACCTTACATCAGTGATGAAATACCTTTTACAAGAATTACCAAAACAACTCACTTCATATCACCAAAATATTCTCACAAATGTAAAATTTTGTATATTAATTTTTCCCAATTTAATGGATAACGCGATACAAGTTTGTAAACCCATCAACACTTTTTTTTTCTTTGCCAAACACCACGCTTGCATACAGACCAACAACACTAAAGTGTGAGCAAAGAGCGGTGAGCGATGAGCGATGAGCATTGAGCAATGAGTGATTAG
Source organism: Ulota crispa (assembly GCA_963920765.1). Lineage (NCBI taxonomy): Eukaryota > Viridiplantae > Streptophyta > Bryopsida > Orthotrichales > Orthotrichaceae > Ulota > Ulota crispa. The sequence goes on along the minus strand of OY987242.1, from coordinate 6,767,748 downwards.
ATTTGAGCACTCACTATTGATAATAATCTAGGAAAAAACATTTTATTGCAATTTTACAACAAATTTGACTCAAAAATCATAATATCAAGACTCATAAAAAGGAATTAATATCAAAGAATATTTGGATTTGGAGAATTTTTGATAGTCATCACATGTCTAAGATGATTGCGTGGAGGCAAAGTTGGTAAATAAATTGTTATAAATAAAAGAAAGACATTTTAAAATGGATGATCTATAAATGACGGTCATCCATCAATGAATGACATTCATCCATCATCCATCCACACTCCATCCAAGAAATACAAGTTTGTGATGCAAAGTAAAGTTCAAGTTTAGTATTTGGTAAATCAAAAGAGGCAAATGTTTTGCAATGCTAGGTTGCATACCTCCCAAACATGTACATGAAACAAGAAAAGCCTCCTCAAAATCTAAGGAGGCTTCTGTCCATTAGAAACTCCAATTTACAACTTGACATGTACACCTCTAGAGACCTCTTGGGTTCCAAATAGGTCACAAGAGGCCCACCACAAGACTTGCAAGAGAGAATACAATACATTGAAATGTGCGCAAATTTCATAGATAATATATAAGAAGTGCCACATAATTGGCCTAATCTATGTAGCATAAGTAATAAGCATGTAAATGATGCAAGAGTAGCCTCCTAGGAATCCAAGGAGGCTTCATGAACAACTCAAATTTATGACTTGACATCTACACCTTTGGGGACCTCCTCAAAATCAAACAGGTCACAGGAAGTCTACATTAAAATTTGTTCTAAGACAAATAAAATGCTTTAAGATGTGTTCACATTATCAACGTAGTGCCTACTTGGAATCCAAGAAGGTCTACATGTAAATAACATAGTAATTAGATCAAAGTATGATCAAACTTCATAACCGCAAGAATATTTCCAACTTGTTTTGACCCTACAAAGACCAATTTAATAAGTAATTGAAAGTTAGACTAAAAATTGCAATGTCATTGATGTCAATTTGTTCTAAATTTTCCCAATGTTTCTAGTTTTCTTGATTTTCCAACCTACATGTGTTGTTTATTTCATCCCAGATAAACTTCTAGCAATTTATATCCATTATGAATCATCCACATTCATCCAATAATAATCATCTACATTCATCAAAACAAAATTTCATTCATTTGTTATGGCTTTCATCCATCCATTCTTAAAGATGATAATCAAATATCATCTACAATTTTCCCATCCAAAATTACCTTTTCCAACATTTTCAATGTTATAAACTTACAAAGTACTATATTAACGCCATATTTGTTAAATTGGGAAAATGCAATTTTTAAATTGTACTTCACCTTAAACCCAAAAAGTTACCTTAAACCGTTTAAACGCCAGATTCAAAAATATTAGATTTAGTGTGAGCCACTAAGATTTTGTCCCTTGCAAATTCCTCCTTTCAGATGAGGGCACATGTATAAATAAAAACCTTGCTTAAACCTAAAGATTAGTTTAAGGTGATTACCTTAAATCTAGTTTATTCCCAAAATGGGCGTTTAGTCCCAAATTAACAAATATGATGTTTATTGCAAATTTTTCAATTACATCATTTTTTTTCCTCATTGCTCTCAGCTCACACTTTAGCAACCCTGCATATAGACTTCCACTTGAACAAAAATAGGTTCTTGTAAACTTTGTTACTATCAAAGTGAGTGATTGCTTTTAAACCATGCGTTGCTAGACACTCATTTCAAAATGAGTTACAATAACATTGTGTTTACAACAAAGTCATGACATATGATCTTTGATTTCAATGCAAGAGTGAGCAAGAAGTACTTCCTTTTTGAGCAAAAATGTAAGAGTCTAGACTCTGGTCATGGGTTAAAAACACTTTCTAGCTCCTAAATTTGACAATAATTTCAATTTTGCAAGAAAATCATGAAAAATTTGTAATCCCAAACTTTCTTATCTTCTTACGCAAGAAAAAGGTCCCAATTGCCTCACATTCTTTGTAATTAGTTGCAAAATTGCTTAAATGATTAAATATGGATGTGCCCACCTCATTGCAAGTACTCTCATCTCTAGCTTTTGCCGGCAATTTTTGGACTGAAACTTGGGTCTTTAACCCTAATGGACCATTGTCCTTATAGAAAACAAAACAGATTTTGGTCATGCTTATACCGTTATGGGATTTTTGATCAAGTTCTTTTTGAAAATTATTGAAGTAGAATTTTGCAAGGGTTACTCAAGAGTATATTTGTTTTATTCAAACTGTACTTACGGTTCAAAAATTATGAGGAGTTTTAGTGAAATTTTACTTGGATGGACAACCTAGGCATGTCATTTTTCATTCCGTTCCCCCAAAGGTAACCAATGAAGGAACAATCCTTCATTGGAGTAATGTTCAAAGCAATAGTGTATTAGATAAATACACTAATCTTTGAATCTCAATAACTATTCAAAACTTGGTTTTTTTCCCAACTTTTTTTGTAGGTGTTAGAAAAGCTAAAATCTTCCAACCTATTGCTTGGATTTCTATTTATTTTTAAATATCTTTTGAAACCTAATTTGTAAAAACTTCAATGTAGTGAGAATTTCAAGCATATGTTTGCCATGCAAGCCTATGTAGGGTGTGTAATATGTCTTTGTTGTTCATGAAAACTTGTGAAAATGTACCTCACATGAATTAAAGCCCATAATGCTAAAAAACATCCACAATATATGGTCAAGGAGACGTGAAATTTTTGGGCAAAGGTCCAAAAAAAGTTTTATTCTATTTTCAAATGATCATATCTCTCAATCTATGTAATTAATTCTCACAAAAATTTCCTTGTGTCCTCTTGCATAAGTCTAATGCAACATCCTATTATTAGATTTGTGAAAAATAAAAAATACTTGTTTTTGAATGAAATTACTAGAAATGACAGTTTTGAGTGTTTTTTGAGAAAAAATGGGCTTGTTCTTGTAGGGGTTAAAAATGACCTCAAGTATTCCACACAACCAATGTAAGGTAAATGTATCATTCACCGAGCATCACCCAATGCCAACCCTTGGTTTTGAGGTGTGCACTACTCCCTGTTGAACCCATAGTGGAGTCGTGAATGCCATTTGCACAAGCAAACTCTGCCACATGTCAGCTTAGGAGCTAGTTTGGGAGGGTTGGGATTGGGACTGTCAAGCACATGTATAGGAACTCATTCAAGCAGTTTCAAAAGTAGTCTAGAGTTGCTAATAGTTGGCTTCAAACATCAACTTTTTTAGATGACTCATGTTGCAATTCACCTCTATGAATTCACTAGTGAACCACAAGGTGATTCACCTTTGGACTTCACTCCTAACGTGATTCACATGAGGAGTGAACTTCAAAAACTCACTTTCGTGACATTGAGGGCTCATTCACTTGCTTCCTCAAACTCCAAAATTTCTTTTGCAGAAACTTCCACAAACTCACGGGTATCTCAAGCTTTGTGCATGCAAGGGAACAAAAACAATTCACTAGTGAGCGGAGATCCTGTGAGGTGAGAAGTTCAAAGCCAAGATTTTACGTTTGAAACCCCCTAATAGGAATCCTATGAGCTGCAACTTTTCCCTTTCATATAAAATAATCTACAACACATTCTTGCACAAAAATCACATTCTGTAATAGCTTGTTGAAAGGCTAATCCTACGGATTCTTTCCTGGGATTTTTCAAAGGGGAGTGATATGTCTACTACACCCTTTCAGCTATTCTACTACAGTTGCGGGGTAAATTTTAGATTTCTACCATCAAAAAGCTAAATTTGAGAATTTGGAATTCAGATTTGGACTTAGAGACCTTGATTTTGTTTAGGACCATCATAAAAAGTTGTAATTGAACAACACGCAATGAAAAAGCTTAGCTTGGGGGAAAAGTTTTACTTTTACTTTTGTTTATAAAAAAAGATGAGTTTTTTCATTGGGTGTTTTTCAATTAGAACCTTTTTATGATTCTAGACAAATCATGGTCTCTAAGTCCAAATTTTAATTCCAAATTTTCAAATTTAACTTTTTGATGGAAGAAATCTAAAATTTACCCCATTGATGTGGTAGACATATCAATCCCCTTTCCGAAATCTTGAAGTATCCCAAACCCTTAAACGCTCGGGTATAGGTACGTTCACCTTAGCTTCACACACAAATGAGCCGATATGGTAATGGACACAAGGTAACCTCATCCTTCCAAGTTACGCATTGGAGCTGAAAGACAGTGCAATAATGTAGCTTTCCCACTATTACAGAGTATTCTTTTTGTAAAATTGGATATAAAACAAATGAGAATTAACCCACAAGAAACTCAATTATGTATTCTTTACTTCACAATAATACACGGTAAGCATAATAGAGAATGAGGTAGGAAACAAGTACAAAATCTTGCACATAGGCAAGAAAATTTGGAACGTGATGACAAGCTCCTCATTTATGATTACTGTTTACCTTTATCTCAAACGCAGTATTCGTTAATTTGGGAAAAAACACACTTTTGGGACATTTAGATGTTATGTTTTTAAGAGATTTTGGTTGATTTAGAGGGATTTTTTAATGATTTCTTCAAGACCTTACATCAATGATGAAATATCTTAAAATAATCATCAAAAGACTCAATTTGAATCACCAACATATTCTCACAAATGCAAAATTCAATATCTTCAAAATTGGTTTTTGGAATTTACCCAAATTATCAAAACTATTGTGTTCTCATCAAGAGAGCCCAAGTACCAATCAGCGATTACTAGAAATCATACAAGACATATATTTTTGAACAAACAAAATACCTAAGTGATACATATATTTCTGGACAATGCCCCAAAGGGAGTTCATACTTTACATCAGAAATCTCAATTACTGTTGATATATTATGTGCAAAAATATTACTTTCTAGTTTCTACCACTGTCTATCTATCAAACTGTTAAAATTCAAGGTTTTGCTATATGATCGGTGTTCAGTAGGTTTGAACTCTCGTAGCAGTTACAATTGTGGTTGAATATGAGATTTCAAATATAATCCAAGTGAACAGAAGTTTTGGCCACATAAACGCAAGCGTGCAGCCTGCACTGAATCCACTTCACAAGACAGGTCAGAATGTCATTTTTCACAACCCTAGATCAAGGGTTCATACCGTTAATTGGTTGGTTGGTTGAAGTATTCACCAACCAGTTTTGCGGATTTTGGTGCTGGGAATTAAATCTGTGATAAAAAAAACGAGAGAGTAAAGAATGAACTCAATGGAGTCAGATGTTCAACGTCACTTCTACGGGTAGTCACAGTTGCATTTTTGCATTCTCAATCTTCACGGAAAACCGCCGTGGCGCCTCCTCTGCGACTCGCAGGAGCGCAGTTCTGTGGAGACTAAGAATTTTTTTTTATCAGCGCACTGGCATGAAGAAATGGGCTGAGAAAAAAAATTGCGTGAGAATTCTTATCGTGGTCCGTCTGTTTACTTGCTCGTGAATTGCGTTTCACCCTCGCTTTTTCTACTCTTCCAATCGGTGGCCGTGTTGCCTTCCTCTAAGTAAACATTCTCCATTCTTCATTTTTCATTCTTCATCACCCACAAAAAAGGTGTCACATCTCCTTCCATGGAAAATTGCTCCCATTGGCTCCTACATTCACTCAGCCAATTCTCAATCTTCACGGAAAATTCTGTCTCAGACCAACCGTGACTACCCCTCTTGTTTCTCTGTGTTTTTTATGATTTCAACTGTTAGACGTGGCAGAGATGATTTGTCCCCGACCGAACACTACTTCACAGCTTTTGAAATTCAGGTGGTGGTGGCAGCCCTAACAGTAACAAAAACATGCACAGACCTAAACTGACGGATTTGGTTATTTTTTCACTATCCTGCGGATGCATGAACATGCGGACAATTGTGACTGGTACCACGTCTCTACTGTTGATTGATTGAACGGGTAAAAGCTCACATGGTTGTGCGCACAATCATTACTGGAAAATCCAGAGGAGATGAAGTCAAAAAAGCCCAAAAGCCCAATTGATTCTATAATGCCAACTTCCAGCAACTTCCATGGCCGTGGACAAACGGAGAGACAACAACACAAAATATCTAGTACCAACTAATACCAGGATCATGACAATTGCACGGTGATCAAGATTAACAGATACCAGCCACATTGCCAGAAGTAGTAACATGGAATCTGCCCAGGCGTACAAGCAGGGGATTCCATTGGCGATTTCTATCACAAATCTTCAATAGCTGTCTTCAGCTCACGCCTCCATTATCTCACGCCACAACAAAATAAAAATGTACAATAGAGTTGAGGCTTGTCATGACACCTGGGACCCGTTCTGATGGGCTCGATTGTGGTTCTTGCTGGCTTCAACCTATCGAGATAACCGAGGTTTCATCACTTGGCAGGAGATTGTTGTAAATTTTTAGTTTTTGAGAGAAATTGAATATAGGATTATGAGAAAAGAGCAAGCAAGTATTCACGGTGTTGCTGTATCATACCATGATACTTGAGCATTGTGACTACTTCGTGTCCCAAAGAGCATCCACAGTTTCGCAGGTGGGCCAGTTATTTATTCCACCTCATGCAACTCAATGGACAAACTTCCTACCAGTCACAAGTAAGCCATCATCGATTACAACAACTTGCTAATTGTTACTGAAAATAAGCGTATTTAAGGAGTTGCTGGCCCCTCCAAAAGTTGCGGGCAAGAAGAACCTCGAATGGATCCACCCAATATGATTGCGTACTTTTCATCCAAAGATGCGAGGTTTTCGTTGCATGGGTGCGGGTGCTCTAAATTTTCTAAGACTCCGGACTGTTTTGAGCCATTGGTCCGCAAGGAATACTGTGGAAGTATAATTCAAGCTGGTTAAAACAATCATAGATCATGTGAAAAAAGCAACAGAATTCACAACAGTTGATTCACGATATAAGGCAAATAATATGACCCGCGATGGGAGCTGTTTCTAAGCAGTGCAGTCCTAAAAAAAGGGAAGTTTGGGGTCTTTAGTAGGGGTCATCCAAGAAATTTTGGTAAAAAGGCAACTAGGAATGGCTGGGATGCGGCGATACTCTGTTCAGATGCTACAGAGTTACAGACCATGCATGACTGGAATGCACGACATGAACTTGTATGATGTATTATTATATGAAGGTGGCATCAGATAAATTCGGCTTCATAGGGACAAGCTCATGTGCAACAACTACATCGCAAGCACCAGAATGCGTGAGATTACTTTGGAATCTGTGAGCTTGGCTGGAAACCACAAAAATCACTCCAAAAAGGCTCCTTCTGGTTAGGGTCCCAACGCAGTTACGGATAACACCGAAGCGCAGGTTACGTCATGCACTCATGCCGTATGGTTGGTCGGGTAGAGGAAATCTCCGCTAATGGGAAGCCTCCACCTAAGACACGCATGCCAGGACTAAGTACTTTTACCTCTGAAGTGATGGATTCCCCGAGGGCTGTTGTGAACTGCGAAGTAGAAAATCCCAAACAATAGGCTGGGGTAGTCGCACCTTCTCCAAGAATGAAACTTACGTGAAGAATGAGAAGTGGTGGGGTGAAATTAGGAGCCAATGGGAGCACTTTTCTATGGAAGAAGGTGTGACACCTTTTTGTGGATGGTATAGAATGAAGAATAGAGAATGGTGAAAGTAGGAAAAGCTAAAGTGAAAGTTAGAGGAGTAACTTCTAAAAACAAAAAAACTATTTTTGAAAGTGAAAAAGTAACAGTTAACAAAAACTAACTAGGGTGAAAACAAGACACAAATGGGTAAACACTTGGCCTTTGAAGATTCCTTCACCCCATTCTTCACTTGCAAAGGCAAAGAGAAAAACTTCTCAATCTTCAAAGAATGGGGTCTCATCCCAGACGGGCTGCTACAACCCCATTTTTTGAAGATTGAGGATGAAGTGACATCTACTCTGAGATTGAAATTTCTGTGAAGATTGAGAATTTGTTGAGTGAGAATAGGAGCCAATTGCATAAATTCTCCATGAAGAAGCTGTAGCACTCCTTTTGTGGGTGGAGAATGATTTACCAGCCGCAAGGAACCACTGTGAGGAGCGCCTGTGACTACCCCTAATGTGGAATTCTGTGGAAGCCTGTGGAAGCCTGTGGAAGCCCATGGAAACTTGTGTGCAGACTGCAGACTGGTGTCGCTTTAGCTGCGGGCCTACTTCGACCTGCCTAGGCAGAGGGCTCAAACCATGTTGTAAACTTGTGGTCGTGGGAGATTTAAGTCCTACGCCTCGCTTTGGTGCAGCAGGGATCTAGACCGCTTACATGTCAGCAGAGGAAATGATAAACAATTCTGACCGGAGATTCTGAAAAAGCATAAGAAGCCATCAATGCAGCCTCACCTCCTCACAACCAACGAAAGGGGCTGAGTTCTCTTGCTTGAGGGCACAGCCATTATTGCAGAAGCCGTGACCTTTGAGGACGTTCCGTTCCGTTCAGATGTTCCCCTTACTAGACTTGGTAGTTGCTTGCAGGTAGTTTGTAAGCAACGAGCAGGATGCCAGCACTGCGATGACGTTTTGTTCGGTACCTTTGAAGTGCATGCAATTGTGGTCTCTATGTAATTGCTCACAATTAGATCTGTTTGGCCTGACTTGTTCATTGATGCAGTTGTGGCGCGGTTGTGATTGTTCATCTCTAGTTAGTTGGATGTTTCTGTGACCACCTTGATTCCGGCCTGCTTAACACAAGATCGTCAGCAGCTGGGAGACTTTGATCGGTGCTAAACGGGCTGTTCTCAGGGTGGTCACAAAACCTTACTCCTATTTGTACTATTTGTGGGCGGGTGATACATGTTTCTTTTGGAACTGCATGGTTGCGATGGCTGCTCTGTTATTAACATGACCCAAGTCAAATCAATTTAGGTTCATGTGCCCCGTAATACTATGTCAATACATGCATGAAGTTGTCTGAAAGTGTGTTTCAACTTGTTTGTTTCAAGTTCACAAACGAGAACTGCCGCCTCACATGATTATTCTTGGAGTGCTTAGTACTCAATGTCGAGACCTAGTAAGTATGTGCTATTTATTGGACACTTGTGATAGTCATGCTGATGATACTCACCTCCACCATGTCTCATTGTGGATTCCTTACACTGAATCTGTATCAAGCAACTCCCTGTGAGTCCCATATTTTCCCACAAATCTCAAACTTTGCTGCCTGCTGAACTTTTATTTTGCATGTACAGATGTCTTAATTTGAACATCGGTGGGGTAAAAGTGAGACTCATATACAAAATCTCATGTGAGATTCCTGAGGCTCCAAGCCTCCAACTTGATTTGATCGTCACCTAGGCCAGTTCAGTGATGGCAATTATTTTAGCTTGGGTGACGGCTTCAGGCTCCATGCACGGCAGCTGAGCGAGTGTCTGTGCCCAGATGCTTACTGCTTAGAGGAGGTCACCGATACTTGCAAGCCTTTCCATTTCCAGTCATTCAAGAGTATACAAGCGGACTTCTGCTTGCATCACTGAATTTGGAAAAATTACAGAACATAAAACGAATTAGAAAAACATATATCGCTGATTTAAATCATTCACTCTTCAATAACGAAAGCAAACACTAGATGAGTTAGCACGTCAACTACTATACAGTGTACAGATTAGAACAGGAAAGCTTCTAGGACAAAAACTCAGAAACGTGAACGCTAGCGCTTTATGTCCTTTCGGTTTCAGGGCAAGTTTCTTTTGGTTCTGTTGTGGTAACGTGATCCACATGCTCCACTGGCGTACGAGACTGTCATGCCTTCTGTCACTGCTCAGGACTCAAGAGACGGTGAAGTTAAAATCTTAAAGATTGCAATAACCACTGATTTCAAAAAACACCATATTCATTAAATTAGGAAAACCAGATTCCCAAGTTGTCTTCACCTTAAACCTGGAACTCGGTTAAACCTGGAACTCGGTTTAAGTTGGTCAACTTGAACCTAGTTAATGCCCAAAATGTTCACAAATTCCTAATTTAATGAGTATGGTGTTAAAAGTAGCAAGCACAAAAGATGGCCTTTCCTCACCTCGTGCTTGCACAATTTCTAGGCGAGGATTTTCCCTTGTAAGTTTGTAAGAGTGTCTCAAGCATTTCAATCAGTCTCAGTCTGCACCAGCTGCATTTCCCTCACATTTTTCAATGTTCCTGCCCACGCATTATTAACCCAGCTTATTGTAATTTTCAGTCTCAGATTTGTTCTTCAGGCTCTTTCTGGATGCCATTTTAAATCTGTTGTCTTATCCTCAAATTCATTGGTACATGATAAATTTTTAGATTTTGGTTTATGCAATATGGATACATAATGATGATATTTGATAAGAGCTTAAGATTGTCTTTCTTGGCGGAGGAGACTCCGCAACTCTGCAAGACAAACCTTGCATTTCCAAAATCTGTATGAGAAAAATGCATATCCAATCCCTAAGTTAGTCCTTGAGGGCCGGCTGGCCAGCATCCACTGGTTGTACAACAAATGTGTTCAAGCGGTTATCGTAGGAGTTGTATGAAAAGGATGAAGCACATTTACGTGCATTTGGAAAGCACTTTTTGTTTGTTCTTTCAACAATGTGAATAGTCTCATTATTGGATGCTCTGTGATTTTGTGCAAGGCTTTGAGTGTTCATATAGAAGTGGAAGAAAATAAATAGAATGAAGCTCTTGTGTTAAGAATCTTTGGATGCCATAATTCATTTTTACTCAAAGGTTCTACATCTACATGCTTCGCCTCTCTACTCTTAGGGGCATGGTTGTCACTTTTGACCGCCCGTCCATCCGCTCACCCATCTGCCCAAAGTGTCTGCTTGAACTCATGTTTGTCCAGGATAGTCAACTCATACTTGACTTCAAAAACTAATAAAAAATATTAGCCCCGAAAGGACCAAGCCCTTTTTTCTGTGAAAAGCACTAAAAATGACCACTTTTGGGGAATGAGTACTAGAAATGCAGAAAAAAAGTTTTTTTTGGAAATCCAACCATAAGATCTTGCCTTAGACTATGGGAGGTACTTGTGGGAAAAAATAAGCTCATTCTAGATGTAGAGGAATGAGATATTGACATCCAAAGTGCAAAAAAAAGTTTTTTTCTATGTTGCCCAAAACTTTCAGAAGCCTTTGACCTCTCCTATATCAAAAAATATCTCTACACAAAGTTGAGGTTTGTGTTTTTCATGTAGGAGACCAAGTTAGGTATGTGTGGGAGGATTTTCAATGAATTGGAGGTGTGAATCATACTTTGTAAAATCTTGCAATGCCCTATAAGGCCATGAAATATGCATATACACTAGGCAAAATTGGAGGATTTATGTAAAATTGAGAAATTTGAATTACTTTAATCCAATTGGTGAAAACCAAGGAATCTTAGTCTATTACAACTTGGAAAAAAAAATCAAAAAAAAAAAAAAAACACAAAGAGCTCAAAGAACTAAAGTACCAAATTTTACAAGGGGCAAAAGAAATGGAGGTTTGGGAGACTCCATACCTACCCTTGCAAACTAAACCTTCTCATTCATCAATCAAAATTGAGTGATTCAAAGCTTCCCACATATATGTATATGTAGAGAATCAACTCTAGAATTTTATATTTAAAAATTACAATATGAAAAGAAGTTTTTGGGTTGCCCGCCGTCCCCTTTTTCCCAAATTTCATGCATAACTTCTTCAATAAATGTTAGAATGAAGAAAAAGTTAGATGCCCATGCAAATCTTTGAATTCTCCATCTTCCATAAAAGTTTCAAAAAATCACAGAAAGTAGTTTAGCTATAGGTACATGCCCAAAATCCCCTTTGTCCCTTGAAGGGATCGAACAAGGGGTTAATAAAATTTACTTCATACATGTTGGTAACACTCATTGTTGCCAAGATGAAGTCAAAATGTGGATTTAAGGTCATATCAGTTTGTAGTGAAAATGAAAAACAGCTATTTGGTTCTTCTTTTTTTAGGTGAAAAACCCTAAAAATGCCCTAAAAAGCAAGAGTGGACAAGCACATCCATCCATGTTGCCTATCTTGTGCATCTGCTTGACACCTATATTATCTGTCAGCCAAATCTTGCCCAAAGTAACAACCATGCTTAGGGGGCCAGTGCTTGGAACCTCTATTTACTATTCATTGTTACAAAAAAAGCAAATATTTTGGTGAAAATTGTGAAATACACCAATTCAGCCATGGTTGTTATTTCAAGCAAATTTAAGCAGAGGACATGCAAGCAAGCAATGCAAATCTCAAGGACTAACAATTTGGTTCAATGTTGCATTTTAGGATTTTTTACCTAAAAAAACTAAAAAACAAATTACCATGTTAACATGTTTTACCTTCACTCATGATTGTCATGTTTGACAAATTGTTTGTCTGCCTACATATCCGCTTGCTTGTCCACCCAAAACACTTGATTGAGCTTTAATCTATTCAATGTAGTCAACTCATAGTTGATTGCAATAATGACAAAAAAAAACTTACCTTATACATACTAGTTACACACATTGTTATCAACATGAAGTCAAAATGTGAATTTAAAATCATATAATGATGTAAAAATAAAAAAATGGTGATTTAATTCTTCTCTGTTTGGATCAAAAATCCTAAAATGTGACATTGCATAGACACATCTGTTTGTGTGATTTGGACTGCTTGTTCAACTATCTTGTTTGTTGGCCAAATCTTGCGTGAGATGACAACCATGCCTTCACTATATGATATAGCTTTTGATTTGGCAACATGTATGTTTAATGTTTATGCTAGAATTAGGGTGCACACTTCAAGGCACAAACAAGGGGTTGCATGTGCTCCCTAACAACTTGCGTGAATTGCATCCACATTCTAACTTATAAAAACTAGAAATGAAATTTTAAAAAACCAAAAATAGCATGTGTTTGTGCCTTGACCATTTGCATATGTACTCTAACAACTTGTATATGTCCCCAAAAATTAATAAACAAATTTTAAAACTTTAAAAAACAACAATAACAATGATAATAAAATAATGCATGTGTTTGCGCCTTGGCTCTTTGTGTTTGCACCTTGACTTCCTACATCAATGTCTAGACAGCTTGTGTATGTGCCTAAACCAAAAAGTTAAATAAGTAAACAAAATAAATAAAAAACAAAGATCCAAATAAAAAACCGTTTGCATTTGCGCCTCAACCGCTTGTGTCCATGCCCTAACCATGTAGTTGCGCCCATATACTTTAGTTTGTACCTTGACTCCATGTTGGCGGTCACGTGTGTAACCAACATGTATAAAGTGAGCCTATGTTTGCCTTTTTTACTACATTTTATAACCAGCTGTGAGTTGGATTATATCAAAGAAGTAAGAGTTCAATTAGGAGCATGTATTGTGTTATTCATTAATTTGGGAAAACAATGGGTACCATTTTGTATCTCACCTTAATCCAAAATATTCACCTTAATTTGAATTGAGGTGATCATCTGAATCTTAGTTGATGAATTTTGTTCAAATTTTCAAAAGTCAATGAACTTTCTGTCCAAAAAGAGTGTATTTAAGGATGATATGGATGATATATATCTCATTTCATTGGAAAATAGTCAATAGATTCCCAATTCAATGAATATGGCGTTCTTTGGAAAAAAAAGTGCTAAGACCCAAAATGTAAGAGTTTTCCCAAATTAACAAATAATTTATTATGTAGTAAACAAGCATGCAAAGTGTAGACTTGCAATTTGTCAAATGTAACAACTATGAGTTCAACAAATATTGTTTCATCTTTTACTAATAGCAAAGTTGTTAAATTAAATCATTACTCACTTAACCCCTAAAAGACCACTGTCCCCTTGGGGGATAAATGAGATTTTGGGCATGTACTCACAGCTAAACTACTTTGTGTGATTTTTGAAACTTTTGGGGAAGATGAGGAGTTCAGAGATCTATGAGGACATCTAGTTTTTTCTTCATTTTAACATTTAATGAAGAAGTTACACAAAAAATTATCAAAACTAGGGGAGGAGGGGCAGTTTGGGCAAGACCTCTTCTTTGTAAGTGGATATTGATTCCAAAATAGGTCAGCCCTTTTGGGCACAAGGTGTGGACACTTGACATAGGAGAGTGGAGTGGAAGGAGCCCATCTTGGGGCACTCCCAACCCTCTATTCCTTTTGCCCCTTGTAAAATCTGGTACTTTCAAATTTTTAAGCGGTTTATGTATATGTTTTTTAACTGATTTTTTCCAAATTGTAGTGGGCTACAAGCCCTTGCCTTTTACCATCTACATTAATGAAATTCAAATTTCTGAATTTTACATAAAGCTTGTAGTTTTGCCTAGTGCACTTGCAAATTTCAGGACCTTCTGGCATTCAAAGATTATTTGAAGCATATTGCACACCTGCGTTTGATCTGAAAATTCTATAACACATACCTAACTTGGTCTTCTACATAGATAAAATAAACCTCAACTCTATGTAGAGCATTTTTTTTGCTATAGTATTGGTCAAAGGCTTATGAAATTCTCTGGCATCACAATAAACAAATAATTGTTCACTTCAAATGTTGATATCTCACTCCTCACCATTTAAAATCACCTAATATTTTCCCTAGAAGTACCTCCCACATTCTAGGGTAAGATTCTATGGTTGGGTTTACAAAAAAATAACTTTTTTTCCTGCCTTTCTACCGGTTTCTCCAAAAATGGCAATTTTCAGTGATTTTCACCCAAAAAAAAGGGCTTGATCCTTCATTGGTTAACTAATTTTAAAGTATGCAAAATCCAAAATAACAATCTGTACTCAAAATTAAGAGACCTATGCAACTCAGTATTATGAGGTCTCTTTGAGTTTTGCCAACAAAGTCTAAACAAATAGTCTAAATGTAGTTAATTATGTCATCACATCTCAATATTGAAACTACTTTTTCAACAACAAGAAAATTTTACTAGGCATGTGACAGAATTGTATATTTTTCTTAAACAAACGTACAGCTTTGAAATTTTCTAGTAGCTATTCAAATATATTTAAACTTCCTCATAGCAAAAATTAGAATAGCTTTTATCAATGCAAAACCCTACTTTTCTAATTCAAAATCTTCTTCCCCTCATTTCAAAACGAATAATTCAAATGGAAAATAATTCTTCTAATCAGACACATTGGGAAAAAAATCCTCATTGAAAAACATGAACCACCGTTACTTAGGTGGGATGTAATAAACTACCACCGCTCTAAAGTATTTTCTAGCTATCATCAACATTTATATAGTAAATCTGGAACTCCAAATTCAAACTTAATTTTAAAATCATTCACATCCTGGGTGTTAAAGAATTTGGTGTAAAATTTGTTGCACAAAATCTGTGGTGTTACATATTTATTAATACAGTTTTCATTTTGCAAATAATTTTTGCAGATTTCTTTACTTAAAGCCTCTTTTTGATACTTTTGAATTTGACGCACTTTTGGTCTTCAATTTGTGAAATACTAGTAGAAGGGAGTTTTGAAAAAAATTACAGCATTCAAGCATATTTATCTAACATAAGAACCAAAGAAAGTCTTGATGGATGCAAAGTACATTGTTTAGAGATCAAGAGTCACAACAAGGCATTTTAATAAAGCATGAATTGGACGCTAATGTTTTATTCACAACTCATGTTCTCAACAATGTACCAAACAATAATTTCTTGACATAATAAGTTTTACTAAACATCCACAACCTTGATACTATACATTGTATCATATACTATTGTTTTTGACATTGTATCATATACTATTGTTTTTGACTTGGTTAGACTAGCAAGGATGATTCAAGTAAACATAATCTTAGCAATAGGCCTCTAAATTTTCTCAAAAAAATATATTCTCTTAGTATATGAGCCTATGGAGCATGGAGGTATGATTTTTAGTGCAAAGATGGAAAAACAAAATATTTTAAAGCTATAATGGACTCAAAGTTATATAAAGTTTTATTGTTATGTATTATTTGTGAATGTTTTATAAATGAATGTAAATAAAAACTCAAACTTTGTTATATCCATAAAATACGCAACAAGTGTAGATCATTGAGAACATGTTCACTTTGACTAAGGTATTAAGCTCAATGAAAAATTCATAAGATTTACAAATATTTTTCCTAAATATACATACAAATTTATACATACAAATTAAGATGATGGACAGATTGTTACATTTATAGAAAAAATGCATGCTTCTTTAGAAAATTTTCTAACAAAGATTAGATGCAGAAATGTCATATATTTGCTTTACATATAAAGAAGCAAGTCTTTGTGGCACAAACATCTTGTGCAAATATGCTTGCTATATTTTGATTAAAACGGACTTGATCTTCTCTAATGTACGCATTATTCCATTATGGCTTTTTTTTTTTAATGGACATGAATTTTATTAGCAATAACTCTTTCTCAAATTTTTCAACACAATATGTACATGTAGCATCTTTATGAGTATGAATACACGTTTCTAACCACTTGCCGTGCTTTGGATCTTTATATTATATAGTGAGTGTTTTTACCAAAATTTAGCCTCACAAAAATGTATAGATTATATAAGATGTTTTTATTTTGTCTTCAAGAAAACAGAAAATCAAATTGCAATCTTGTGGATTTTTTTTGTAATTTAATTCATTTCCAAGACATATTATTTTTCAAAAACTTTTGTTGAAAAGTGTTGGATATAGGAGCCAGAAATGCATTGATAAGAATGTTAATGTTCTTGAATTGTGAGAGTGTGAGAGTGTTTCAAGTATCAACATCTTTAATAGTTTTGGATAATGAAATGCTTAAGTTACTTGTTTGAAAAAAGAAATATAATTTTCACCAATATCCAAAATAACAAAGGTTTGTCAATGTTAATGGTGTGGTCTTTTCCCAAGTATAATCTAAGATTAAAAGCAGGAATCAATTATTGAAAAACTTCAAACAACTATCAAAAACAACAAAAAAAATCAATATTGATGCATTACCATGTTTGGGTTGTATTGAGAAAACATGAAGAAAATAAGAGATTGCAAGCACAAGAGCCTTGGGGGGTCTACTTAGCATGTTTTAGAAACCACATACGGCTTAATATAGAGACAATTTAATTTAGTTGAGGTAAAAATTATTTAAAACTTAGAAGAAAGGTATGGGTCACTTAATGTAGGGACGTGTATTATAAATTGTATAGCTAGGATTCTAATCTGGTCCATTACATTTTTGTACATGTAATATAGAGGCTTATATGTGGATCCTAGGCAGAAAAATTAATAGTACAAACAGTACACAAGGCAACACAACTGTACTGGCTCTATAGACAATGGCATTCAGACTTCAATAGCATTTGTCCATGTCAATGAGGGGTTGTTTAGGACATTTGTAGTGACACATGCATGCATTTCTTTCACTCTAGCTCTTTCCAGTCATGCTAGGCAATAACATTATGCAGATTGTATGACACTTGGAGCTAGGAGTCATGGCGTTGCTGGCTATGTGGAAATGCGGATGTTCATTTTGTGTTTGTGAACACATATACATTTGTTTTTTGCATTTGCTAGCATGGACTCATGGTTGTTTCATTTCTTCTTGTTCATGGTTGTTTCATATTTTTGTTCATGGTTGATATAAAGGTTCACTCTTTAATGTTTCATGTTGTTTAGTTTTTTGTTTTGGTTTTCAATTTTGTCTAAAATGTACAAAACCCCTAAACACCTAAACCATGAAGGTATGTGTCCATTGTGCTCAAGGTGAAGTCATACCCTAAACCTCGTGCCTTAAATCCTAATTACAAAATTTGAAGGTCATATACAATTTTGGGCTACTTTTTAGCCAACCAACTAAACCCTTAAACTTAACTTTTCAATTCATTTTTTTCATTATAAAGAATATAGTATATCAAAAATTAGCTTCACTTTCACATTATAATAATGATAGAGTACCAAAACATAGGCCATTTTCAAAGATTAAGTAATTGTAGAGACCCTTTTATTCTTGGTCCGGAGGTAAATAGCCCCCTAAAAAATAACCCGTTGCCGCACGTGGTGCACAAAAAATAAAAGGAGTGCCCCCTTGAGACAAGAGCACACAAGGATGTCCAAATCAATATGGAATGAAACACAACTTTCCTCTAATACTACGTTACTTACATCAAAGCTCAATATATGAGAGAGTGACAATTGTGCTTCCTTGTTACTAAGGTCACCTCTCCACTTGTCCTTGGTTCATGGCAAGTGTCCCTAATTCATGCCAAGTGTCTCAAAGGCATGGCCACATGTCCTTATTTGACCTACTCCTTTGGCAACAAGAAACCCACCTCACAAGTAGTTTTCAATACTCTATCCACATCATACCAATTGTTGATCCTCCTAACCCACCCTACCTACCATACTACATCCAAAATCCAACAAATTCAACAAGTTACACTTTTAACACTATAATGTTAAGTGTTTTTTAACTAACCCAAGTTGATTTGGTCCCAAAGGTGGCATTCAACATTCACCACAAAGCCACCAAAAAGTAACAAATTCCTACATATTTTTCAAAAAATAAAGAATTGTTGGTGTTTTGTAATTACTAAGCATCAAAATGGAAAACATTGACCACATAGTGTGTGGGGCAAAAGTAAGGTGATTTAGCTTCAGAAGAAAATTTGTCCAGTCTTTTGAAAAAAAAGCCACTTATCATTTAAACAAATTTCGTTACAACTTTTATATCAAAAATGTATGTATGATTTTGGTTGTTACAACAGAATCAGCTTTGATAAAATGAACTCAAATAAAAGAATCCAAGGATAGTCTACCTGATGCTTTTGATTTCAATAATTACTACAAACGACAGGTTACATGAAGAATTGTTCTAGAGAATTAAAGGAATTTATAAGTGTTTTTTGCGGTATTAAATTGATAGAATGAAATGCATGTTAAAGTGTTCTCAATAATTGTAGGATTTATTAGTGGCTTATGATTGTAAATAAACATAACATTTAAGTATGTACTATTGAGAAATCAGCGTTAATTTTATTGGAAATATTTTTTGTTTTTTAATTATAGAAAATAGAAGATTGTTAGAAATTTCTGCACCTTCATTTACTTTTGGTTATTTGAACATACTTCCACTTTACATATGATTTTTTTCCATTTTGAACAAAATACATTTGAAATAAAAGGGACTTGCGTCATATTTAACTAAATATGAATTAAGCATGTAAACATAGACTTTGGAGGTTTGAATTTATAAGCAGACCTCTTGGTGTAAACTTGTAGGGACTAGGAATAGGTTCAGAGTCAAACTACTTTTTGCCTCCCAAAACTGTATCAATTATGGAGTTTGCAAAATTCCATATTTAGATAAATATGAAAAATTGGTAATTGAAACATATTCTTTATTGTCAGGCTGATACAAATTCTACACAAAGATCTATATTTACTTGACTTGTCAAAGGAAAATTTCATAATTTGGAATTTTTAAAAGTGAAAATGATGTTTTCAATCCGTATGTAGATGCAAACTTTATTCTTTTAGGCAAGGAACTTGAAGGAAATGTGATTAAAACCTAGATACTACTAGTGAAGAGTATAATTTTGTTGAACTCCCAAAGGACCAAATGGTACATCTGCTTGGTTTTGCTTGGTCTTTCTAAAATACATTGTGATTTGCATTATTCTTTATGTGGTTTACAATACGCCTTGTTTGAATCTCACTACAGAAGTGCCTCTCTAAGATGAACCTCTGTAAGAAAAAGGCTTGGCTAAGATGAGTGTCCTTGTCCCATTTAGGCCCAAAGCAAGTGTTCTATGCATACATTAAAAATAATGCTTCCTTAAGAAAAACGTGTCTTTTGCATAAATGTCCAAGTGGCTGCTTTCCAAACAAAACATGTCTGGATAAGAGAAAACTTTGCCTTCACCATTATGTTTACGTTGTTGCACATACCCTTACTGTCACTCGTTTGCCCACCTACAATGAATGCTCTCCTAAGATAAAAAAAATTCTGTCCAAACTCTTTCACCTTAACAAGGCACTATTGTATCACAATTTCAAGTCAATCAATTACAAGTTAGAACATGTTTAGTTTTCTTATTGTTGATAAGATATTGAAAGTTTGATAACCTTTAAGAATTTAGAATGTCTAGGAACTTGTATTACATTGAGTCTATCGTAAGGTCTAGCAATAAAACCGTAATAACAAGTTTTACAATTACTAAATATAGCCATGTATATGTGGGGTGTAAATCTATATATGCATATGAATGTATGTGTGCTCAAAACATCATTGGTAACAAATTGTAGTTTTAAAATTTACTTTCTCATTTACAAATGAAACAAATCATTGGGCAAATCATAGACCCTTTTGAAACAAAACCCATTTCTTAAAAATGAAGGGAAGATTTGCATCAAGCAATTTGTGACAATAAAATTATAAAAATTGATGCAAATGAGGTTTGCATTGTAAAACATGCAATTACTTAGTTTTTGTAACAAATATGAACACCATGAATTATAAATCAATACAAAATCAAAGTTTTAGCCATACACCTTTGACATTGACAAACACTACAAAGTAATGCAAAACATTTTGGATTTAAACTTTTATGATAACACAATTTTAATAAATATCAATGCCAATTCAAGCAGACTAGCAAAATAAAGTTAAAACAATGAAAAATGATAATACATAATATTTTAGAATTAAAGAAAAAAGAAACCTTGGGATTAGTGTAAATTCACTATGCCTTGAACAATAAACATGTGATCCTTCCTAGTTGGTTCCAAGCATCCAATGCACTCATAGAGCACAATATTTATGTTAAAGAACACATTCAAAAAATATTCAACACATCAACATCTAGATCAACAAAGTAAGTATTCAAGTGAGTCTAAACTATATAGAGTTATAGAATAGTAACACATATGCAAAGCATCTAGAGATTTATTCAAAACATCTAGAAATTTATACAAAACATCCAAATATCTATGTCCCTCCGCATTGGGAGCTCTCCCTGTTTTTTGCTAACAAAGTCTAAAATTACATCTATAATCTAAATTTAATTATATATAACACATCACATTAGTTGCTTTGATATTCAAAAAGAGTTTTTGCTATGGACATTAGCCAATTTGTGATCAACATTATTAATTGTATTCCATTTGTATATATAAACTAAAATTCCGTAAAAATTAATTATGTATTTTGTGTCATCTTACTTATTTTAGAATATAAAATTGTCACTTTCTCCTCTATGTAACCATGTAGAGTTATGACACTTATCATTGCAACCCTTTTAGAGAGGGATGGTGGATGTTTTTTAGAGTTTTCCTTTTAGAGGTGGTGTTTTAAAGAAAACATATCTTATTCAATGATAGTGATTATTTTGAATCATGTTCAAATTATTGGGCATGAGATGTTTTCAAGTTCCAATTATAACAATAGTGTTATCTATAAATCACATTTTTTTGGGAACTCTTGTTATACTACACAAAGCTCTTTGAAGCTAGTTGATGACACAAGTACTTTGCAATTATAAATCTATTAGTTCTTCAATTGTATATTGGGCAATTTTCACACCATTACTAGCTTCTCCAATTGGCCTCCATAAATAAAAAGGTGAAATTTTGTTCTTGCAATTTGCAAGTGCAGAAATTTCAAAAAATAGGATAAATAGTTGAATTGAAAATAGAGGTATTGAATAGTGAAGATTCTTTCAATCCAAACATTCAAAAAATAAAATTTCAATGAAATAAATAATTAAAACTATTAAGATCACATTGACATTGAAATGTTTGAAGTTGCACTAAATAGTTAACACAATATTTGTGAAAGCAACATGTGGCACGTGATAAATGATTTATTTACAAATTCAATAAAGTACCATCATAAGTATGTACTTTACAAAATGTCCTCTATTGCTTATGGATATTGATGTACAATTTTAAAAATTATAATATATGCTCTTTACAAATATTAATGTAAGAGTCACAAACAAATTCACCTAATTGCCTTTGCAACAACTCATGAAAAAAGTCACTATTTATAACACCAATCACGGTTATAACTAATGGACATTTGCATTGTATGCAAGTTAACTAATCTATTTGTGAAGCTTGAAGTTTGTTAGCTAAAAAAATATATCATGTGCCAATGTTCACAAATACAACATTTGTGTCAAAAAGTTGTTAAAGAAGGAATGTTCTTGTTTGTGGTTTTACAAAAGGCAATATTCACTTCAAAGTCTATTTGTTCTTGCCTTTATAGCACAACAAACTTGAAACATTTATTTAGAACAAAATTGAAACTTGACAACATTTGATTGACCAATTTTAGTATCAAGTGCACAAAAAAGTTCAATTCAACAACATAGTACCTAATTTGTTATCTACATACACAATATTCACAAGAGACAAAAGAAATCCTTCAATCTTGCAAGTGTTTCTTATAATTGCAAACAACAATTTCTTTATATTGGTTGTATTGACGTTGTCAAAAAGCTCTAAAAATTAGAAAAAGTAGCGCTTTAGGTTTTAAGGTGTTCACTTTGAGAAGTGCCAACATTTGTGAATATTTTCCAAACCAAATGAAATTGGCATCCATATTGAAAAGGAATCATGACACATTTAACTAGTTAAATATTATTGTTCTTATAAAGAGCACTTTCCATTTTCATAAATATTTAAGATTTCTTGATATTTTGCACATGAATTTCCCAAAATATTACATGTTTTTTAGTATAATGACACAATTAACTACTTGTGAACTATTCATATAAATGTGAACTTTATTTGTTCACAATCATTTGAATTTTCACACTCTTTTGCATTTTTTTTCCCAAAATTTTGCATGTTTTTTGTGTTGGACATATATCTCAATGATTTGCAAGTACCTCTCCAAGTTTTGCAAATCAAAACAAGTTTTGGACTTATTACCTATGAATTTTGGATACTTGGCATTTAGTAAAACATGGCATCATTCTTGGTTGGAGGTTGGAAGGATAATTCATTTTGAAAGCAAGTGAAATTGTTTTGATTGGCACCCAAAAATAAAATAAAGCGTATCACAAAACCTAACTATGTTGTAGCTTAAGCAAAAGGTAGTTTTGGATTGAATATTCTCCATGGCAAGAACACGTACAATCTTCAAATAGAACCCACCCTGTACAACTTTTTGCAATTGTTTGCGTGTTGTTCTTCACTTGGCCCACTAGGAATAAAGGTGTCCTTTGACTCCTTCCATGTGAGGGGGTGGCAGCTGAGCTTACTAATAATTGGTTGGATGGGATTCTAGAAAAAGAACTCCCATTTGACCGATTATTGGTGAGCTACAGTAAGCTTCACCAACTACCTTCTCACATGGAAGGACGCCCTAAGCGGGTTGATAAGAAGCCTCTTGCTTTCTTGCATAATTCATGAAGATGTTGATTGATGTATTGTACCCGGTGCAATATTACACACCTTTTTCCGACTTTGCTCAGCTTTAGATGCTCATTGTCTACAATTTGAGTTAATCACTTTAATTTTCTCCTCTCAAAGAAAACTACATTAGAATTCACTACAAATGTAAGGTAGTTTATGTTGAGTTCCATGTTTCTAATACAAAATTTTGCATTGTTTAACAAAATTATGCATTGAAAACACGGAACTCAACATAAACTACCTTACATTTTTTTAGTGAATTCTAAAGCAGTTTTCTACATGACACTACAAGGGAAAGGGGCCCAAAATGACAAGAAATTGAGAAGAGACTGTCCAAAATGAGAGAAACTTGATAATCCGAGTATTCTACTGTCAATTATTTAGGAAAGGATGTTTCTTGTTCAGCTCTAGTGAATTTCCTTGTGCCACTGTAGCAAAGGCTGACCAAAAATAGCAACGGGCCATGTGGGATGTTTTTTTAACCCCGGCTTTTTAAGGATGTTTTCAACTGCGGTGAGAAATGGTAAACCATCATCAACGAAACGAGCGTTGCTTCCTGAAAAGTATGTATTATGAGGACCAATGATAATTTTTCATCCTCATGCTACGGATGTTACTTTCATCTACATAAATATATTCTGCCTGTTTGACCTATTCACATGCATACTACCTGCTAAAATAGTGGCTACCCATAAAAAAGCACTTGTAGAATTTTGTAATCTATTGCTTTGATTACACGCTTCACATGTGTTTTTGTAATTTGCAATTCCAAATAAAGAAACATATTATGTTATGGGAAATGATATGTGCACACCAGGGTTTTTTTTTTTTTTTTTTTTCGCTTTTGGACCGACAGCTTCTCATGCCATACGGCAGAATTTAGTGGTGCAGATGTGGCCACACCAAGGTTTTTTTAAGTGCAAAATTAGGCTGCAAGTGTTTACACTTTGAGCTTGTTGATTGTGACCAAATTTTTCAAAAATCAAAAGTGTTGCAAGAGTGAATTTTTTGAAAATATGGGTTACAAAACCCAAAAATTTATAACAAAAGAGACATTATCTCAAAGAAATGGGTGGCTTGATTTTCAAATAATACGACTCCACATGGTGTGAAGATCACTTTGTTTTCTACCTAAGTTCCTAATTGACTGGCTACAAACAACAGCATCTTCTTTTTTCTTTTTTTTGATGCATAGCAGGCATCTAAATTTGAAACATTGAACAACATTTGGCACCAAGATGCTAGTTTTTCTTCATTTTTTTGTATAAACTTGAAGCTTGAATTATTTTTTTGTAACTTTCTAGCTTTTTAAAACCTACAAAGAGCCTGGGGCTCACCGAGAGCTAAATCTTAGATTTTTACCATCAAAAAACTCAGTTTGAAAATTTCAAATTCAGAATTGGATTTATAGACTTAACCTAAGCTTACAACCACAAAGGAGGTCATAAGCACTATCTGGGTTTCTGATTATTGCTGCCAGTGCTCATGTGAGTACAATTTTATAGAAGAACGCGTTATTCATTTCAAGATAAAGCAAATAATTTTTCTTAAAAAACGGTTTATACAAATTTAAACATGCGTGGACAAAGCCTTTTAAAAATGACATCTTGTTTTGAAATTTTCAATTTTATTTGTATCTGTATTTTATGGTGAGGACTTTTTAGAAGTTTTTTGAGAGGTGAGCTTTTTATTTCTACCCAAAATCAAAATTCCATGCAAATGAAGTATTTTTTGATATGAATTTTGAATGTATAAATGTTTTATTTGATTATATATGAATTGGCATATACTTACAGACTATGCAAACAATTATGGACTTTGTAAAAACATCAAAAAAGATTAAATAATATTTAAGCAAAATATCGAGAAAAATTTCAATATTTTTATAAAGTATCAAGAGATCTCCCAATGTTTTGCATACATTTCCAAAAAGTAATTGAATTATTAATCATTAACTTTGAGAACTTTACTTATAGTTAATAATGACATTTAAAAAGTTCAAGGTATTTTTAGTCAACCATAGTAAACAAAACCTAAATGATGTTACTTTACAACTTAAAAACATCTAATCCTAAAACATACTACAACTAACTTGATGTGTGTAACATATTAGCTTTAAAATAATAATAAAATCTTTTTAAGTATACAGAAGAG
The DNA here is from genome assembly GCA_963920765.1 of Ulota crispa. Lineage (NCBI taxonomy): Eukaryota > Viridiplantae > Streptophyta > Bryopsida > Orthotrichales > Orthotrichaceae > Ulota > Ulota crispa. Next base: position 6,742,305 of record OY987242.1, on the reverse strand, counting down.
GTGGAATAAAATGAATGCAATGCTGCAACGTACTGGTTTCTTATTTTTGCAAAAATAAAATAAAAAATTATGTCATTTTTTTAATAAAATTTATTGCAAAATGATGCATCAATTCCACATGGGATTGACTTGACAACTACCAACAAATCTATACTAAACAAAAAGTTATAGCCATGATAAATCATAAACATTTTAGAGAATGGTTAGAATTTTTTTTGGTATATCTATTTCTGATTATATAGAGTTTGTGTTGTTTTCTGAGACTATTAGAAGTTCAAATATAGCTTATATCATTTTAGGATCACACATAAGAAAATAGTCACATGTATGGTAGGTTGAATAAGTTTTTGTCCACCCTATTCTACCATTCAAAGGATTTAATTAGCATTTTACATAATGTAACTAGCCTTTTTGTATCTTGTATAATTAATCTTTAATTCCTACACAATCCTAATCAAATCTACCAAATTTGAGTTCCAAAGGACTAAAATCTTATCTTGGTAAAAAAATTTAGATAAAATTTATGTTTTTATTTCATAATCAATTTAAAAAATTGATGATGAATTTTTGAGATCTGATTGCATGGGCATGTAGGAAACATCCATACACACTTTCCATGGTAAAAAACAACCTCTTAAGTAAAAAAAATTTGATCTGAATAACTTTAATGCAACATGAGATATGCCCAAATTTTGTAAAATAGATATTTTTATGTTTCAACTTGCTTTTCATTAAGTAAATATAACATCATGTTCAGAATTACAAATTTAGTCACAATGTATGAGTCAAATAATAAAATTTAATTATTATAAAGAAATGTCTATTTTACAAAATTTGGGCATATCACTTGTTGCATTGAAGTTTTTCTAGATCAAAATTTTGTTACTTAAGGGGTTGTTTTTTTTAAGCACGAAAAGTGTGCATAAGAATGTTTACTACACACCCATCCAATCAAATCTCAAATTCATCACCAATTGTTTTTGATAAAATACCATGTAAAACCATGGAATTTTGCTATAAAATTTTACCATAAATGAAGTTTTGCTTTTCTAAAATTGATATTTGGTATGCTTGATTGGAATTACATGAGAATGCAATGATAAATTTTTGGACAAAAATATGCCAATTGTACTGCACGTTTCATTTAAAAATCTCAATGCCTCAAAATGGCTGTTCGTAAGATTAATGGACCCAACTATATAGTGAACACACGCATGTCACGTTTTGCAAATGATTTTAAATTGCAAAGAGCATTTTAAAAAGGAAATTGATGTGGGCACACCTAGGGTTTGATATATGCACACCGGGGGTATATTTTAGATTTTTATCATCAAAAAGCTAAATTTGAACATTTTGAATTTAGATTTGGACTTAGAAACCTCGATTTAGTTTAGAAACTTAATGGAGGTTACAATTGAACAGCACCCAACAAAGAAGCTTAGTTAGGGGGCAAATTATTTCTCTTATTTTTGTTTGTAAAAAAATAAGCTTTTTCATTGAGTGTTGTTCAAGTGTAACCTCCTTCATAACTCTAAACTAAATCAAAGTCTAAGTCCAAATCTGAATTCAAAATATTCAAATTTAGCTTTTTGATGATAAAATCTAAAATTTACCCCATGGGTGTGCATATATCAAACCCCGGGTATGCCCATATCAAATCCCTTTAAAAAAAACAAGTACCCTTACGTAATGTTAAATCTACAAAAGCACAATATTGTCGTTACATTGGCAAATTCCAATCATACAATAATCACATAAGAAAAGGGATTAAATTTCATAAGTTCCGACTATGCCCTACAAATTCCATCTGATGCATAGGTAACGTTTTTTCTGTTTGGGAACCGTTCTTTGTGCTCCTGTATTTGAAAAGTGATTGAGGGCCTATCAAAGTGCAGTACACGACACATTAATTTCATCCTCACTGTACCATGTCAAATCAACAAAGAAAGACAAGCAGAAAGAAGTCAATTCTTAAAATGAACATAAGTAAATCTGTACAAGGATGTGCACATGTTTTAATGATCAAGTATTGACAGAGTTGCCTCTATAACCACTTAAACATACGCATCAGTGAAAATTAGGGTTGAAAGACGAAAACCTATTTTTGCAAGTGTTGCAGTACTCGTCACTTGCAATTTGGTTTTCAGGAGAAGAACTGCCTTTGAGGATGGAACTTCTCCTCACAGCTCATTAGCAGTATCGGAATTCCAATGTTTTGCTTGCTATGCTATTGAATACGCGTTGAGCGAGTATGCTGCAATACTCCTACAGATAACAAATAAGATGAAAGTCACCGAGTATGAGTTACAACAATCCAGAACAACTGTAGAAAACGAGGCTCTCCTCCGGTAGAGGACAGGAGTATGCAATTTCTTATGAGTTTCATATCTTACCCTGCTCGGCGCATTTTGATGAATACGTGTTGGCAATGCATTGAAAGTATCGAAAAATTGTAAGCGTAACTTTCGATATTTGAGGAGGTAGAAAACAATGCAGGTTGCTTTGAACATTTATTTGATTGTGGCGTTGTCCCAACTATGCTCCTTTTCCAAGTTAGTGGAGAATTGATTGTCTGTGACGTAGCAGAAGTTCCCAAAATTGGTAATGATACTGATAGGCGCAAAGTTGTTCTATTTTTGTGCAACATAGTGGACAATTACTCTCTCAGTTTAGGGCTACTTTAGGTGAGGTGCAAGGAACGTACGCGGATGTTGAGGCAGGAAAGTAGATGAAGTTTTTGATTTTATCTATATTTTTGTTATATAGAATAATGGTTGTCATTTGTGAATGTTCCTATGGTATTTCTCTTGCACTGCGTCCGAATTATCAGAGCATGTGCTTCAGGATAACACACCGAGTCTTCACCGTCACTGCAAGCAGTAGAAGTGTTGGTGTTCATTTCTTGAGAAGTTGCACATGTTCATGGTTTTTGTGTTTTTCATGTAGAAGTTAGCAGACAGTGCTACTGTAGGTGTTATAACATTAGTTTAACAATTGCTATGTTTGCAGATATGGGCTCACTATGCACAAACTTTGCGAGAGGCAAAGTTGGCGCAAGTGGCAGGAGAGATCCCCAAACCCTGTCAGAAGGAAGTGCGAAAACATGTGGAGGCTTGAAAGCTGAAGAAGATGCGTCCATCTAGTCGGTAACAACTCCCACAAGCCCAAGTAGTGGCGACGGATACTCTTGCAATTCCATGGAGAATAGCAGCTTCAAATACACCGGACAGCAGCACTGGAAGCTCCACGAGAATGACCTTGGATTTGATGGAGTGCTTCAAAAAAGACAAATACATCTCAGCTACGGAGACCGTGGACTCAAAGCAAAGACAACTATAGGAGTTCAAAAAGCTTCTCCGGCTTGGACAATTATTGGTATGTAGTTCAGGACTTTGGTTACGACTTGGCGTGAGGCAGCTCCAAAACCTAAACTTTTGCCTTAGGAGATCTCGCTGAATAGAAGTTTTGAAACTTGTGATCCACAAGCTTAATCTCTAAAACCCTCTGCAAACACGACGTCCGCGTATCCTTGCATAAGTTCTCTTCAAGCAAAGACCTCACAAAGGTATGTTTCTTTTCATTGTGTGCAACGGCAAAAGGTTTATTCTAACTGCTTTTCTGTAAACCAAGTGGAGTATCTCATGAAACATTGGATTGATTGGTCTCTCATAATGGATGTAGCCTTTGTTTTGTGATTTCAAGGCTAATGTCATTACTTTTTGTAGAGCCATGGAGAGGCTGGAGAAAGTGCTCACACTCTTGCAAATCAGATATTGAGGCGGCTCTACAAAAAGACAAGACGTAATGAACTATTGACTCTGCTGTGAAAGTTTGCGCTGTCAAGATTGCTTAAGGCGGAAAGCTTCTACATTTGGTGATATTACAGTCAGTTTTAGTGAGTAATGTGTTACTAAGGATCAATTGGAGATGGCCAATTTATTCTTCAATTTTGGTATTTTTGATAAGTAGATGAAGCCGATTCATACCTCAATGGACTGAATGTGCTGCGTATAGTCCATAGTTTAGATATATTGGGCGTGTGAATATTGGAGCATCTAGATGTGTATGTATAAAATATACTAAAAGTATCTACTTACAGGAATTGCTATTACACGCGTTGGCAAAAAGCAGTGTAAGCAAAACAAATACTGTATTACAAAAATACCAAATGGCAATCTAGCCACAAAATTTGAATGGATGGGATCCTCTGGCCCACAATGGACGGTGATGAGCATGTATACGTGTTCCATATGCAAAGTTCCAAATGTCAGTAATAGCGCCTATATTCCTAATTAGAGTTTCAAAAAATGTGAAACTGCTTTCGAAAATCGAAATCCCATATATATTTGGGTGACACTTGTCTGCCCTCCAATGGTTTAGAAATAAGACCTCAGGGACTTGCTCCGCTAATGCCGATAGTTGACTAGGCACAAAAGGATATGAGAAAAATATGGGCAATACAAATAATGGATGACGTGGGGTATCAATCCACTGTGTCACTGTAAAAACACATAAGAATTGTTGACGTTTACCTTGACCGAGATGACAGTAGACTCGATAAAAATCTGTCAATTAAGTGACCGAATCAGAGTGACCTAATTGATAGTGGAGTTGACAAAAATCTGTCATATTTCTGTCAATTAGGACGCCAATTCCGGTGTAGTGGTCAGACACTACACCCAAACACTCCTACTTGTAATGAAGATTTGTGAATCACATGGATCCAAAATGAGTTGCAAATTGTGAACGATTGACTCATACGGCCAGTTTTGATCAACAAGGCAACCGCGTCTATGTCTCACTGGCTAGTTGGTTGTCAAAAAATGATAATAGGCCGTACTTCTTATCTTCATTTGAAGCCCTTGGATTGACCAGAAAAGCAAAGGTTAAGTGTAAACGTTTTTTGGTGGAGGACAAAGACTTGGCATTACATATGATCGTGTTGTTGAGCCTCAACCTCCCTGCTTGCTAGCATTATCTTGTTCAAATAAGCTAGGAATTTTGGGCTTTGTAGATCAACTGAACTGTGATCAGCATGACTAGGCCACGCTCCAAATGCAACATCAGTATGTATGAAAGATCTTCACATACTAGTTTTGCATTCTATGTTGGCAAACTATTGACACCAATGGCATCTAGAATAACGATAAATTGCAACTGAATGGTGTTATTGTGAGCTGTTTTGATATTTTCCTCTACGAGAGCAATTTGTTGGATGGCAAAGAGACATTTTATTTATTTATTGTATACTAGTGGGCCCATGTACGCGCCATTCTGGTGGAGGGCCATCACGGGAGGAGGTCCCTACAAAATAAAATTAACGTGAAATTCTATAAACTCTCCAAACTTAGCTTGGTCTTTGGTTCACATTAAAAAACATTCCATGGGACAATATAAAATCAATTTGCCTCTTCATCTTCCTCCCCACCCCTTTCTTTCTCAATTTCAAATTCAAGTTTTCCCTATATCCCATCCCATGCCCATGACCCATCCCATGCCCACGACTCTCCATCCAATGTTGGTTAGTAAGGTAGAAAATTTGGTTACAACAAATTCGGTTATTAATTAGTTTCTCAACTGCCTTACATTCTATTATTTTGACACCCAACTACCCAATTAATTAAACCAAGCTTATTATATAAATAAGATTATGTTTAGTTTAGCCAATAAAAGAAATTCGGAAACAACCTAGATTTATATAATATATTTGAACAACCTCACTAGGCTTGGCCCCCAAATCCCAAAGCGCAGCTCTATGCTCTAAGGAATGTTTCCATGTTATATTCCTTTCAAATTCCAAAGCACAAATGTGCAATCTTATTATAAAGTGTTTTGATATGTCCATTTGCAATACTATTCTAGAAGAAAACAAAAATAAAAAATTATACAATGACTATGCAACAAATACTACAATGACTCAATTGTAGTTTTGCAGTTGTTGTCCAATTATTGTGATCGAGTTGTTTATTGCATGCCTTCTAGAGCTAGCAGTCAGCATTTGTTAGAGCATCTCCAATTCTCCACCATACCTCTAGTTTCTCATTCCACAAAAAGGCCATATCTCTTATTTCCTATGTTGAATTGTAATTTCCCCTATCCATGCAACTAGGTAGAATAATGTTAAACCAATAACAAGCCTCCTTGTTTGAAAAAGTAAATAGATTCTCCATCATTACTTACTCAACCTATTAACGTAGTGTGACATGGATTTTGTCTTTGCAATGACAAAATAATAATTATTTTCAACCAAAGTAGTTTGTCTATATTTATATGAAATAAAGATGTTTTCAATTTTGTAAGTACGTAATTATTTCACTAATCATCATACACTCAATGTGAACAAAATTTCATATCCCTTCAAATTTAAAAGGACAATAAAAGTGGAAACGGTTTAATTTTATAATGTTCACCATGAATGGAAGTGAGTGTGTAACAAGTTTAAATTAAATTGTTGATGGTTCAAGGTACCGGTAATTCAAAACCCTTTCAACATTGACATTTATTAGTGAACTTTTTGTCATAGCTCTTACTCATTTTTCACAAATTTTGTCACTTGTTTCTTGACATTTTGTGGAAATTCAATTTTAACATTTTTTCAATTAATAAAAAACAAAACCCATGTCACACTACGGTAATTGATCAAAGAAAAAGAATGTTTAAAGGAGTTGTCGGGCACTAGGAAAATACAATACAAGGGAGAACCTTTTGGTGGGATCAAGCATTAATTGTTCCTTTTTCTTCCAAAAATGTCCCTAAAAAGGTATTTTGCAAGACTCGTGGAGATACTCTTACTCATGCTTCCCTCTAAACATTGGTACATGCATTGGACCTCATTGCTAGCATAAGGGCATCTCCACTAGTGGCTCAAACATGCTCAAAGTGGATGAAAAGTGTTGAGGCCCCTCTCAAAACCCTCTCAAGACACTTTGTTATATACCTTGTCTAGCAAGGGCCCTTCAAGCCACTATTCATTCACTATTCACCCTAAGTTTAATGAGCTTTATCCTCTACTTTCCTTGATAAGTGATAAACTGCTTATTTATGGGATGTGTTGGAGTATACAAGGCCACCTTTTGGAAGAGCATGGGTGGAGATCAAGGGACTTGAGGGCCGGCCAAAATAGACAGAAAACTTTGAAAGAGCCTGGACCGGTAAAAATGCTCTAATACTTGGATATCCCTTTCTTGCCAAACCAACAATTAGTAATTGGATATTTGCTGCTATCATTTCATTAGGGTATACTGTGCCTGTGCTACAATACTTAGTTTTGTTAGTACTGTTCTTTTTTGTGTTTTTTTCCAACTAATGTTGTTTTAAAACATAGAAATTTTCAATACAGGATATGAATACAATGATAGGTCTATTGTTCAATACCATGTAGTGATTAATTCAATTGCACCCCTCTCATAAATTCAATGAGTGTCCTACATGCTTTATACAGATTCTAGTGTTACGACTTAAAAGCCACGTCAATTTTGTTAAATTGGCAGGATTTTTTCTATGCGCTAGAAGTTGTAACAAATATTTTCACTAAGGTTTAATTTCAATTCACAAACTAGGACTGGGATACATTTTGGATTTAATTTGTGCCTCAGGGAGGTCACTCAATGTATTTTTTGCATATCATGTGCGATCAAGTAAATTATCCACCCCCTATTCACCTTATAATAAATTTTGATTTAGCTCCAAATTTGTGGATGTTCTCACAAGATCATTATGTTTTTTATGTGAAACAAAAATTGGATTCAAATGAATTAAATAAGATATCCAAACTTGCAATTGAGGAATACACTAAAATGGTTAAGTTTTCACTTAAATATTTATTAACATTGCATTTGAATGACAATTGCATCCAACTTTGGTATACAAAAACTACAACCAAGTTTTTATTTAGGGAATTGATATGTGTACCACACCCTTTCAATTATTGTACCATACCCCAGAGTAAATTTTAGATTTCTACCATCACAAAGCTGAATTTGAGAATTTGGAATTCAGATTTAGACTTAGAGACCATGATTTAGTCTAGAACCAAAAAAAAAGTTGCAATTCAACAACACCCAATGAAAAAGTTTAGCTAGGGAGGAAAGTGTTACTTTTACTTTTGTTTGTTAAAAAAGATAAATTTTTTCATTGAGTGTTGTTGAGTTGCAACTTCTTTTGCAGTTCTAGACAAAATCATGGTCTCTAAGTCCAAATATGAATTCCAAATTCTCAAATTCAACTTTGTGATGGTAGAAATCTAAAATTTACTCTAGAGTGTGGTACAATAATTGAAAGGGTGTGCTACACATAACAATTCCCTTTTATTTAATGGCAATTTAAAAATGTATTTTTTGATATTTTTTACCATATAATATAGGGGTCAAAAAAATTCCAATTGTACAGTGTAATTATTTTCTTTCAAAATTTGTAATTAATTACTTAGAACAAAGAAAATTTTCAATAATTCACAATGTAATCTTTCAACATAGAAAAACACACTATAATTTTTTCAAACTATTTGATTGATTTTTTATAACATAAGATAAATGTCAAAGATTTTGGTCGCATGTATAGCCAAAAAAATGGGGAGTGCACCCCCGAGAGTTGTGCAGGCCTAACCATGCCAAAGTAATGGCATATTGCTAATTCAATGAAGTTGAATTAGGTTGTTAAGCAATTTTAGATAAACTCCAATTTGGTCAATTTGGCCAAATTGTATTGATTCTAGATTTTCTTATTCTTAATAAACCTTGGGGAAGTTTGGAGAGAACCTGCTTTCAATTTAAAGTCAATTGGTTGAAATGGCAAAAAAAAAAAAAAAAAAAAAAAAAAAAATTGTACATATTTGAATTTGAAATGGAATGAAGAAAAATAGGGCACAATTTCCAAAATTTAATTGGTCAAAATAAAAAAGTACCAAATATACATTTGCAAAAATGTGTTCTATACAATTGTGCCATAATGACTATATATGTCCACAATGATGATTGATTATTGAGCTATAATTTATTAATCACTGTAAACACTTACAATCATTATGAAACAATTACTCAAGCATGTTTTTTTATTGGTGTATTTCACCTAGTTCATACTCAAGTATGAGATATTTTAGCCACATCTTTTAATAGCACTCAAGATTTTTGATTTTTTTTATCACAACAAATTAAGCTACTAGACGCTACGAATTAACGGCCAATACAAGGTTATTAAACAAGACATGATTTGAGTAATTGTGTCTAACATCATGATGTACATTGCTAACGTTCAATTCAATATGACACAAGTATGCAACAGTTGTAGAAATGAATCTTATATCTTATTGCAGTGAGGTTTTGAACTTACAATAATTTTGACATTTAATGGAGATAGGTTGTGTGCCGTCATGGTTGGAATTAAACAAAAGAAATAAAGGGATAAAAAAATTACAAACGAGAGACAGAATTTGGTGGACAACAAATGGAAAGCCTTGGTATTGCCGTTAAAGGACTACAAAATTTGGCAAAAAATAAATGAAAAACACGCAAAGTTCAAACGAAGAGGTGAAGGTGGCAAACAAAATGTGGATGACAAACTAAATCTGATGAACAATAGACAAATAGTTGCTGACGGCAATTAGACAATTGATTTTCTTTTTTTCTTTTTTTTGGACATTGTTTTTTTTTTTTTCCTTAAATCAATTTTTATCCTTCCAAAGTTAAAACCTCAATTTATTGATGTTGTAACTTATAAGATGTTTACAAAGGTTTCCACAAGACGGATGTGTTAGCTGACACCATTTGAAAAATGTCAATCTTGCTTCATTAGTTATGAAATAGGATGTTATATTCAATAATGTGGACTTGAATGTGGATGAAACTAGAAACCCCTCTCAAATTGATATAGATGCCACTCTTTCTTTCTGTAAAAACGTATGCTAAAACCCTTTTTAATGCTTTAAAAGCTCAATTCGGTGATAGTGGTGTGATTGATGGTTTTAAACTTTCTAAGCCCTACACACATGCGTTTTAACCCACACCCATTTTCACAAAATTCACTAAAAACATGGCCTGTAAGCTTAGATGTGCAATTAACACAAATATGGACCTGTTTTCAGTAATCCAATTGTACAAATAGGAAGTACACCTTGTTCACTTTAACCCATAAAGGATCATGGCCTTTATTTTGTCAAAAAACACTCAAAATTGTCACTTCTATGGCAAAGAGTTAAAAGTTTGAAAATCAGGCATTTTGCATATTTGACCATAGGATCTTGTACTAAACTACTATAAGAATGTGTCATACAAAACTCAAGAACTTTGAGTGCATAGATTGGAAGATATATGCATTTAATGTGTAAAAAAGAACTTTTTTTGCACCTTGCTTTACTAGATTTTTTAACTTTTAACATTTTTAACTTAAAATTTTTGCATGATAGAGTTTGGAATTTTATTTTTGCATGGTGGGAAGTTGAGTTGGGAATCTTGGGAAAATTTTTAAAAAAAGAATTCTTAATTTTCAATCTTTATAAAAACATTAGGTAGAAGAAGGTATGAGATTGAACAAAAACTTGAATTGCTAATAACCCTGCAATGGAATTGAAACAATATAATCCCAATGGTAAGATTGTACTAGAAAGCAAACTTCACCCTCTCCAATCTTTTTTTTTCAAAAAAATGTTAAACTTGCATTCAAAAATGAAGTTTATAAGTCATTTTTTCAAGAAGATGCTTGAGTTGCCCAAAAAACAAGATTGTCCATAACTTTTTCATAACTAGTCCAAATGGAATGAATCAAAGCTCCAGATGTAGACAAAGATATAATCTATAAGAGAAAAAATTAAATATTTTTCTCAAGTTTTTATAAGAATAGTTTTTGCTGCCCCTAGTCCCCAAATTTGTGCTTATTTGGGCATAACTTTTGCTCCCTGGCACCAATTGGAATAAAAATGATATTCCCCAAAAGCTAATGTGTTTTCCTATCTTCAAAAAAAGTTTCAAAAAATTAGGAAAAAAAATGAGGCCATAAGTACCTGCCCAAAATCCCATTTGTCCCCTACAGGGACAATGGTCCTTTAGGGGTTAAAGCACCAAAATTTTAGCTAGATCTACCATTGAAGGTGAAACATTATAATGATTGAGCAAGTCGTATGCAGAAAATCTCTAGTGTTTCATGCTTGTATGGTTTTGAATGTTAACACTTCATGTAGGCTTTGATTGAAAAGAGCCTTACATTTCTAAAAAGCAAGGTTTCTCACCTTCCCAACAAGACTAGTTTCACACAAAATAAACAAAAGTAGCAATCACTAGGTGTAGCTAAGTGGAAAAAAAGGGTAAAAAATCCCATTTTCTCTGCTACCCTAAAACAATTCTACAAGAAATTTGATAATTGTTATGGAAAATCCAATCGGTAAAAGCAAGCAAGAATTGGCCTTAAATGTAGGATGAAGTATTTTAAAACCAAAATGACAACACCATTTTAGTAGATCTTCAAATACTACAATTATACTACTACCAAATAGGAAAACAATACAAGCATATTTCTTAAGCAATTTGAATTTTTTTAGAATTGTGCAATTGATATTTGACAATCTTCTTGGATGTTTGATGTATTATGTTATTGCTTTGATCCATCTTTGACAAAAAATGGATATATATTTTGAAGCCATGCCGTATAAACACCATTTTTGTCAACTCACATACCCGATTACGTTGTTATTTTTTGAGATGGATGCAAAATTCTTGTGATCAAATGCGTACTTCAAGATAAAATTCCAAATTATTGAGTAATTTCAACCTACAGGCCAAAAACCACTCCCAACGACCAAAATTTGGTCGCGTGGTCCTTAAAGGGTTAAGGTTGAGCTCTCATAGCGTGACTCAATTAAATTTACTCTTGATAAACAAAACATTTAAAAGATACATCACTATCAATTTTTTGCTGGATTCATTGGCTTGGAAAGAATGATTTTTTGCTTTCAAAATGCAATAATCCACCAAATATATTGATAAACATATATGGGTTTGTAAACATTCATTACTTGGAGCCACTCATTGAAATTGAAATATCATAAACTTTTGTATCTTTTTGAAATTGTAAGATATTGACGTATGAGTATTGTAATTTACAAATAAGCGCTTCTTAATACAAAAAAATAGGAACAATAAAATTGTGTGACAACCTAAAACTTGAAAAACACTATGTCTTGTAGCCATAGAAGGATGAGAGACTAGTTTTGATTTTATAATAATAGATGGTGCACATACGTGGAAGAACACTATACTTTTTTTCTCTAGTGATCAAATGGGAGAGATATCCTGCAAAGGAAGCAAAAGAATTAACAAAGGAACGTAGTATTTTTTAACTATAAAATGGTTTTATCAATTCTAAATTCCCAATTCTATCTTTGGAAGTTGGAATCATCATTGACATTTACATGAAGAATAGCTTTGTCACCTTCAATTTTGCCAAAGGCACAAATTAACCAACATTAAGTACCCACAACAATTTAATGTTAGAACCTCCGAAGTCCAAACTAGCAATTTATTCAAAGTGCAAAGTTTCAAGTAATCAAACTTTCAAATAAAAGGGAACTAGCTGGTTCACAAATGATTTTAGAAGAAAAAGGTAGAAGATTTGGCAAAATAGCCAAAAAAGGTATTGTTTATTAAATTTCTTTATCACATTCTTTTTTACATTTTGTAAACACTAAAGTGCTAAAAACATGTCGCAAAAGACCTTGTTTTTTGACATTCTAGTGTCAAAAACTTGTCAAAATCTTGTCAAAAACATTGTCCAACTTGATGTATCAAGTATAATGTTTAAGTGTGTAAATTAGCATAAAAATAATTGAAAGAAATACAAAAAAACAAATATTGATCAAGTGTCAATGAAGGTGTTGAAAAAATGTCAAGAAGAGTGCTAAACATATGTTAAAAATACGGTCACAAACAATTTTGCAACTAGTGTAAAAAACAAAAAAATCAATCAAAAATTTGTATGCTTCTTAATTTTAATTGGTTTTTTACTTTTATCGACGTTTACTTGCACTACTCACTCTTATTTCTACCATTCTCAAATTGCTAATCTTCATTTCTTCCCTATCCAAAATGCCCAAATTGTAATCTTTGTTTTCATCACTATTTTAACTACTTGTCACTTTTGAGGTTCCCTCACCCAATTTCTAAGTTGGAGATTGAGGTTTTTCGTACATTTAACGAAGTTTTGGACGAGTATGCAAACATTGTGTTTTTAGTAACTTATGCAATATAAATTATCATTTGGAGATGCTAAACCTTTCAAAACAAACCAATGAATTTTCTTCGAAGGACAAGAGGAAGTCAAATTGAACCCAAGTTGCTTTGTTTTTCTAACCTTTTTGTAATGATATATGAATTTTCAAAATCATTGACTTTAATTGACAATTTTTTGACATGAAAATTACATGATGCTCATTTTGACACACTTATTGACAATATCATGTCAAAATTTATTTGAACACAATTTTCTATACTTTAATATCTAAAAATATATTGAAAATATTTTGACATGCTTTTCGACGAATGCTTTTTGACGAACTAGTGTCAAAACTTCATGGAACCTCATCTTTTGACACTTTGATGTCAATCATTGTGCCGAAAACAAAAATGGAAAAAATTAATGTCAAGAGAATGTAAAAAACAACACCCAGTTTTTTGGGTTATGTAACAACAAAAACTGACAACAATAAGGAAAAACAGATTCACTAAACCTACCACCAAAACACTATGAGCACAACTCAAAATTTCTCTAAATGCTTATTCATTTCAATTATAAAGCAATTAGTGTATATTTGTTACAGAAATTTATTTTTCTCTTTTAACACCATATTATTGAAATCCTCTATTATAAAGGAGTGGGTGTCAAGCAATGGGTGCATGTTTGTTACAAGAAAATTGAAACTCACAGTGAGGGGAGGGAGAGGAAAGGGTAGGGGAAGGAAGGGTGAAAGTCACATGAAATTCAAGAGAGAGGAGGGACAGAGAAAACCATAGAAACGGAGGGTGAAGACTGAAGAGTGATCAAGAATTTCAGGGAGAGAAAGAGGTAAAAGGAGGGAAAGGGAGAGTGAAAGGGAGAGTGAAAAGTCACAAGAAACTCATAGAGATAGCAAGAAGCTCAAGGGGCAAAAGTGCAAGGAGAAACTTTAACTTTATTGACTAAAATATGACATTTTTCATTTTTAACTGGTTTTTTACCTATTTATATTAGAAAATTTCTATATTTATAATGTAAAACACTATAATCCATTTGTATTGTAAAAATTGACCACTTTTTTAGTCAACACCTTCAAATCCAACCGGCTTTTGTGCAATTTGAATCCGCTCACAATACACTAAATGTTGGTTCTCCTTTGACATTGGCTCAAGTAAGGCATACTAAGGTAGGTATACCCAATCCCAATCATGAACCAAATGTCATCACTACATACACAAGGTGTTGATTGTAGAACTCAATTCTAGGTACATCATAGATAGTTTATCTTTTGTGATGTACCTAAATTTGAGCTCTAAAATGAACACCTTGTGTACATATTAACAGCATTGGGTTCATGATTGGGATTGGAAATATTTACCTTAATATCAATAAAGGACCAATGTTTTTTCTTAAGCCCCTCAAGTGGCATTCTAGGTTGTTATACAAAACAAACTAGTTAACCCTTAAATACCATGCTAGTCACCACAACCAACCCACCTACACTAATCTATAGTATTATTCAACGTCCTCATTGGTGTGGCAAGTGCCCATGACGACCTCTTGAAATTTGCAACAAGGGCAGTTTGGGACCTAAAACCGTGTCTCTGAGTTTTCTCACAATTTGGGTTACCTAAATATATGTGTACATCTAATGAGATAATTTTTTGCCTTCCATGATAAATCATATGTTTGTAATAACATCTAAAAAGGAGTCAAATGAAAAACAACATTTTTTTGTCATAGAGAATGCTTTATTTAGAGCAGGACAACAAAACTTCCTCCTTTGCGTTTAGGGGTTTAACTCCTAAATGCACAAGGCACCAAATTCTAGTGTAAAAACCACCAAAATTTGGTGCCTTAGGCATTTGGGGGTTAACCCCTAAAGGACCAAGGAGCTCAATTTGGGCTTTTGGGATATTTGGGCAAGCATTTCTCAAGTAAGTACATAAGATAAGATTGTGAAAATAAGGGTGTCCA
Source organism: Ulota crispa (assembly GCA_963920765.1). Lineage (NCBI taxonomy): Eukaryota > Viridiplantae > Streptophyta > Bryopsida > Orthotrichales > Orthotrichaceae > Ulota > Ulota crispa. The sequence goes on along the minus strand of OY987242.1, from coordinate 6,727,131 downwards.
TGCTCATATTAAAAAGCTTGCATACCTCCCAAGAAAAAGTGGAATTGAATAATTTATGAATGAGATATGGTACCTTATCTGAATTAGATGTCAACACGGGCATCCTAAAAACAAATCAAAAACAAAGGGATTGAGGAAGGTTGTTGCCCAAATAGTGTCCAAAAGCACTTTACAATTGCTTGGTTAATGGGAAAAATTTGCAATCAACTCTCCTTGACTATGTAATAACTTATGTTTTCCCTTTTATTTTTAGAAAAAATTACTTTGGCAGGTCATCCACAAACTGTTCTAGGTTTACACCGTAGGGATTTTGTAATTGAGATTTATTTCTATAAGAATCTCTTCCATGAAGTTTTCTTAGTGTAAAGACAATTTGAACAAAGTAATTCTTGCTTCCAATTGTTTTCCATTATGTTTTAACCGAAAGCATTAAGCTCAAATTTTTCACCAAAACCGCTCTAGAACTGCCACTCTAATATACGTACCAAATTTTAGAAAAGATTTTTTAGACACATGTAGCTGTAAGATCTTGTACTACACTAGTATCCAAAGATGTAAAAAAAAATCAAGATTTTTCACCTTGTAAATTGTCAGATGTTTGAGTTTGAATTGACAAAAAGCCATTTTTTGTCTCTGCAAAAATTCCGAGCAGCTGCACTTCACAGTGTCATACTTGTATAAAGAAACTCTAAAATAGTTGTAATTTTTGGATCAAACCACTAAATTGTTAGGAACTTAATTGTGGAAATGAAAAATTCAAATCCCAATGGTCATAATGTTTTGATAAAAAATCTATATCTTTTAGTATTGTTGTTTTTCTAAAATATTGAAAATTGAGTAAATTGATGGACTTCAAAGTTTATTTTAGAGTAGAGAATCCATAACTGCCCGCAGACAAAAGCTCCTCATAATTTCATCTCATTGATCAAAATGGAATGATTCAAAGCTCCCTAAATATATATAAACCTAGAGAACCAATTTCAAAAATAAATTCAAAAAATGTAATTTTTAAAGAAGTTTTTTGGCTGCCCGCCAAGCAAAGAAAACTACATATCATGTAATAATTTTTGAACCATGAAGTCAGAAGTTATGAAAATTGTTGGGCCCTAAAGTTACTCCTTGGACACATCATGTGTAAAAATTTCAAAGAAAAAAATGAAGACCCCATTGGTAGTGAGTTGCCCAAAATTGCTATGTTACCAAAAAATGGTGTTCAGTGCTTTAGGGGTTAATATCACATTCTAACCTCTTTAATATCATACCCTCCCTCTTTAATGTCACACCATCCCTCTTTAATATCACACATTCCCTTTTTAATATCACACTCTACCTCTTTAATATCTCATCTCCATTCTTTGTGATATTATGGATATAATCACAATGACCTTTGTAATATCACATCTTGACCTTTGTAATATCACATATGCCCCTTTATAATATCACACATCAATCTTTGTGACATTATTCCATACATAAGTTATGAAGCCTTAGTGAAATTTTTATCAAGGAGTTTGTGAAGCTTTGCAGGGGTGATAAAGTAGGAGGCTCTAATTTGAACCAAAAATTTTGAACCAACCATATAGGGTCACTAAAATAGTGCATAGAGGTTCTTAAATGGATCACATTTTTTTACGTTTAGAAATTGTACTCGTGTGTGCCCCATTTTAGGAGCTTAAGAGTGTGACATGAGCCATTGTTGTGTGTGCTTATTGGTCATAATTGTGTTCAGATTTGTCTTTCAATAAAATATAGATGCATGTCATACTATTTAATAAATGAAAACTTGTTCTCAATCATGATTTGAGTATTAGAATATGGAATGGGTGCTTGCACCCTTTAAGAGCCTTACTAGAGCATTCTTGGCTTTGTAGTGGTTGCTTTTAGGGCTCATGTGCTCCATTTACAAGCCACCTTTGCATCATGAATGCTACCACCTATGATCAAGAATAGCTACCTATGCACCTTTTGGTTTGATAAATTGTAGTTAATTCATACTAACTCAAGAAAGTTCAATTTGAACGGCCACAAAACTTTATCTTCTTTGGCTTTCTACCAAAAATATCTCCATTTTACCAAATTGCCCAGATTTTTCCACAAAAGTGCATTTTTGCTTAGATGTCCATTTACAAGCCTCCTACCTTAACTTTGCACATTGTGGTTCAGTCACCACCCCATAACTTTAACCCCTAAGCGCACAATCAACCATTTTCTAGTCGTTGCCCATTTTTTTTAGGCTGCCTGAGAGAAAAAAAACTTTATTCAAAAAAATGTTTTTTTTGTAATAGAAAATCAAGTCTACTTTCCAACTTAACCCCTGAGCACCCCACATGCAATAAATCAGGTGCTTGGTTTTTAAAAATGTCCATGTTTGACTCTTATCCTCTTCTTAATGGTAAAGTCAAAGGACTTGTACTTTTTCATGTACCTTTAGGCATGTGTCTACTACCACTCAAAAAAAATTCAAGCTATTTGATTGTACTTAGGTAATACTTTTATTAGACTACGTACACAAGGGTATGGATTTGAGTGAATATGGCATGGGTGCTCAAGGTTAATTTGAATCATGTCAATCCAAGTTAAACTCCACGAAGGAGAAATTTTCAAAGATAAACACTACAATATTTGCTAGTGTTGTAAAATTTACTATTTTGGGAAATTGATGATGTTCTCTCCATTCAAAAGATTGCATTCTTGAAGTTTAGAATAGAATGTCTATTTTTTACCAATTATACCAAATTTTAAAATCTATGAGTAAAATTTGTAATTTTGGTGAATATTAAATGGTAAATGCTTCTTAATTCATTACATAAAAATCCAAAACTTTTTTTGAATGTTTGACCATATGGATAATTACTAAACATTATGATTCTTATTTTCTCTTTAGAAGCAAACTTCATCAAAGTGCAAAAGTACCATTTTATAACACATCTATGTTTTGCTGTTACCCCCTTGGGCTTTTAGGGGTAAAGAAAACTTCTGGATAAAGTCATCCCGAAACCTTAACAAATTGAAGGTTTGACACCCATTAAGGTAAGAGGCTCAAACTCCATTAGGGCAGTAATACCGCTCACCTCCCCAAATGAACTCCATCAGTCCATGCCCTTATTCATAGCCTTTCAGAAATGTATAGTAGGTGTACATTTGAGGAAGTGATCCATTTTAGAGCCCTATGACATTTTCACTTCAAAATATCATAACTAATTCCACATTGCTCTAAAAAATACAAAATAACTTGAGTTAGATGCCAATTCCTCTTGTCTTTCAAGGAAAATTTATTGAGAAATATTTCAAGAAGTTCCACCTCCCCAAAATTCAGTTTCAGCTTTTAGATGGTCGGTTTATGAGCCTCTTACCTTAGTAGCCAGTGAAAATTGAAAGGTAGAACCGTAGAAGGGCATCCAATGCACGTGTTCCGCCTTGCATACTTTTGCGCTAATTGATTCACTCAGTGAGACGAACAACTTAATTGATTGCTCTCTGACATGAAGCTACTGAGCAAGTATTGCTTTTGACACTTGGCGTAAAACCAGGAAAAAGCTTATAGTCTAATTTTGGAAGTCTCTAGAACTGTAGTGGGAGCATGGAGCCATGGAAGCACAAAAGTGAGACATCACTTGGAGGCACGTTTGAGAATGTGGAACCACTGGATGTGTTCGGCTTTGGAAACTTTAGTTATTTTATCATTATTCGAGCTGCAAGCAGGTAAGAAAAAAAGGGATATAAATTTCCATGTGTAGTCTTCCTTCCATGAAATCTGTTAATATTGGTCCAGCTCATCCATAATTTGGCGTATCTGGACACTCTAGTGTTACTTTTAGAGGCATTTGGCAGTATCATGCATTTCCCTCTAATTGTTTTCAGTGTCATGCAGTCAGTAGAAAAATGAAATCAGATTGTGGCAATCTGCCTAGAAGAAGTTCCATGGCTTGGTATATCTAGGGTGGAAATAAGGTGGAGACATCCATTGGCAACAATAACCCATACCCAATCCCAATATGTAGGGTGTATTATTTCCAATATCATGAGGGATAGGTGTATTGGAATGCGTTCTTATGTCCTTTTCAAGGTTGGGTCCACTAAAGTTATATTACATGTCCCAAATAGAAGTAGGAAGTAATAAATGGAAAGTAGTTTAGTTATTATCAGAATTATACAAGTATAGAGGTTGGCAATGGATTCAAAGTACTTTTTGACTCCCAAAATTCACAATAATTTTATTTTTGCAAATAAAATTATGAAAAACTTGTAATCCCAATATTCCTTATCTTCTTATATGGGAGAAATATTTGTTGCCTCAAACTTTGCAAAATCGCTGAAGTTGTTGGGTATGGGTGCTTCCACCTATCTAGAGTGGAAATACTATGATATGACACTTGACTCGAGGATGACTTGGGAATTTACAAATCTACCACTGAAAGATTTGATTTGGGGAGTATTATTTAAATTTGAATCCAGATTCCTCGAAAAAGTGTACGTTAGAGAAAGGAAATAAAATTGATCTTGTACAAAATAAGGCTGATTCATAGTTCTATCTTGAAAAGTAAAACAAATATGAGCTTGTCTCCACCTGGGTTCACAAACTGGTAGGTTCTTCAGAGCACCTCCACCAATCCAGCTATATCCTAGCTCGCTAGACTGGTTTCGGAGGCCCCTGTGAACAGAAACGGGGCAGTCACTAGGTTGGATCTCCACCGGATCAGGGTTATTTCAATGCGCTACTGGATCTTCCGTGTCCAGCTTGTATTTTTGGAGACCACGTGTTCTGAGGGTGGTTTCTTTTTTGCCACAACTCACTCAAAGTCCTCACTCCGGCACCCAAAATTACACTCCCGCCAGACATTGCGTTTGCGCAATCCTAGCAGACTCAAATTAGAATGACAATTGGGTGCGCTAAGAAAATATTGCGACCCGGGAGGTGAGCGTCCCTAGAGCCCTATTTGATGAGGCCGCACCACTTATCTCCGCGAGCGCGTCACCAATGGGGTTATGAAAAGTGAACAGTGCACAAAGGTCACGCTAAAAAACTATTTGAAGGGAACCGATGGAGGTGCTCTCATAGCATCACCACGGGTGACTCCAGACCACCCAAGTAGCATGGCCTCATGGTCGTTTGAGTTTTTCTGAGCTCCACCAGTGACTCGCTGATGTAAGTTTTCTTTGCGGCCTCACTAAATATTGCTTTGGACACTGTGAGCTGCCGGGCTTGCTTGCCATTTTAGCGTGCCTGTTTCTCGGTCTATTTCAGGGTACTGACAAGAAAAAGCTACAAACCTTCCCTTTGGGTAGTACCGCACCCTTTCTTTAATCAGGGTTCACGTACATGGGCAGTACGAGCCCTAATTTTCTTTAATAATCCAGGGCCCCACATCACTAGATGACATGGTGACCTGCCAGGAAAAGGGAGAAAATACCTTGTCATAAACTCCATATCCCATAGCGCCCCTCGTTAGAGAGTGACCGGTGGAGGTTAGTGCGTTTTCAAAGGCTCTCAGAATAGAAAGGGGCCGCTCAAGAACATCAAGCGAGCCTTTGAAAGGCCCAACCGGTGGAGATGCTATGACAGTAAGTATCCCTTGCAGAAATTGCAGCTTAGCCCATTGAATGTGGTCATCAATAACCTGCCTGTTTATTTTTGGAACTGGGAACAGTGGGAAGTCTCAGTATGGAATATCCACCATTCAAGGAAAAGCGACATCTTGTCCTCGGCTTTGGAGTATCTTTAGGCCGGTTTCCATATGCTCCTGCTGTAGGTCCAGCCGTCCGGAGGCCCGGGGGGGGGGGGGGGGACGGAGTACGGCTGGGGTCAGATAGACATGCCGTATGGTGGGTCCGGACTCAAGAGTGGCAAAATCCTATCGTTTTTACAAAGCAGGGTAAGAGTAACAATTTATCTCCTACTCCTTATGTCTCAAAATAATCCATTTGTTGATTTATTTTTTGTCGAAAAAAAACCGTATTTGTATATTGACTTGATTTTTGTCACAACAAAAAACAGATGCTTATCTCTAAAATGAACATGAATTGTTTTGGCATGTTTGGTGATATTTTTTAGGCATTTTATGCTTATTAATTGCTAATATTAACATTGCAAACTTGATTTAATAATTTTTGTTTGCAAATTGTGTTTATCATTAACCTAAAATTATCAATAGTATCACATTAAGATTTGGTTTTTTGATAGATGGAACAATTGGGGCAACTAGGTTAGCTTGTTCTTTACTTACAATTGCATTGACACACTTCATATCAATCATTTTTTTAATATTTGGTAACAATATCAAAACACTTGAAATTTCAAAACTTTGGCACTAAATTCCTTTCCTTTTTATATAAATTTAATTCTTGAAAAAAAAAATTGTGTTTGGAATAGTTTAAACCTAATATCCAATAACTTCCAATTACAATTTGTTGGTAATATTTCTTAAACCCTCAAAATTATCAAACACAAGTTTTTTCTGAGACAGAGGGAATATTTTGTATGGTTCAATGATATCTTCCTCCAAGATTTTAGAAGCTAAATCCAAATTCAAAAATTCCCAAATTCAATCTCTTTGATGATAAAGTATCTAGACGCTCACATGTTATGGTGGTGAAAAACATGAATTTTCTACCCTAACCCTATATAACAGCATGTCATCTAACCTCAGCACAACACACTCCAAAATGTTCTATAAGAAAATCAATGCATTCCTAGTTTTATTGAAAGAGTTCGGCATTTTTTTTCATTTTGCAATTGCCTAAAACTTCTTCTTTTTTCTTCAAATAAATGTGCCATATTTATTTACCATTTGGAAATTTGCCATATATTTGAATTGCTTTTTGGCATATTTTTGAAATGTAATGTACATGGTCAAGTTTTTTATTTCTTCCCGTGTGACAATTCCAAGGGTTCAGGCTTAATTTAGAGTTTCATAATTTAATGTCTTTGACAAGATTTGAATTTGGCCAAGCTTCCACCTTCTTGAAGTCAAGGATGTTGCTTTTGACAAATGCGTGAACTCAGAAGAAGGTTTGTGGGAATTTCCAAAAGTTGATTAATACAACAATACAAAACATGTAATTCATATCACCTCACTATTTTGAGAATCGAGTGAGCCAAACAAACATAAATCATTATTTGAATTAAGGTCAATTAAAAAAATTAAGTAACTTAAATGGTTAGCACGTGAAATTTGATAATTACTTTCATTTATCCACAAAGTTATGACATCACCAGAGATATGATCAAACTTCTCATTTGGCCCTTCCAAAGTAATTCCATGCATGGCGTCTAAATCCTTGCTTGCAACTGCAAAGTCTTGTGTTCTTGTACCTTTGTGCTCTTGTACCTAGTGACTATAAGAATTATATTGCAAACGTGTATTGAGAGTATAATTATAAAAAACAACATACAAATTGGACATACTTGTCACGGTGAAAATGACTGATTTGTAAGGGTGGTTTAGCAATTTCAGCATACAAGTGGTAGGCTTTTAAAAAATTGATTATTAAGTTTTTTGGAAGTTCAAAATGTTGAACACCTTTCTAGTCTTTGCCAATTATGAAAAAGTTTAATGGTTAATTAAAACTATTAGACATAGAGATCTTTGAAATTGGGTTTTTTTGTGAGTTTAGGAAGCTATACAAAAGCAAAAAAATAAAATATGAAAGACTTATGAATCCATTTTTGGTGCTTATTGACATTGCATCTCTTGGAAATATATTACACAGGTGTGTTTGAGAGTAAGCTTATGTGTGAATATTTTCAAATCAGTTCTGTTTCTTTTTGTTACTACCCAAACTTCCCAATTTGGAAAAGAAGTCACATGTTCTATCGTAGTTTCTTGCCGTTTACTCAATAGTTTTGAAAATCAATGAGCCAAAAGAGACTCATTGCATGCAAGTTTTTATCAAAGATTCAAGAGACCCCATACCTATTTTTGTTTACAATTAAATGCCCTAAGTCCAAGTTCAAGTTCTAACTAACCTTTGTTCCCCTTTGTTCATCTACAATGCCTTTTGAAGTATAAATTTATAAACTACAGTCACAATTGGTGCCAAATTCATTAAACATCAATCTAATAGTGAAACAAACACATGTGTAGTTAAAATCTCAAACAAACTTAACAAATAGGTGATGGTACGATCAGGGTACCCAAAAAGAACTGCTTGAATCTGATTTGGCCTTACCTATGATACTTCTCTTATTTATTAAGTCCTTCTAGATAGTGCTATGATGTTTATTTTTTGACAAGAAGTTGCTTATGTTTGTAGATTAGAAAACTTAAATTAAATTAAGTTAAATTAAATGATGAATGTTATCATATCTAAATTAGTGACTTTGTGAGTAGTTCCGGCTCATTTCATCAAAATGTAATAAAGGGCTCATCCAAGCTACAAATTTGTTTGGTAGGATTTAGGAAAATGCATTTATAGTTGTGCAGGCTTCAAAGTGTATTAGTCCATACATTATTAAAATGAGTTGTGGTGAATTATTTAAAAAACTATTTCATGTGAGTTTTTCCACGCTCAATAAAGAATAATAAAAAATTGTAAATTTTCTATTTAAGTGGCAACAACATGCACATATACTTGTTTCTAGGTGCACATTCAATCAAAATTACTAAAATATGAATAATTCATTTTAGGGAGCCATTACAAATTACAAGTCAAAAAAAGTTCAGATAAATACATTTGGGTTCTAATTACTTTTATGGTGTGAAAAAAAAATCAAGAAAGTCATTTCAATGGAGGGAACACTTCCTAAATGAATCTCTTAGCCTAAGGAAAGCTTAAGAAAAATGTCTTAACCCTTGAGAGCCCTAGGGGCAATTATATTGCCTCTTGTTTTTGAAAAATGTTCACTTTTGACTCTTATCCTCTTCTTAATGGTACAGTCAAAGGACTTGTACTTTTTCATGTACCTCTAGGCATGTGTCTACTACCACTCAAAAAAATTCAAGCTATTTAACTATACTTAGGTAATAAATTTTTAGGACTAAATACAAAAGGGTATGGATTTGAGTGAATATTGGCTTGGGTGCTCAGGGGTTAACACTTGCATATTCAAATTTTCCCCTAAACATAAACAATACCGACTCACAAGACATGAGTCCTTTCCAGAGGTACAAAGAGGTCATATTGGAGTACCCTAATTGTGCCATCACCCTTTATATTACATTTGGGAAATCTTCTTAAATTGAAAAATGATCTAAAATTGCACCTCGAGCCTTTAGAAGTTGTTCTATAAATAAAAAAAATAAAAAAATTTGACAAGTCTAAGGTTCCCAAGTAGTTTATATAGTTCCATTTAATAAACCAATCTTCCAAAAAGGCTAGTATCACTGAGATCTTGGCATCTATTTTCTGAAGCATTTCATGAGGACTCAACCCCTTGGGTATATGAGCTCATTTGCAAAAGTTCAGCTCATCCCTCGGGAAGGGTCAGATGCCTTGTTTATTTATGCCTCCTCTACTCCGAAAGTTTTATGTTTTTTTTTCTCATAGCTTCAATATGTACGCGTGAGAACGTCTTTCAGTGATTCTCCATTGTAGGGGAAAAATTTGTGGTGTTAAAAATAGATTTTTTTGAGATTTTTATAAAAATGTAAAGCCCTCAACAAAGACATATTTCTCTGTATATTGTAAACAATTCCAAGCACTTGAACACATGTACGGTGAAAGATATCATAAAAAGAAAAAAACCTAACAACCATATGAGTTGTTTTTGTAGCACCTCTCAATAAGTGGATACTCTTTGTAAATATAAGAAAGTCATAGGATAAAATTTACAAAAACATATTAAAGTTATTGTTTGCCAAAAAAATTAGCATTCAAGGTTGGTGGCTATGACATTTTTATCAAAATTTTATTAATCTATGGTGTCTTACACTATAGATATAGAGATCCAATTGCCTATGCAACCACTTGATTGGATTGTCTACTAGTGGGTATCAAACTTCTAATATTTTAATAACATTATCTTGAAATTCACTTAGATTTATCAAGTGGTTACTTGTACAATAACCCCCAAAGTTGTCACCCTTTACAAAGCTTCACAAGTCACATGGTAACTTTAGTTGCTTTCTTTGCATCTTCCTCTTTTCCCTATCCCATCATTGTGCTCCCTAACCCATACAAGATGATGTCCTACCAGTCACAGCACAACGTGCTCATTAAGCAAGTCAAGGAGGCGCTTCCCTACACGCTCATTGATAAGCAGGTCTCAAACAAAGTCACCTTGCTAGAAGGTCAGATCTCTATGAGATCACCTAATTTCCAAGCCTTCTTCTAAGTAGGTGTTCCACTATTTTCAATGGTCACTTTTTGTGAATCATCCGATTGACTGAGATACAATGCATCAAAGTTGCCAATCTCCAAATACCCCAATTTTGGTGAAATCGGCCTAGACGCTTAGGGGTTAATAGGTGAAAAACTCCAAGATTTGACATCTACAATTAGCCTCAAATCCAAACTTCCCGGGAGGTCCCTATACTTCAAGACCAAGCCTTCTTAAAATACCAAGGAAATTTGATATCATGCTTCCATTCTATGTATGTGAAAGTGTTTTCTAATGATTGACATCAGCTTCCGGTATGCACAGGAGAGGATTTCAGTGACTTTCAACTTTGGCTTTCTAAACAGTGCACCGGCCGCCAGCGCCCACTTGTGCTTTTTAGTTTCGAGGTTTCGGAGATTTGCACTCTCAATATTTGCTTTTATTTGCCACTGAGAATTCTTACATTCAAGGGTAGCGCCGACATCTACCACGTATAGACTATGGCTCCCATTCTTGCAAGTGGAACAGGTGGCATGATAGACTTGCCAACCCCTTGAGAAGTTGAAATGTTGGTGAGCACTCTTTTGAATATGACGTTAACCCCTGAGCGCCCAGCACAATTTCACTCAAATTCAAACCCTTTGGAACTTATTCTAATCAAACTATCATTTAAAAGAGATTTACAAAAATTGACCGTACAGATTGGTAATGAACATAGGCCCAGAGCTCCAAGAAAAAGGACACGTCCTTTCACTGTACCATTGAAAAGATTATAACGGTCAAACAAGGAAATTTTTCAAAACTAAGAGGCCATATTTTGGCCCCTTGGGCGCTCAGGGGTTAAGAACACTGATTTTGTCAAAATATGAAACCAACTATTAATCCCTAAAGGACTAAGCCCTTTTTTTCTACAAGAGTCACTAAAAACTATCACTTTTAGGGCAATAATTAGAAAAGCAGTTTTCTTTTTCCTTTTTGAAAATTCAATCGTAGTGTCTTACTCTAGATTACAAGAGGTACTTGTGGGAAAAAAATTAGCTCGTTTCATAAGGAGGGGAGTTAGATATTGACATTCAAAGTGAAAAAGAAAAAAAATTCCTTCTTGCCCAAAAATATTCAATTCCTTTGATTGCTCCTATAGCAAAAAAATAAATATAAGGTAGGAGGCTTGTGAATGGACCATCTAAGTGAAAGTGCGCTTTTGTGAAAAAATCAAGGCAGCTTGGTAAAATGGAGATATTTTTGGTAGAAAGCCAAAGAAGATATAGTTATGTGGCTGTTCAAATTGAACTTTCTTGAGTTTAGTATGAATCAACTACAATTTATCAAACCAAAAGGTGCATAGGTAGCTATTCTTGATCATAGGTGGTAGCATTCATGATGCAAAGGTGGCTTGTAAATGGAACACATGAGCCCTAAAAGCAACCACTACAAAGCCAAGAATGCTCTAGTAAGGCTCTTAAAGCGTGGAAGCACCCATTCCATATTCTAATACTCAAATTATGATTGAAAACAAGTTTTTACTTATTTTCATATGACACATATCTATATTTTACTAAAAGACAAATTTGAACCCAATTTTGACCAATATGCACACTTAAGAGTGGCTCATGTCATTCTCTTAAGTTCCTAAAACCGTGCTTGCACAAGTACAATTTCTGAACATAGAAAATGTAACCCACTTAAGAATCTCTGCGCAGTGTTTTTGGAGGCTCTACATGGTTTGTTCAAACTGCCCGCTTTGAATTCAAGCCTCCTACTTTACACAAAGTTGAGGTTTAATTGCTCTATGTAGAAAACCAAGTTAGGCATGCTTGGAAGAATTCAAATGAATTGGAAGTGTAAAACATACTCCAAAAAATCTTTGGATGCTTGAAGGTCTTGAAATTTGCAAACACACTAGGCAAGATTGGATGTTTTATGTAAAATTCAAAAATTTGAATTACACTAATCTAAACAACAAAAAGCAAGGACTCTTAGCCCACTGCAACTTGGAAAAAAAATAAAAATTAAAAAAATAAGTACACAAATTGCTCAAAAAATTAAAGTACCAAATTTCACAAAGGGCAAAAGGAATGGAGGTTTGAGAGTCCCCCAAGATGGGCTCCTTCTACTCCACCCCCCTTTGCCCAAGTGTTCACACCTTGTACCCACAAGAGCCAACTCTCTTTGGAGTCAACACCCACTTACAAAGGAGAAGCCTTGCTTGAATTGGCCCTCCTCCCATAGTTTTGAAAAAAATCTTGCATAACTTTTTCATTAAATGTCAAAGTGAAGAAAAAATTAAATGCCCACATAGATCTTTGAATTCCCCGCCTTCAGTAAAAATTTCAAAAATCACACAAAGGTGTCTAGCCATAGATACATGCCAAAAATCCCATTTGTCCCCTGAGGGGACAATAATCCTTGAGGGGATTAAAAAATATCAATTGTTAGACAATTTTAGTGTACTCTAAACACATGCTACGTTTACTAATTATGCATTAGCCAAGTGATTGAGAGATACTAAATGTTACGTACATCTTAACTCCTAAACGTCACAGAGGATGTTTTTTGGATTTGGATTCCAGGAACACTTTAATCATCAAACTTTATAATCTCCATATCCGTATGGTGGATTTCTACACAAATTATAGATTTGCACATGTCAGGAAGTTGCCAACAAATTCCTATGGTAGATTTTTTAATTGTTGCTTACACTCCAAATTATTCCATTTAGTTTAGAATGCTCTCCCAAATCTATTGTTTTGTTTGTGACGCTTAGGGATTAAAAACAAAATCCTCTTAAATCTCTTAGCATAGACAAACCTTCCTATCACGGTTTACCGCATGCAATTTACAGTGGCCAAACTTTGACATGGGAGAAATTTAGCTTCACCAGCTAAAATCCAGTATTTACTGTTTTCAACCTGTTTTTCACAAGCATGCACTTGAATAACTGAAAGGTAGGAGCACTCATAAGCTTCAGTGTCGCCATAACCGTCACTTCTGAAATCTTGAAAATTTTATGGAAGTAAATAGATGTAATGACAAGAATGTACAACATGTGAACATGAATTCTTAAAAGTGGTTATGGGTGCAATGACAGTTTGCTCTTTGAAAATTCATAACTTATTCTTATAGTATTCAAATAATACATTTGAAAGTGCAAACCTCTTTTTTTTGTGTTCTTAATAGGATCCTATAATTGCTAGTTGTTTGTTAACAATCATCATGTTCAAAACCCTTAGTTTGACGTTTATGGGTGCTCCTAACTTATAGTTATACAGTACTAGTATACATGCACACGCTTTGCGTGAGTTGGGCATGTATGGGTAATGCAACATTCAATTTTACAAAAAATTGATATCTCAATTCAATTGGTCTAGAATTCAATCTAGATGTATTGTACAAAAATCAATCTCACAATTGGTCTAGAATCTAACCCTCATACACCATCATTTTGGTGAGACCAAAAATACTAATGGCATGGCTTCATCACAATGCTAATCTTTAATACTTTGCTAAGAGGTGTTTGGCATTTTATTAAATTTCTAGCACGTTATTGGAAGGCGTTTGATGTTTTATATTTGGAATATGGCTTATTGTTTCAACTTCCACCAAATTGTTCTATAACTTTTTGGAAAATGATATGATTGGAGGACACTTGGTGTTCTATATCTTGCATGTCCTTTTGTTGCTTCAACTTACAAAAGAACTTCTAGAAGGTTCTTGGAAAAGGGCACAGTCAAGGAAATCCTCCCACTTAGTGGTATAGATAGATATATAGTTTTTGGTGTTTCTTCTCCTCTTGAGAAAAAGATCAATCAATTTTGATGAACGAAGCTCAAGGGTTTGTATGAAGGAAGCTCAAGGGTTTGTATGAAAGAAGCTCAAGGATTTGAATAAGGGAAGCTCAACAACCTTAATGTGAGGTTTCCCAAGAATTGTTGACCTTCCGTAGTTTAAAAGTTCTAAAAAATTCTAGAAAAGGGCGTGGAGTGAGTGCCTCCCACTTAGTAGTATAGATATTTAGTTTAAAAAAAAAGAATTAACCACTTTTTTGTTCGATAGTTTCAGATTTCCATTGTTTTCCCTGCACTTTTAATTGTTTTTTTTTTGCAATTTTTAGCCTGTTGGCAATACATTAAATGCAAATTTTCCTTGGACCTCGGAGCCAAAGACAAAAAGCCTCAAAGTTCAGTTATGTATGGATTTTATTGTTGGATTTTGGACGATCCAAAATTTGTTAAATATGGCATGTACCCAAAAATACACAACATTCCAAACATCTCATATAAATACATAAAATATCAAGATATCCTTTTTGAATTAACATTGTTGCGGTATTAAATTAGTAATCTCATAACAAATAAATCAATTTTACATGCTTTATCAAATTAGACAAAATTTTATAGCACTCTTTTCAGGGAAAAGATAAAAATTTCAAAATATGTAAATTTGAAATTACAAATTATATACAAACACCAAGAGGCAGTTTGATGCATTTCAAATCTAAATTCTTTTATGTAAAGCGTAAGGAACATTAATAACACCAAAAATTGTACACGGAAATGCACATGAAGTACTGTAACTCATAATTCAATTATTCTACTTTATTGTAGACTGAACTTGTGTCCATATAGGGCATTTTTTCAAAATTTCCAAACTAATGAATTGATGTTGCCAACTTCACAATACCTTGTACATTGAATTTACTTTCCCAATGTAAATAGTAATCGTGTTTCTATGACGTCGAGTTTTCCTTTTGAATTGTGAAATAATCTCCTTCAATCACCCTCAATGTTTGTTCCACACAAAACATTCGATTTAAGTTCATTGTGCACTCTAAATCTTAAGTATATCATAGCAATTTGATACAAACGCTTACGCTCTAATTCATATGCTGGCCAAAATTTCTCTCAACATCCAGAATACACAAATGGTTAGCGGAAGTTGGATTTGGATAGTAAAATTTATAACAAATTATATAAGGGGAAATTACAATAGGGAAAAAAAAGAAAAAAAAGAAAGAAAAAAGTTACATATAGGGGCACAGTCTCAAAATAATTACAAATAGGGACATAGTTTCAGACCCCTTTACTAAAATTCCCTTATTGAAGCTTGATTTGGAGAGGTCTCTTAATTTTTTGGAAGTTGTTCAACATTTAATGTGATGTATCTAAATCAACAAATGTCCAAACCAAAATTTTACAAGAATTTATAAATTACTTTTTTGAAATAGTGCCCCTCTTTGTAATTATTTTGAAACTGTGCCCTACCTGTAATACTTTTTTTGTTTTTTTTTATGTCCCCTATTTGTAATATCCCCATTATATAAACAACCAAAACAGGCATGAAATAAATTTGTGTCAATCGTTCCATGTGCAAAAGGTTATTTTTGGTCAGAACTTTTAAGTTCTGCTTCCAATGTATCCAAAATTCATATCCATTACAGAATATGTCACTTGGGTATGTGCTACATTTTTTTCAATAAACAAATATATATACACTAAAAAAGAGCATACAAATAAAATTCTATTAAGAAACTCTAGAAGCTTCTGGTGTTACCTTCCGATATTGAATTGTATGTAAGCTTAGGTGCTGACAAGTTGAGCCTCAAAATTGTTCATAACAGTTACATAGATTAGTGAAGGACACCTTAATTAGTTAAATTCCGTTTTTCCTCCTCATGTACCTAAAGTAAATTTCTTTTTCATGATGTGTAAGGGCGGACTAGGAGTCGAGGCCTTGAAACTTTGGGGCCGTTTTGCCAAAAAATTCAGCCCCAAGGCCGGCCTCAAGTGTCCATTATAATATGAATATATAATATGAATATAGTAAGGGTCAATTCTCTTGTGTGTAAAAGTTTTGAAGTCAAACAGTTGAGGCCATTAGAGTAAATTTTGAAAATTTTAGGAAAAAAGAGATAAAATAAAGAAATTAAAAATAACCATTGATAGTTTTACTCCATCTTACAATGTTGAGTATCTCAAAAGAATGTTTTTAATTAAGAAAATCACATTTTAATAAAATCTAACAACGGCCCCAAGACCAAGAATTGACTTCACATTTTTAGGAGACCCAGTTTTTGGAGTTGGGGCCGTGTGAGATCTTGTTTTTTGAATACTAAAATGTGTTTTGAAAAATGGGCCTTGACCCCTAGTGTAAAGGTCTTGAGAATGTTTTCTAAACATGAACCAATCAGATACTAGTATCTTGTGTGTCAGACCCTGAAACACGGCCTCAACTTGTAGTGTAAAGCCAACCTAAGTCATAGGAAAATTGGGTTTGAAAATTTAAATGGCTCTGCAACAAAACCTTTGAATGGTAATTCACAAAAGCCAATTTATCCGTTAATCATTTTTTTTGTCAATTTAAAAACTAAAAGTACAAAGACACATGTTTTTGGAAATCTTTAGACATTAGTAATTTTAGCAATAAATAGTGGTAAATCACATACATAATCCTGGCATGTTTTTTTTGTAAAAAAAAAAAAATGATTGAAATGATACCCTATTCACAATTTTTGTTTGTGTTAATTTAAAAACTCAAACCCTATATCTATACATATACATATACTTGACTAGACAAATAAATCAACTTTAAGATTCTATAATCTAGTTAGAATAAGAGAAAGACCGCATTCACAAATATGCATTCATTTGGAATTCGATATACATAATTGATTTTAAATTTATCATAAAATCAATAAAATTAATATTTAAAAAGTTAAACACAAAAACAAACATCATTCCTATCTTTAAAGTGATTCTAAATTCAAAAATGATAAACAATTTCACCTTTGCCAACCTCTACTTAGGGAATTTCATGGATTTTTCTCTCAAGTAATTTCTGCTCTACATATATAATTAATTTTTGAACCAAGTATAGTTTGATGTCATTGGTGGAGATTTGAAAGTTTATACTAAAAAAATTGCAATCAGTTTTCAAATAATCACCTCAAAAATGGTCAATTTGCAATGAAAGAATCACACCATTATTTGGCTAATAGTTTCTATGTCAATATAGAATACAACCCTTTGATTTTGAACCATGGGTTTGTTATGTAGGTAATCAACTTTGAAGTCATGAATCAATCATATTGAAATGAAACCCATCTACTTGAACAAATAAACATAGCTTATAGGAATATACTCAATTTGTCTTAGAGTAGTCTTTATCAAAGTTTATTAAGTTGGACTTGGGTGACTTCCAAAATTTGTATGAAGGCCTTCTTCTTTATGGATCTAGTTTGAAAACTTGGAAGACTTAGCATTGTTAAAAATGTCTTGCTACACACAACAAATGTGCTCCCCAATTCAATATTTCTATTATAGAGTCAATTGATTTGATATTTTCTACGTGAAATGAATTCTTGTTGTTATGTTGTTTTGCAATACTTTCAAGAATTTCAAATGTGCTAACCACAACCTCTCAATGTGATTGTACTGTATTTCCATCTTAAGTGCTTTGGAGGATGAAAGACCGGACATGGTGGCACTTTTAGTGTTTTATCCGATTGTTAGTTTGAACTGAGCCTAGTCTTGGTTCACACTAGCAACCAAATGAAATTATCTCAAACCTCATTGATTGAAATAATAGTTTTGTCCACTAGAGTGTTCACACTAAGGGTTTGTTTGGTACTTCAACTTGCCATGTCATCCACCAATATAACCATGTTAATGGACAAGATAGTGAAGTTTTGGGGGCTTGCTATGAGGGTGGCTCCAAACTTGTCTGGTAAATGAATACTCTTGCTTTGTAGCAACTTTCTTCTTCAACACTAGGATGAGGTAGAAGTGCTCTGAAGGATGAAAGACCGGATGGAGTGTCACTTTTTGTGTTTTATGTGATTGCCAGTTTGAACCGAGCCTAAGAGCATCCCATTGATGCCTCAAACATGCTCAAAGTGGATGAAAAGTGTTTAGGGCCCGCTTAAAACCCTCTCAAGACACTTTGTCCTACCATTTCTAGTAAGGGTTGTGCAAGACACTATTCATCACTATTCATCCTAAGTTTACTAGTGAACTTTATCATCTACTGTCCTTCATAAGTGGTCAAGTGATTATTTATGGGGCGTGTTGAAATGCAAAGCCACCTTTTTTAAGAGCATGGGTGGAGATCAAGGAGCTTGAGGGCCTTCCAAAACAGATGGAAAACTTTGAAAGAGCCCGGATGGCTAGACTCGCCAACTAGCGTTTAATTTATTAGCAAATTTTTGCCAAAACCTTACCTCAAAAGCCCACTGGCTACCAATACACTAAGAATTTTTGGTGAAAACTTGGATGAAATTGCCAAATCTCTCCTTGAGCAAGGGCCCAACTTGCCAAATTTTGAATGAAAGTAACTAATATGAGTAGTTGTTTGGATGAAATTTTGCTTATCATTCAATTTTTCCAATTTTAACCAATTTTTCCTTAGGAGCCTGCATTATGGGGTGCCGGTCGCTCTACCCTGGCAAAAACAAAAATTAAAGCCTGTCGCCAACTAGAGAGAGGTAGAAAGTTGAGCGTGTCAAGGCCGCAAGGGGACAGATGCACTCAAAAGTGGGCCAGGGTGTACGGGAGGTGGGGCTCAGCAAAGTGGCGAGAGAGACGTTGACCCGGGGGGCAATATGGAAAAGCAGGGGCACATGCTCCAGCAGATGAGGGGCGCCTGGCCATGCGGGGGGGGGGGGGCGGTGGGTGGAGCATCCCCAGCACTGTAGACGACAGCAGAGCCATGAACTGAGTGGCGATTCTGTAGATTTCTTCCTCCGGCGCCAATTTTGCAATTTTGCAGAGCTCTTCGTCCACGCTGGTCCGGCATCATTCCTTTGCGCCGAAGCATATGCCCCTGGGCTGCCCAGTCGTGTCGTCCACCCCCCACTCCCACGATCACGTCCTAGTGGCATACGTAAGTCGAAGAAAACATTTGGAGTTGTAGCTTAGTTGCCCTCAATCATCACATCAGCTGGGCTTCCTTTTCTTGCAACGCCAAGCCAGCCAAGTAATCCCAGGACTGCTTGCTTGCAACGCTCTCCAGCCGAGCAGCTTGTTTAGTTGCTTATCCTCGATGGTTCGTTTAGTGGCTGCTGCTCTTTTGTACCGTCGGCGCTACCACCACCTGCTGAGCGAGAGCCCAGGTGTCACTTTTTCGCATAAGGAAAAAGATCTCTAACTCCAATTCAAGCTAGAAAGTTGCGTGCCCCCTCGCATTGCCATGTCCTGGGAGAGGCCTTTGGGACTTGCCAAATCCGGTCTCTGTCTTCTTCTTGGACGATTGTTCGTTCTCCGATTATTTTCTTTGCGTTTTGTGAGATTCATTGGTAGTTCCAAGCATTCCAACTTGTTGGTCTTGTAGAGTACGACTAGCTTGCTCAGTTGCCGTGCAACACCTCCTGAATGAATCCACCTTGTTGCCGTGCTTTCCTGTGCTGTGGTGAATACTAGCTAACCAGCGTGCTCTAGGCAATAGATTTCTGGGCTTTCTAGATTTCTAGACTTGCTAAAAGGGATCGGAGGCTAGATTAATTACAGTGAGGTGCATGGAGCGAAAGCAGTGCTCCCAGGGCGAGGCAGGTTTGAAGCCACTGCAGGCGTATCTCAATCGGCTTCTTACTCGGTGGATGTCCTTTTTATACATGTCTGTAAATGACTAGCTAGCACATCTGTCTCTGCAACTCGTGTCGTTTTTTACAAAATGTCTTCGTCACGGTAGAATTCCTGCAGTTTCGAAGGATGCGTGACAGATTCGGGACGGATTCGGGCTCAATGAAGGGGTTGGATTCTAAAGAGCAGGAGAGTACCATGTTGTGAGTGATTATGGTAAGTTTTGTAGGCAGTCTCTTCCAGCCGGTGGCTTTCCCATCGGCGGACTCGATCAGCCCCATATTGCGCTCTAGCTGCTCAGGCCACAGCCAGACAGCCTTGCAGGGAATTTATTTGGGTTGGACCAGAGCAGGGAGTTGTCATTCACCCCGTCGAAATTCAGCTGCCAAATGCGGTCTGGAGCTCTAAGACCGGTGACCATGATGAGAGCGCCTCCTAATGCCTTCGAGGCGAGGCTTGGCACCCATGCGACCACGAGATTCGCTGATGAGATTTCAGAAACTGGAGACGAATTCAGCGAGGTGCCAGAGTCGAATCCTGTGCTCATTGTGGTGGACGCCAACAAGGAGATTAACACGAATGCGCTGGATTGGGCTCTCAGCTATGTTGTCCAGAAAGGGGATTCCGTCAAGTTGCTGGGCGTTGTGCAACACATTTTGAATCCAAGTAAGTCAGGCGATGGTTCCAAGGGTTTTATTAATTGTTGCGAGCTTTGATAAAAAAATTAGGGTTGAGTTTTTTGGTGCTTTGGCTATGGTTTGACATGGGGATGGCACCATGCAGTGGGTTATAAATCTCGAGCTGACGAGAAGAGCTGGAATGGAGCAAACAGAAAAGTCTTGGATACTGCAATTGCTACTCACTTGGCCAAGTTCGAAAGCATACCCAACGTCTATGGCAGGGTTGAGAAAATTGGGGTATGGATTGATGCACCAGTTGAATTTTTAGATTAAAAGCTTGGTACATGGGACTTTTTATTCGATACTGATCTAGTAGATTGACATGTGAGGTGTGCATTAGACTCCTTCCAAAGCATCTGCTCGTCACGCAAGTAACATAATCTGATACTAGCAATCATGATAATTTCGGTACCTTCAAAGGGTTTCTTCAGAACTTGAACTTGAGGACAGGCTTCTATGCTGCCAATATCAGAGCTGGTCTGAAGCAAAAATCCCTGCCAATATCGGATAAGATCCCTCTGGTAGGGTAACATAACTTGATATGGAATAGAATATACGAAATGTCAGAATGGTAGACGCAGACTCACATACTTGCTCAATTTGTTTGTGGTGTAATGAGGTGGCGGGTATTACTTTTTGTCACTGTAAGCATTTTAAAGGAGCATAGCCTTTGGGAAATTTATAGAGCTTTGGAGACATCTTTGGGCACATGAGCCAAATCTGTTAGGATTAAACTTTATAACTCTCTGTGAATTTTATTATGCTGACGGTAACAGAATTCAATCTAGATGGCGGGACCGCGGGATCCAAAGGATTTAGTGTACTCTGCCTGAGGACTGCGGTCCCTGAAGGATTTAGTGTATTCTACCTCAGTTTGATGTCGTGATGTCGGGTTGAAGTCCTGTAATTTTGACAATGTCTACTATTATAACATTTGCATGTCCTCACCAAAGGTCACACGTACGTTTGCTTAGAATATAGTAGGAAACCATCTATAGTTTGAGAATGGAGCTCATTGCTTGGATTTTATTGCAGGCTAAATTGGAGATCGAAGTGCGGGCCCATGTTCATTCCAAACATCTGGTCGTGGACGAAGCTAAACGACTCAATGCTCGTTATGTGGTTATCGACAGGTACAAAATTCTGAAAGTGATTTCTTTTCTGTTGGCCTAACAATTATAAGTGAGATGGATGCCTCTTGAAACTGCAACTTATTATGTATAAGTTTTTTGAATATCCGTTCAAAGAACGCTGTTAAAATGCAAAGTTAACCTTCTTGTTATACATTCCCTTCCTTGCTTTTTTGGGTATACTAGTTGTCTGTAACGAGTAATTCATGTAAGAGCTTCCATAAACTTTTACCTTTGTTGAAATAGGCACATCAAGAAGGACAGGAAATTTTACATCGAGAACCTGAACTGTTATGTGACTCGAGTGAAGGCTTTGACAAACTTTGAGCATCTGCGTCATGGTGTGCCGGACTCCGAGCAAGAAATCATTGAAGCAGGTCAAGACTCGCCACCAGTGGTGCCTATAACACCTGCTCTTGCTCCGAGGCTGCAAGCCAAGCCACCAGTTTATCAATCTGTGACCCCGACGATGTCACAAGCACAAGCTACTCAGCAGCAGCAGCAATATCAGTGGCTACCATCTCCCTCCAGCGAGTTCATGACAGGCACAGCCCACCCAAGTGACTACCATAATTCCGGCTACAACCAGAGCCTCCCATCGGCTAGTGCCTTTCCTGAATACCTCTATCACTCTCGGTCCACGGCTACTACCGAGTACGAAACGCATGAAGATGAAGCCATGCGCGAGCTTGCATTACGACGATGGCTTTCAGACTCAAGCCAGATAGGCGGTTCACCTTTTAGTTTTCGAATGTCAGAACTCGGTAAGAATAGAATAAGCTGACTGAAAATTTTGTTACTCCTTATGCGCGATTCTCAAATCGATTTTTTCGCTAATACTAGCTCGTTATCCCTGATGTCTTCTTTGCTGCAACAGGTCATATGGCAATTGGATACCCGGGAGATTCCATCATGCAC
This sequence comes from Ulota crispa, assembly GCA_963920765.1. Taxonomy (NCBI): domain Eukaryota; kingdom Viridiplantae; phylum Streptophyta; class Bryopsida; order Orthotrichales; family Orthotrichaceae; genus Ulota; species Ulota crispa. The sequence continues at coordinate 6,704,573 of OY987242.1, read as the reverse complement.
CAGCCTCCCCCAGCGGCTACGCCTGTCATGGAAGAACTGTCAATCCTAGCTGAGTATATGTCGAATCTCTGCAAGTATCAAGGGATGCGCAGCGCTCTGCCACCTGTTTCCGCTCGGAAACCCAACATGGATCGCTCTCACTTGATCCCAGGTTACAACAGCTCGCAATCTAGCCACTCAAAGTCGACACGACAGAGAGTACAAGTGACACCTGGCCACATCCCTGAGAGTGCCGCAGCGGAATTGCGCTCTCTCACTTCAGAAATTCCCAGTCGTAACTTCAGCCGAGGAGGGGCGCCTGCAGGTCCAATCTCAGTCCAGCCTCGGCGTGCAGCAGATGCCAGTTGGGCGCTGGATTTGCTCGGAGTCGGGAACCCTGAACTGCAAGCGCTGGAGATGCCGCAGGATGCATTCACGGTACCAATGGTGCGCAAGTGCGAGCAGCTGACGTCTAGTGTTCAAAGAGGGATATCCAGCCAAAAACAGAGCCCTGGAACTCCGCCATTGTGTTCGCTCTGTGGACAGAAGTCGCCTGATTTCGGCAAAGTGAAGAGTTTCACTTTTTCTGAGCTTCAGAATGCTACCAATAACTTCAGCGGGGAATTGTACTTGCCGGAAGGGGGGTATGGGTCTGTGTACAAAGGGAGATTGAGGGAGGGGCAATTGGTGGCGATAAAGCAGCATAAATTGGCTAGCTCCCAGACGGACGAGGAGTTCGTTGAGGAGGTTGAAGCTCTGGGCTTCGCACAACATCGAAATCTGGTGACACTTATCGGTTATTGCGTGGAGAATAATCTTCGGTTACTAGTATACGAGTACATCTGCAATGGCTCACTCGACAGACATCTCTCAGCTAAGAGCAAGATCCACTTGGAATGGAAAAACAGGCTGAAGATTGCGTTAGGCTCTGCCCGGGCGTTGCGGTATTTGCACGGAGAATGTCGCACGAGTTGCATCATCCATCGTGACATGCGGCCCAATAACATCCTCCTCACGCACGACTTCACTCCCATGGTATGATTTCAGTACTCACTCAAATTACAACACCCTCTTGTTCTCGCCATTTTGAAGATTCTACATTGATATGTACCCTCTTATTCTCGCCATTTTGAAGATTCTATATTGATATGCGCCCACTTGTTCTAGCCATTTTGAAGATTCTATATTAAAAAGCGTCAATTTCATCATGTTCAGGTGGGAGATTTTGGTCTAGCAAGACGACAACCGAATGGAGACAAGGAAGAAGAGACCCGCGTTCTGGGCACAGTCGGGTACTTGGCGCCTGAGTATGCTGAGACAGGCAAAATCACCGACAAAGCAGATGTGTATGCATTCGGTGTTGTATTGCTGGAGCTCATCACTGGTCGGAAAGCCATTGACTATTCACTACCAATCGATCAAATCTTTCTCACTGAATGGGTAATAAGTCGCAACCCATCTCCCCATCCCTCTAATCTAGAAAACTAAATACGGATGACTACCGTAGAAAAACCATAATTTCATTCAGACATTCTCATTCAAGTATCATTCTAAATGGAGGAAAGCTGCTACACAGCTACATGCTAAGGTTTTGTTAGCAAATGGTGCCTTGAACGTCATATTTATTTAATTGGGAAAATCAGATTCCAAAGTTATACTTTACCTTAGAGCTCGGTTTAAGGTGCTTACCTTAACCAAGTTCATTCCCAAAATCAGGGTTTCTTCCCAAATTAAGGAATATGGCGTTCTTGGCCTTAATCTTCTTGTGCCTGGAGTTAGGAAGGTCAAAATAAGCAAAGTTTAGTTTATTTTCACCATAATGGCTGAAGATTAGTAACTTATTCGAGACAATTCCCAACATTTTACGAAATTACCTGCATTTTATGTTGCATTTGCTCTCAACCTCAACCGATAAATTACATCATGTGCACTTAAGTTTTAAGTTTGCTCGGAGTAAAGGAACTCATCTGCACCTCGAAAGCTGAGTACCCATGTTTGAGTATGAAGTCTTAAGGTTGGTGGTTATCTCTCTTGCAGGCTAGGCCCTTGCTAACTTCCTACGACAAGCAACTTGTAGACCCTCGCTTGAAAACAGACTATGACGAATACGAAATGCATTGCATGATGCATGCAGCCAACCAGTGCATCAAAAAAGACCCGAGGATGCGTCCCCGCATGGTCCAGGTTTGTACTCTCTGAAATTCCAGCACTCCAAAGTTTCCTGCAACAATAGTAGATTTCAGATGTATTGCACGTTGAAGCCTTTCAACCTTTCAACGCTGAATGGGGAGTCCACATGGCAGTTTGGGTATGGACACTGACTAGTTCAATGTTACACCATTTTCTCATCTGCCCTAGGCATGGCACTAAGTTGAAATGAGTGTTGCCATTTCACCTTGTTTGAGCTAGCATTTGGCTAATCATATTGTTAAGGGAAAATTTGACGGATACCCCTGACGTTTGCAGTACTTGTACAGATACCCCTGATCTCTCAAAAATTGCAAAAATACCCTTGGACCATAAATTTTAGACAACTTTTTTGTTGTGCACACCACTTCCTTCTCCCTTGGTGAGCACACTTCTTTCTTGATTTGCATGCACACAAAGGGAGAAGGAAGTGGTGTGCACAACAAAAAAAAATTGCCTAAAATTTATGGTCCAAGGGTATTTGTGCAATTTCTGAGAAATCAGGGGTATCTGTACAAATACTGCATTCATCAAATTTTCGCTATAGTTAACCAGCTAACAACATGATAATCACAGCTTAGAATCTTTGAACTTTCGTCTGTGGTGAATGCTCTGATTGAGCACCTGGTTCTCTTCACTAGCCGTTCCTCAAGGTTCAAAGCCTAGTACCATTCTAATGACACATCACTGAACTGATTGAACCGGGAAGCTCATAACACCATATTAGATAAATTGGGAAAAACAGGGGCCCCATTTTGTACTCCACCTTAAACCCAAAATGTCACCTTAAACCAGATTCAAAGGTATCAGATTCAGTATGAACCACTAAGATTTGTTCCCTCCCAAATTCCTCCTCTCAGGTGAGGACACATGTACCAAAAAAACGCTGGAGCTCGAATTAAGTTGATCACCTTAATTCTCAGAAGTCCCAAAATGTACTGTTTTTCCCAATTTATCTAATATGGTGTTTCATCTTCTATATTGCTCATGTGCAGGTTTTGCGCATACTCGACCCATCCCAGGCGAGTGACTGGGGGTTGAGCCGAGGCAAGAACGCATCTCTCATGGTACCCAGGGACGGCAACCAATCGGAGTTGTCTTCATGCCAAGTCTCTTCCAGAGGGTCCCAAGGAGGCAGCTGCTCCGCCTCGGCCTCGGAGGCGTCCTACTCCGACTTCAGCGACACGGACTCCCTGCCGAGGAGGCACCCATTCCAGCCATCTAGGAAAAGTTCCAAAGGCAAGCCAGGAGGCAAATCCCTGTGGAAGTCCTTCACCCGCGATAAGCTCTACCGGGACGACTCCAGCCGCGACATAGCGGCCGTGAACCGCATGTCCGTGGACGACATATCCTACAGCGGCATGCCATACTAAACTAATCCATGTGCTTACGACGCTAATGCATGTGCTTACGACCCTAATGCATGTGCTTACGACGAGGATGCTGAGTTTCAAGCTTTATAGAGAGAGAGAGCGATATACAGATAGAGTGCACAGATGAGATGAGCAACTGTTGGGCGAATTGGCGACGGTCTTGATGCGGGAAGGTGGCGATGAGGGTTTTTGACGGACACAGGAAGCTTTTGTTGTGCAGAAGAAGCGACAGTCGAGAAGTCGTGGATGAGATTACAGGGCCCCTCTTTTTGTATGTACGTATGGTTTGTTATTAGTTGTAGCTGTATCGTAAAACTTCGAATCCCTGGAGTATTTTTGTATATAACGGCACGGAACTCACTGATCCTACTACTGTTGGATTCATGGCCGTCTAAACTTGCCAGTTTTAAAGGGTGGTATTTTTCTCTATCTTTTCACTTTTCTGTGTCTGGTTGCTGTGTCTATTAGTGTAAAGATTCTGAACCTGTCGGGTTTGATTCCATCTCCAGCTTGGCCCCTGTTAGCTACAACTTACAACTCATTTACTCATACACGAGGTTGGTCTTCAATTAGACAGTGGTGTATGCATCCTTGGCTAAATGTTTATCACTGCTCATGTTTGAATGGTAATGAGTTTGTTGAATGTCATGGGCTGTTCACACTTCGTCCCGAGTCCCATTCTTCAACTCTCATTCAACTCAATGCCTCAACTTCGTTCGATTGTAAATGGACAACAAAAGACATGAAAATTATTTGAGTATCTTATGCAAATAACAAATACAAATTACAGTTGGTTTTTTTTGTTCGGTTATTGTCTTGTCTAAGAACCAATTCTAAGAGCAAAGTTTCACTTCATTGGTGACAGTAAAGTATTGACATGTAAGTAGTTCTAAGTGAATGGGGACTTGAAAAATCGTATAAGGTAGGCGCACCCATAAGCGTGGAAATAAGGGTTTTGGAGTAGGTAAAACAATTAACTAACTTTGAAAAAATACTGTAAGTTAGGAAGTGGAAACCAAAAACATTGGCAACAATGTCAAGGTTTCAATTGCAAGAATTTGTTCACAAAGATTTTTCAAACTCCAAAATCATTGAAATTGTAAGAACCATGTGTAAGAGATGCTAAAAACAAGGGCTTGCTGGTTCTTAAATAGTGAGATGGGTACTCAAAACCTCATGCTAGTCACCCACAACCATCATTTCATCACCCATAACCATCACTCAGTCACCCACAACCATTTGTTTTTTTATTGAAAGCCCCTACCACTGTCAGGTGACGCCCATGGGGACACAACGCTTATGGATGCTGCTATCTTAATGTGAATTTGTAAGTCTCAATATGCAACCCCTTGACTAGTTAGATTATGAGAATTCAATGGAACTTGAAATGGTGTGAACAGCCCCTTTCATTGGACTACATATTTCAATTTGATGTTGTGTACAAAATTCACACGTAGTAATAGCTGGCTCTTTTAGTAACATATCTACTCACTCTCTCAGAGTAGCTTCTCTTGACGCAAACTCTCCTCCCCTACGGTCCACAGCCAATAAATACTGTTACTTTCCATCACATATACTAATACTTATTACTTAGAGTCAATATTACCTTTCAAGCAGCACGTACAAAGGAGGGGTGAATTCAAAAACCTAATCTTACTCAGACTCGAAATTCGCGGGGATAGCTCAGTTGGGAGAGCGTCAGACTGAAGATCTGAAGGTCGCGTGTTCGATCCACGCTCACCGCAATAACAATTTTGATCACTCCTAAAACTAATGTCAAAAAATATTGGATAAGTTAAGAACAATGGTTTTTTGCATTGCGGTGGAGTACCAGCTACTACTGTAGTGAGACGTAACAACTGCCAGACCCGGACATGGAATTCGTTCTGAAGAGAAGTTCAAGGTCCACAATAAGTATATTTGTTGCATGTCGAAGGCGCTGCTGGTACAAGTAGACAGTACAGATTGACAATGTACCATTGCACCACATATTTTATGCTACACCACCGAATATAACTGTCTAACAACACAGAACCCCACAAGCATTGGAAAAAAACACAGCCAGCATAAGATTCAAGACACTAGGCATTCCACTCTCTAAGAATCCTTCACAGTACGACCATAGGCACTATTTTATGGCAAGAAAATTCGCTTTTTCTGATTCAGTCCGTCACTTGACCATGGAATTTGGTGGCAGCGCCCAAGGGCACACCTTTTCACTCATTTGAGCAAATCAACACAGAGAAGGCACACAGTTCAAATGAGCAGGAATATTTGTGTAAAGTTCGCAGTTTCACGAAGGATTCTAGCACGAGTGGTGAAGGAGACGTCCGTCGACGTTAAGTCGAGCATGAACCTTTTGTTCTGCGCCAAAAGAAGCGTTTCACCTCGTCCCACTGCCGCTTGAATGACCTGCAAACAGAACCAGCAAAAAGAAAATTAATTTTCCAAACACTGATGTGGTTCATTTCACCTTGCACTGATTTTCAATGCGGACAGTGCAGACACACTTGTGTTGACGTGGCCGCCTCAGCAAGACTAGGACCCGTACTTTTCACACGTGTTGGTAGTTTCTACCCATAATGCGGGATTATGAAAGCTATATTAATTACACATGAGGTTGCTTGAAAATAGGGCGCATGGTGTATCAACTAACCGGGCGTAGATTATCTTCCCCGTACGAGTAATTACCCCTCAAAGATATCTGCAAGAGGCAAAGCACGCCGATCAAGCTCTCAGAATAACTGCAGCCAACATGTAATAGTTTTTGTTTCAAACCCTTGTAATAGAACAGAAAATGTGTGACTGTCTCCGGACGATCCGGTTTTTCCCCGTAACAGGGGCTTTTTCAACATGTAATAGTTTTTTGTGAAAGTGCAAGATCTCTTATAATGAAGGCAGAGAAAGGTGGTACCTTTTCAAGTCGAGGATGTAATCCTAAGGCTTCAATTAGGACCGTTGAGCTGGAGTCAGTGATGTTGTTGTTGCCAAGCAGAAGCTCTCTTAACGACTGGTTGTGCTGAACACCAAGCAGTTAAAAAAATTCAGTGCCAGAACTTGTAAATCGTAATGCAATGATAGGTCTCTACAACTGTGGATCGAAAGAGAGAATATACCTTGAGCCAAGTGAAAATTGCACTAGCCCCAGCTGCTGTAATTTGATTCTCATTCAACTCGAGTATCTGTCAATCAAAAAAACAGGCTCATGCAACATCAACTTACCAAGTAAGGCAGAACTGGATAAAACAGGTAGCACAATTGTTATACCAAAAGAAACACAGATACTGAGGTGTATACACTCTGTTGAGTGAAATCAGGGCAGAACTGGATGAATAACATCAATGCAGTCAGTTGTATGTAACTGTGAAATCCTTGTGGTCCTAGCCTTATTGAGAATTCGAACATGTCAACCGACTGACCTCGATTACTTCATGCTTGTCCAGTGCTCTGACGAGAGTGGTGATCTGAGAGTCGGTGATCTGGCATTCTGCCAATTGTAGTCGCAACAGGTGTTTTGGCAGAGAGCTCCAGATAAAGGCTTGCAGAGTGAATTCTGGCCTCTTGGACACATCCTCAGCTTCAACGGGTGCGTAAGAAAAGTCTATAGCCCTGAAAGTTATAGTGTGCCTTACCATTCCTGCTCGCTGAAAATGTGGCACCTGGCTTCTAAAAGACGTACAATTACCTGATTCATAGAAGTAGTTAAGAATGCTGTACTAGAATTCTCTCATCACAATGTTGGAAACCTGAAAGATAATTTAAAACTTTCATGAAAGTCAACGATCATGTTTGGAAAACCGAATCTTATGAAAACACTAACTTACTGAGATTTCCACTCAGGTCAGTATGAACTTTGATTGCTAAACAAGTAATCAACTAGATAGCATAGAAGACCGGGATCACCTTCAAGGAGTAATTCCCTGAGTGAACTCATTTCAAGCGCTGCAACGACCTCCTGGGCAAGAGACAGCTGGATTCCGTTTCCTCGCGCATCTAAGAGCTTCAATGTCCTGCAAAATTCCAACATACTCAAGATACGTTGGCGCTCATGCAAACAGGTTCATGTTGCTCTGATATCAAGTATAAGACGTGCACAAATACTGAGAACCTGTAGCGCAGCAATTTGCTGTAAAAGTTTGAAGGGTAATTGTCATATACTACAAAGAGCACTTCAGACATGCATCTGGAGCACAAAATAGACACATAGATCAAGAGAGGAAGTATATGGCAACTACCGTCGTCCCTACTGTAGGAGCAAAGAAGAAAGCATTTTGAGACAATTTGAGAAACGAATGACATACTTGGCTGTTGACAGACATGAGGCAATGGCTGAAAAGCCTTGAGTCTGTATAATGTTATATGCAATTCGAAAAACCTGCAATCTGCCACGGATAGATAAATGCCAACGATGAGAGGTACCCAAATAACAAAAGAAAAGCAATCGAGAAGGCAGGTTACCCTTTAGTAAAAGCAAAAATAACTTCCATAACTTCGAATAATTAGTTGGCATGAAAAAATGCACTGATGAGTAGTAGCTTGACTAGCATATCGTGACAGGCAAGTATTAGTCCTGAAAAAGTTATTCCACATGCTCCTTAAAGGTTGTAGCAGGGTCAATCATTCGACCAAATAAATTTCACGAAGAAGCAATTCCCTCTCAATGGTACCTAGTATGTGACTTGAGTCCCTTGCTCAAGCTGACAGCTGCCTCTGAAGTGACCCCACTTTCGCTGCACAGCGCAATTGTTGAAGAATAAAAACTGGCTACAACTAAATCTCAGGGCCCAAACTCAACTAACAACCACACGATATTAATTTACTACTCTATTCAATATCCCTTGATCATAGGGTCATTACAATAAAGCATTTTAAATCACGATTAAAATATGCGCGTACTATCAAAGGAAATAGCAAGCCCGTCAACATATTCTTATAAAAACTTTACGAAATTTTACGTTCGTCACCACCACGTAAATGTTAAAACAGTTTATTGTAGATCCTACTCAATACTCATCAGCACCTCAAATAGTTAAGTCCCTAACCGCATAAGAGAAAAGTACCTTATATCCAGATGTTGAACGAGAGGAAGATTCAACAGGATCTCTCCAAGATTCATACAAGGCAGTGTTCCGTCTGCTTGCGGCTTGCCAAGGGGTAGTCCAACCAGAACTGGAAGAAAGAGACTAACTAAGGTTCAGTAACAGTCTCCTGAATTAGCATAGAGAATGGTACTCCCTCAGGATCAGAGCCTACATCAACAGTCAAGGAACGTAGATAGACAAAGACAAACTATGACTACGCTGAAATCAACATGTGCTGTGGGTGCATAAACGTAGTGGATACACCAATCCATTGAACAAAATTTTCATCTATTTGAACAGTTTTCATCCGTTTGCACCACAGTATTTTCGAAAGTAGCTGCTGGCGTGGCTCTTGTAGATACTGTGATCCACAATATATAGTTATTGAAATGTAGTAGTCAATCAGCGTCTGATGAGGCACAGCATATTCGGATCATTACCTAACGAGAGAATGTTGGGGAAAAGACTAGCATACGATGTAAGAGACAAACTTTTGGGGTTATTGAAAACCCAGTCCCACATCATCCCTCGAATCTACAAATCACAAAATATAAAAGGTGAGTAGATTGAGCCATTGGATCGACAATTTTAAACATCTGAACCAATGGAACGAAAATAACTTAGAGAAAATGACCAGTAACAATGAATCAGAAGGTAGATTATCTACCGTGTGGTTGTACCCAAATTTCCCTTTGTAAGCGACTTCAGCGAAAAAGCCATCAAGTTTATCTGCACAAACACATACTTACCGATCCTGCTATTATAGATGAGCAAGCAACATGGCCGGAAAGAACACAACTAGAAAGCCAGTATATAACTAGAAAGAGATTGCAGCAAATTAGTATGTCAGAGAGTGTTGAAATGTATATTCAGGACAAGAATTACCTCCATTCTGTCGATCAGCAAGCTGCTGCAACCCAAGAGTTACGTACAGTGATTTCCAAGAAGTTGACGGCGGGCCCTCGCCTAAATCCCATTTGTCATATGATGGATAGCTGGAGGCAAAAACAGGTTGCACCAAGTCCGGCACCTGCAATCGTTTGCAGTGTCGTTCCCATAGCATACTAGTTTCTGCATTTACAAGCAAACCGCCATCAGGGAGATCACTGGATCTGTACATTCGCTGCGAAGCTGGCTCGGTCAGAGTTGCCATTGTTTGTGAAGGAAAAGACGACGGATAACGGCAACAGGAGTGGTAAATGACGCGGTCGTTTATACCAAGATCCAAGCTCAGGAAATCTGGACGTTGTTCAGCATCGAAGAGTTGTTGTGCTGTGAGTTGTTCAGCAACACACCAGGCTAGATCGGGTACCATCGATGACACATCCGGTATATCTGGCACCACAGGATATGAAGCCACTGTTATCAAGACCCCGACCTCTACATTCTTTCAGCAATCAATCTCCTATCTTTCCTCCTGAAATCGTCTTCCAAAATTCACGAACTGGTGTCTCACAAAATTGGCAAAATATCTAGCAAGGCCAAACTGTTGAATTCTATCAAACGGTACCTGCCAAGTGATGGGCAACCATGGTCGCAGCTACACCGAGCAAACTTTTGATGCCAAGAAAATGTGCTGCATGGATCAGTTCCATTACTAGATCTGGTTCAACCTTCGCATCGACCATGAAAAGTTCCTGACGTCATTTCCAACGCAAAAAGACCACTTACATAGAACGATAGTTACAGGCCGGGACTGATGAATGAACAATTCAGGCAGACACTTCAAAAAAGTCGGAGTTTGAGGTAAGAAGTGCCCTCTACTCAACTCTACATATCATAAACATCTTCGGCTCTCAGCTACACGATACAAATTCGTCAGAGAAAATTTGGAACACAACCCAGAATGAGCAGTGACCCATATAGAACAAGCAATGATGATAGAATGTCAAGCAACCCCAAAAATGGCCATGCACTGTAGGTAGACAGGGAGACGACATGCAGAATTGTCGGCTCTATATTTTTTTTAGGGCCTTTTGAATCAACCAAGGCCTGATAGAAGCTCAAGGAAATCTTAGGCATATATTGTACCTCAAATTGAAATACCAGCCGTGGTGCATCCGGCCCCCAATACTTTGCAGATTTTACATTGTTCAGATGCTCAATAAACACAAACCTCAAAACCGATTCCATGACCTGCACGAAGCCCAAAATTTTTATGCCCTCCACAGAAGGACGACCATGGATAGAATTTCTGTGAACGTTACTTTCGTTCGAATAACTGACAGCGAACTATCCTAAAGCAGAGAAGAGGAGCAAAGAGAGCGAGAGCTACCCTAAGGCATCGATTCGAAGAAACGGAGCACCACAGAATTTTACTACAATCAAACCCTAAAAATGTTCACTAGCAACACAGTAAAGGACAGGCACTTACTTCTGCACGAATATCTGGGAACCTGATCGTCTTCTCCAAGTTTTCTTTGAAGACGGCTGCAACCATACTTCTCAGTTTTAGTCAGAGGGAGGAAGACCATTCCAAAGAGGTCACACATTGTGGCTCATAATAAATCTTCAACTTCGACAATACGACGCGGATGAGTCAGAGGTTTAGACGCACCATCGCCATGAAGAATGATATCAACGCATTGGAAGCAGTCGACCACATGAGATGGGATGCAAAACTCTTCGTCACCTTGGCAACGTATGCGCAAGTAGCCAGTCTCGGGGGATGTCACATCCATATCACACACACCCGGCGTTACCACCTTGCTTTCGTATATCTCAATGTCCTTTGAAGGAGAAGCATCATTCCTCTTCCACGGCTTCGTCTTGACCTTCCATGGCTTAGGTAGTTCGGTCGATTTGCTCTCCTTCACCTCGTCTACATCTCCCTGATCTACCACACCCAAGCCTACGCTTCTCTCCACGGCCATCTGAACTGCAGGTGCTACTACGTCTATATGATTCGGCAAGCGATCCGACGACCACGGCACACAATGGCGCGTCTTAGACAATGCAGGCAATAGAGAGTTGGAAGTGCGAGTTGAGCAATGTCACAGCAATATCGACGCTCAAGTCAATGAAAAAGAAAATCCTCCTAAAAGACGGATCGTCATACATTCCAACAGATGTGAAGCTTGAAAAGCACAGCTCGCTCTCGCGCGAACTAAAATTGCCAAAATCCTAACTCTCAAACTACTGGAGGTCCTGTCAATCTGAACTGTTCCGATTGAGCCAAGTCTTGAATGGCTACTCAACAATCGTAGCTCTCAAGAGCAAATACTTAACCCTAATCCTCGCACGCTGAGCACTTCCGATTGGACGAAACCCTAATAGTAGCGCGCAGGATGGAGGGCGATTTCAAAGCGTCGGAAATTGCAATTATCAGCTTTGATGGACAGATCTCTCAACCGCCTTGCAAGCATCCTTCAACGTGGACACCAAATCCTGGAGCTGCTCGACACTACACACAAACGCGGTCTTTCCACTGGCCTCCCCGCTCGTCTCTCCTGTCTTCAACACGACGTGGTACAAGAGATCTCTCCCACTCTCCTCGGAAACACGATACTGAAGGCGCCAATCCACTCCTGTCAGGCGCGCTATGCTACTGTAGTCCCCCGTGCGAGCTAACTCCGCCCGCAACCGTTCCTTCCCGTTCCCGAATACCCCCGCAACAACCTCTGCCTGGGGCTCCGTGAGGCCGCACTTTTCGCACAGAAACGCCGCCACCGACTTCGCGGACGCGTCGCCCTTGGCCGCCTCCACGAACAGACAGGTGAGGGCGGAATACAGCTGCTTGATCAGATCCACCTCCAGCGCGTCGAACACGGGCGCGTCCAACGCTGCGTCCTCCCGCTGCTCGCTCAACAATACCGACAGCACTGCCCCGGCCAAGGAATGGATCTCCCCGTCGCTGCAAGCCGCGATGGATCGCAGCGACTCCACTGCCTCTTCCCCGATGTCAGGCATGAATCCCTCCGTCATAGCCATAGCCATCGTCTCTCCCTCTCTCTCTCTCTCTCTCGCTCCAATCTCAGTTAGGATTTGGAGCTCTCGCGAAAGGAATGGAATTGAAATACGAGATTATGTAAAGTAAAGCCCTGGTCAGCGATGCTCGTCCTGTTTCCTGACTAAGAAGCAGAATAAAAGCTTGCTTTCTAGACATGAATCAAAGGGATGTGCAATGTGCAATGGGCACCCGTTGACTGCTGAGTTTGCAAGGGAATTGCATCAAGTGATCTTTACGAAGCGATGAAGCTTTGCGAGGGAAGTATTATTGCCGAGATAGTGGGTTTCAGACTTTGAGGACACCAGAAACTGAAAGAGCTGTCAATCACAACATTCACCAGTGCATAAACTTTGGAAACCCCGACGTCGAGATTATCGAGTTGTACGATGACTACAACACAGCTCAACCACAACATTCAGCAACTGAGCAAATCGGAGGACCATTACACCACGGTCATAATTCAAGCCCAGTTGAGTACATGCGTCCAATACATTCACAAAAAAACAAGAGAAAAGTCTTCACTCAATGTTTACAAGATATGTGTTCATGTACATACATATGTCCGTTGTTTCTAGCTTAGTAATGGGAAAATGTACATCTCCCGAACTCCATCAGGATGGTAGTGGTTTGCCTTGCAACATCCACGCATACGCTGTCTTTCGATGAAGTGCGAACTCTTCTGTGCTGCAACAAATGACTTGGGCAGCGTGTAAGAGGTCAGCTTGGTCCGACAACGAATTTGATATCTACTTGATGGAATTGCCTCCGGCTGTGGGAAAAATGTGGGACTATCTCGATGCATGAAGGGCAGTGTCATTTACAAGTCCTAACATGCATGTATCAGAAAAACCGTTTGGAGGCTGCCTTCTCGAGTTTGGCGGGTTCCATTTCGGTGAACTCGATGAGTTGCTCGATCACTAGCAGTTGCTCGTCCTCCAGACATGCCTGATTCATACAGCCATACAAATTCATGTAAGAAAATAGTAACACGTAAACATCTGACTTCCAAACATGGCAAATTTCGTAGACTATCATTCGCTATGAACACGGATAATTAGTAGACCCAGTCTCAGAAGTGGGGAGGGCTTCAATAGCTCAAGCATGTCAAAGTGTTCGGATAATGGAGCATGTTTGAGCTGTGCAGGCGAAGCAATTAATCCATTGTTGACGTACCCGCAAGCGCTGCAGTTCTGAACGCAACATCTCATTCTCGTTGCGCAGGGCCTCCGTGGTGGGGATTCCCGGATACCGCTTCGAAAGCTGGCGAGACAGGCGGCTGGAGTCGCTCCTAGACAGCTCTCGTTTCAACAGCGATTTTTGCACCTTCACCTCGTCCACTTCCAGGGTATACGGCTTCCGATCCTTCTCGATGGCTTTCATAGCCTTCTGCATGCACCACATGCCGGGGTCCGGCATCATCACCTCAGCTTTCAAAGTCACACACATTCAATCAACAAGTCGGTAGGATGTGGGTCAAATAATCTATGAAAACAACCTACCTACCTGCAAATGCCACAAGGCTTTGAATCATCAAATCAGTTAACTAAACAGTTTATTCCTCTTCTTATTTCATAATCAAGCAACCACTTAATCAACAATGTTACTTAGGCTGTGACTCCGAATGTGGGTCCATTGGGGCGCTTTAGAATGTGGCTAAAGAAGAAGTGGAGCCAAGAATTGAGTGTTTTTATTGGACCCAAGAGAATCAAGGTCCAACGTAAGGTCTTGTTGAAAAATCCAGAGCCAAGCTCAAAACCACTATACCAAAAGGCGTGTGAGTTTCTGTTGGCATGGATCAAGTGTATGGTCCCAAGTTCTGCACTGAACTTGGCCATGTCTAAAGTCCGCTGCAATCTGTGAAGAAACAATCTGTGAATGTGGCAAGAGCGAAATGAAGATAATGTTGAAAGAATCCCAGATAGAGTGTAGACGAAGGAATAATGTTGTGTGCATGATTTGAGAATCGGCGTACCCGGTTGTCTTCGACGAGGGAGATGAGGGGAATAAGCTTGAGGTACTTATCGATCTCGTCCTGGTAGTCGCGGAACTTGTTGACGTACGTCCAGCCCATGGCCACCAAGTATAAGTAGCACTTATCCCGGCAGCTCTCCACCAGCACCACCGCCTTGCGCAGCGCTTCCTCGAAGAGCTCCAGCGGCTCCCCCGTCTCGGGCCGCTCCTTGAGGTCTGTCAGGTTGAGTTGATCCAGCAGGTTGGAGATCAGCTTCAGATGATGCGCGAACTGGCGGCAGTTCTTCTTGTGCATGCGCGCATTGTTAGCCGCCGTGACGATCATGGCGATCAGCTGCACGGCGTTGACGCCTGTCAATTGGCCGGCGTTCGCCATGTCGCCCATGGACATCCATGGCATCCACGACATGATGATCGATCAAATCTACACCGACGTACTCGATCCCAGCTTCTCCTCCTCGCTCCCACTTCCTCTCTTGGCTCATGCTCAAAGAGCTTCAGAGCTCACTATGCTCGTCCGCCATGGCGTACACTCTTCGGCTACGGTGTGGTCATCGTTGATGCCGTGGTCTGCGCTTCACAACAACAACATGAAGAGCACCATCAGCTTTGCCCAGTTCAGAAATCTCTCAGATAACTACAGTTCACACTTCCAAGATCGCTATAAAGAACACCCTTCCGAGAAAAGAGAGAGGCAAGGTTCCCATCCTGACGCATGATCATATCTGTTCACAAGGTTTGGCTCCTAGCCATCGCCAGGGTCGTCTCTACCGACGCTCGACACGTCATGTCAATAAAGTTCGAAGAACTTCGTGAGTTGCAGGAGCTCCTGAACCACAACGAAACCTTCCGAAATTGTGCCTCTTCGGAAGCATTCGCACAGAAGTTTGCCAGGGGCTTCCATAGCGAGCGAACACATTCGAAACAAGAGCAGTGAAGGAACTGAAAACTGTAAGCAGAGATAGTTTTCGTACATGCATTAGGGTGGCATGAAGGCTTCAGCTTGAAGTGGCGTAAAATACCTGTGGTGTAGTCGCGTTCAATAGCTTGACAGCACCCACCGCCCCTTGACGCCAGGAACACACCAGCTGAGTAAAAGTTAGACCTTCCTTCGTTGCCAACCCTCCCTCCCATCACTTGTCCTGAACGAGAGAGACAGGACCGTCGCCGGTGACCGGAGGATGGTGCTGAGCGACCACAGGACGGGGGGACATTCTAGCGGTCGACTGCTGCATGATAGGGGCAGAAGGGGTGAGTCGTGATAGAGGCAGTAGTAAAATTGGATGCTGTAAACCCAAAATGTGGAGACACCTGCACAAGGCATCTGCATACAGGTATCCTCAAAGTACTGGTATGCATGGGCGGCTCTCACCGACCAAGGGCCCTCGAATCATGCAGACAGAAATCTACCTCTACATTTGCCACTTTATCCTGGAACTACAGGACAAAGAGATCCAGAGACCACTATTTCAGGGTTGACTTTCATACTGGCCCCAATATCTCAAAACCCAGAAACAACGAGCAGTTTTTTTACTAAAAAATTGCTTGGCCTTCTTGGATTTTTCAATTTTGGAGAAATCAACTTTCAGTATGGTAAGAGCATCCGCACCCACACATGCTCAACAACCCTGTGAGAGTACTTGGCGCGGTCGCTTTGTATGATGCATCTCACCGCAAATGCACCAACGCCTTATAGGAGACAAGGTTTGCATACACAGTTTGATGAATTGTTAGCCTCTAAATCCTTGGGGCCTTTATTTTGTCAAAAGACACTCAAAATTGCCATTTCTATTGCTAAGAGTAATTTTTTTTTGAAAATTGGTCTTATTGCATATCTAACTGTAGGATCTTGTACTAGACTAGTATAAAAAAGTGGAAATAAAAATTCAAAAACTTTGACCTCACAGATTGCAAGATATTTGCATTCAAAGTGTAAAAAACAGACTTTTTTGCACCTTGCATGACTAGACTATTTGACTTTGAACTTTTTAAACTTAAATTTTTTGCACCACAGAGTTTTGAGGTTTATTTTTGTATGGTGGGAAATTGAGTTGAGAATCTTTGGAAAAAATTCAAAACAAAAAATACTTAATTTTCATTCTTAAAAAAACCATTAGGTTGAAGAAGGTACAAGATTGAACAAAAACTTAAATTGTTAAAAACCTTGCAATGGAATTGAAACTCAATAATCCCAATGGTAAAATTGTTCTAGCAATGAAACTTCACCCTCTTCAACAATCTTTTTTGAAAAAATGTTAAACTTGCATTCAAAAATGAAGTTTATAAGGTATTTTTGCAAGAAGATGCTTGAACCGCCCAAAAAACAAGATTATCCATAACTTTCTCATAACTAGTTCAAATGGAATGGATCAAAGCTTCAGATGTAGACAAAACCATAACCTATGAGGAAAAAAACAAAAATAAACAAAAATCCAGTTTTGTAAATTTTTTTTGCTGCCCAATTTGCATAATTTTTTGCTTATCTAGGCATAACTTTTGCTTTTGGGCATCGATTGGAATCAAAATTATATTCTCCAAAAGCTAATGTGTTTTCCTATCTTCAAAAAAAGTTTCAAAAAATCAAGACAAAAATTGAGATTGTAGGTACCTGCCCGAAATCCCATTTGTCCTCCGAGGGGACACTTAGGGATTCAGGGGTTAATGAGCCCAAATCCAAGATAATCAAAACTTGCTAATTGGTCAACAAAAGAGGCCTCCAATTGAAACTCAATACATGTCCTCCATGATATGCTTTTAGTGCATGCTAGTACTTGCTTGAGGGCAAGGGTGGGGCATTTGAGATTTGATCAAGCCCATGGTTATGAATGCACCCTAGACACCTGCTTTCAAAAGCTCCATGTTGCACACAAGGATGCGGATGCTCTATGAGCATGTCCACTTTTATTGTAAAACTCTTGGTTAGGGTGGATAAAAATGGAGCTATTAATGCATGTATCTACCAAAATATACTTCTTGGCACAAAAAATTGTAAATTTCTTGTGGACAATAACTCCCCCAAACACTACATTTCTTTGAACAATTAGTAAGTTGAATATTCAATGATGGAGAATCTTTTTGTTTTTGCAAAAAAAGGCTTGTTATTGATTGAAAGTCATTTTCCCTAATTGGATGGGTGGAAGAAACAAGTGATCAACAATGAAAACAATAAACATTGCGTTTCCAATAATAGAATTTTTGAGATCAATTGAAGATGCTCAGGGAACAAACAATTGTGATGGCTTGGAATTGTTAAACTCAACACAATGTATAAGTTGGCAACATAAACTTATTTGTGTACAATATAATGAGAATTGCTAAAGCCACATCTGAAATTGCTAATGCCACATCCTTATGAGGATGTAATTTGAGAGTTAAATCATGATTTATTTATTTATTCAAGTGGTCCATTAGTCATTCAATCATAGCATTACCACCTCCTTGAAAGAAAGAACAAATACAAATAAAAACTAAGCATTTATTGCACTATACTATTTTTTTGATGTATTTTTGCATTAAGTAATTCAAAAGTCCTATATTTTTAGTTTCAAATTCAAGCATTTCCAATTTTTTTGAATATAGCTTTAGAATGATAGAAATCAAACATATCTTTTGATCCAAATCAAACAAATCAGCATTAAATTCTCACAATTCATGCTCAAAGCACACCTTGGGGTGTGGCGTTAGTAATTTTGGGTATGGCTTTAGCAGATATTCCCTATATAATACATAACTTTATAATCAACAATAGCGTTGAAATAAAACTTGATAATCATCATTTTGATATAACATTTACTTTATGATTTCAAATTACTTTTAGGTTTTAATATAATTTTGGTGTAATTGAGTATATTTTTAGAAGACATTTCAAATTTGTTTTGTGCATTAAAAAAAATCAGCTGAATCTTCAGAAGTGAACTGAATTTTAGAACATGAACAATAAATTGTTTTTAGCCTCAAGTTTTTTAGCACAAAAGTAAAATAAAAATTTGAATTAAAGATGACTACAACTTTTTGAAAATTTATAACAAGTTGTAATTTTGGATATTGAGTTTCTTCAAATCTAATTTAAGATAATTGTAAGATTCAAGCCTAAATAAATGTTTTGTTTAGGCCAAGATGAATTAATATTGGTGAAAATTCAAACAAATAAGTTTTGTTTCTTTAAATTAAAAAAGTATTAATTAAATCTAGTGTATGGTTTGATAAACATTCAAATAACTACTTGTTTCTAGTAAACTCAATATAATAAATTCAAGTTAGATTTACAACACTTTTTATTTAAATTATTATGACAATATTTTATAAATAGAAGTAAGATATAATATATTTGTACTAAAATAGTTAAATGATTAAATTAAAAAATTCACTAGAAATGAAGGCATTTTTTTAGTTAGCCAAATTGTGTTTGTGTTAATATTCAAATTTCTAATTGTCCATACCGGTACATCATCTAACTAATGTCATTCAATGTTAGCCTTAACCAATAAGAGTTTGAAAATATATATATAAATGTGTATTTTAACAAATCTTTGAATTTAGATAGGATTCTAAAATTTTATTTTGATTCCAAAATTGCTAAAAAAATTATTACAATATATTTGTGTGTTAACTATTCTTTATAACTAAAAGATGTGATTTCAATAAACAAAGAAAATAATTAAAATAGAATATCCATATTATATACATTTTTGCAAGTACATATAGTATAAATATTATTACAATTTTTTATTTATGTAGTATATTATTTAAACTAAAAATAGAATATGTTTTTAAAAACCATATAAAATTTGAAGAGTTAAGATAGTTTCTTATTCACTTTTCATATCATTAAGTCATAGTCTTTAAAACAAAAGTGTAAATAAGTTTTTAAATAAAAAATATATAAAACACTACAAAGGATTTGGGCCCAAGAAAGGGTTGTGAGTTTGGATGTTCCCAATGCTGAGAACTAGCCATTGCTGGTTGTTAAAAAAATTAAAAATAAATAAAATAAATAAAGTCAAAAAAATTTCCAAAAAAATTAATGAAATAATAATATTTGACATGGTCACCCTAATGCCATGTCATACTGCTGCAGATTGCCTATGTGGAAGTGTTCTAGAAGTGTTCCCAAAGTTCCCATAGTTTTCAGGGAAGGGTCCAATTTTGGGTCCAAATCCATTGTAATGTATAGAAAAACTTTACATCTTTATACATCATAAATATAAAAACACAAAATGAATTATCACCAGTAAATTTGATATTATAGAAAAATATTTTAATTTGTAACCACATGACAAAGTTTTGTGATGTCATAAGCCTTAAAAATGTTTAGTTACAAAAATATTTTTGAAAAAAATCAAACTTCCTATACATGTTCTAATGTGACATATTCTAAATTTTTATTATTTGCCAATATAGTGCTGTACATTTTTTTTCATGACCTTTTTGTTAGTAATTTGTTAAATTAAATAAAATCTTAAACTAATATTGATCATATTATTTTAAGAGATAAAGGCACAATTTTATTATTTTTAATCATTTGATTTTTGATTCAATAATGTGTGAGTTCTTGAAATGGTATTTAATATAAGGTAGCAGCATCCATAAGCGTTGTGTCCCCATGGGCGTCACCTGACAGTGGTAGGGGCTTTCAATAAAAAAACAAATGGTTGTGGGTGACTGAGTGATGGTTATGGGTGATGAAATGATGGTTGTGGGTGACTAGCATGAGGTTTTGAGTACCCATCTCACTATTTAAGAACCAGCAAGCCCTTGTTTTTAGCATCTCTTACACATGGTTCTTACAATTTCAATGATTTTGGACTTTGAAAAATCTTTGTGAACAAATTCTTGCAATTGAAACCTTGACATTGTTGCCAATATTTTTGGTTTCCACTTCCTAACTTACAGTATTTTTTCAAAGTTAGTTAATTGTTTTACCTACTCCAAAACCCTTATTTCCACGCTTATGGGTGCGCCTACCTTATACGATTTTTTGTTGAAATTTTTTGGTAATATTTTACAAATAAGAATGTTGTTACTTAGCATGATAGATCATCATTAGAATGTAATTGGCTATTCATAATATTATTTTGTAAAAAAATTATACTTAGTTATTATACATTCTTGTAATTTAAAATTTTATAACATGTTTTAAATTTTATTAATAAAAATAAAAAAATATTGAAATTAAACCCACACTAATAAGTTTAATTGCCAAAGCTTGTATATATGAATTAGCAATTTAAGAAAAAAAGACTCCTAAGGTGCAATAAAAATCTAATTCTAAAGATTAATCCAATGAAAACAAAGAAAATGAGCAATTTAAGAAAGAAAAAAACTTTGAATGTGCAATAAAAAATCTAATTTTAAAAGTTAACATACAAAAAGATTAAAGTGACCTACTTTTTATTATTTTACTATACAAAAAGATCTCATAAATTATTGCACAACCTGTATAAAGTATGAAAATAGTATTGTAAAACAAAAGAAAAGTAAAGCAAGCAAAGATAGTTAAAGTCTTAGTAAAAAAGCAAATCTAAAATCTAAATCAACTAAGAGAAAAAGAATAAAATAAAATTGTTTAACTATTAGTTTTAATTAACTTTTTAAAAACCTAACCTTATTTAAGAGTATAGTAAATAAAAGTTCATTTTTATATTTTATATTGTAGTTCTATTTATTTATTAAAATTTCATAAATTTTTAAGTTTGTAATTAAATTTTTTAATCTTTATGCTGTATAGATATCCAACACTTCTTGCTATATTAAGTTACAAATTTATGTGATTAAACAAACAATGATTTTGACTTCATAGAATTTCATCTATAATGCATTGTAATTGGAATTGTAATTTTACTTTTTGTAACACTATGAAAAAATGACTCTAATATTGTAAAAAATATTTTAAGTTGAATTTTTAAAATTACTTTATTTATATAAGAAACCATCAATATCATTTACATATTTTACAAGGTTATATTTAATTATTAAAATTTGATATAAATATTTTGAAATAATTTAAATCCAATTGTTTATATAGTATTTTTTGTTATTTGTTTTCAAAAACAAAATTTAAAAATAAAAAATATCAAATAATACATGAATCATTAGAACTTTATTTTTTTGATAATACTAAAATGTTTGATGAGAATTTCATTGAATTCATAAAAGATGATAGTGAATTAATTTATTATAACTATTATAATTTTTAGTTATTATTTATTAATCTTTTTAAAGGTTTTTTTGAGTTTATTGGATATACATTGAGATATTTATTTCATTCATCTAAATCATTTGTTTTATTATTCTCTGACTTCAAACGCAAAATAAATTCTTCTTCAATTACTTCTTTATAATTATTTTGAAATATTCCAAAACATTATATGAAATTTAATTACACCAAAATAAATTTTTAGTTCAAATTTATCATGAAAATTAGCCAAATAAACAAATACATTAGTTGTAAAACAAAGAATATTATTCTAGATATTTGTTTAATTGTTTCAATCTATAATAATATGGAGGTCTCTTCTCAAAATCTGATAGATCAAACAAATTAACTAATTCTCTCCTCTATTAAATTTGAACATTTTAGTTATAATCATGTTTGTGGCATAGATTTGCTAAAATTTAATAATTAAGACAAGTTAAATATACACAAATCAAATCAAATTGCATTTATTAAAAGTCTATGCAATACCAAATTAAAAAAAAATCACACAACACTAAATATAAATAAATAATTATTTTATTATTTTAGTTCAGTTATTAAAACTAAATACATAATTATCATAGACCATAGTACAAATGGTTTTTGTTGTAGTCAATTATAATTTAAAAATATATGATTTAAAAAAATGTTTCAAGATCTATTTTTAATATTTCTAAATGAAAGCTCTATTTGAAAAATTTGGCATTCAACAATTCATTATGATTAACTTGGTTGCTATAATATGGATATTGGTAATGCAATAAATGGAATTATGATTAATATGTTTATTGGTTTTTGGAAGTAATAAAACAAACAAAAAATGTAAAATTTTGCATCTTGTTATAGCCCACAAGGTAAAAATTATTTTACAAGTTATTTAAACTAATGTTCAATTACTAGCATACATTGTATAAAAGCGTTTGAAATATTTTGACAATACTTTACAATTAAAAAACCAGTTTATTTGTGTCACATTTTTAATTTGTAATTTTGCTCTTTGTTGTCGAAATGTAATTAAAAATATATTCGATTAAAAATTCCTTTGATTATTTTCTTATATATTCATATACCATGCTACCTTTTGGCTTTGTTTTGTTTTTCACCTAGTCCTTTGATATTTTCATAAATTTTTCAAATGGATATATCCATCAAATGCTTACTAGATTGCAAATAAATAGCTCTTCCACCAAGTGAATAGATAAATGTATCATAATGACAAAAATAAATGAAAGAAAATATTTTTTCAATGTATATATGGTTTTGGCTACACTGTCAAGTCCTCGATCTTCGATCACGTAATTCACAATTTTGTCACATAATTTTCAAAATATCATGCTAACGTGAATCATTGCTTTCACCACAAATGAGTCTTCAATATTTTTCAAGTATATTGGTAATACTTGCTCTATGAGAATGTGATAATTGTGGGTTTCTTAACTTATATGCTTCTCAATGTGAATTTTTTTATTTAAGAAAGTAATATAATTCGATGAAAATTTCAATAATTTTGATGTTAAAAAATCATATTGCTCATCTTGTGTTAAAATATAAGATGCATTAGGCATGAAATATGTCTCAATATTTGTATTTAATTTCAGATGAAGATGCAATTGAACACCTCTAACATGCATATCTTTTTGAGATTTAAGATCAAATGTCTCATCAAAAAGAGTGCAAAGAAAATTTACATGTATATTCTTTTCACAATGCATAACATTTAAAGCATTGGCAATTTTTGCAACCATATAATTTTATGTAAAAAAATCCAATAGTTTAGTAAAATTGTTATGCATTACAAACTTTATAAATTGCATAGTAAAGGCTATTTGAACAATGAAAATGCAAAGTCAGCAAAAAAATTGTAATCATTTATTCTTTCTACACTTCTATATAAAATAATTTTAAAAATGTATATTCTTATATATTGATAAATTCCCCATTAATGCCGATAGCTTAACATAGAGTTTAATTCCAGAATTTGGACAATAAATAATAAAATTTCAAAGTCATTAATTTCTATCATATACACTCTTACTTTTCAAACAATGCATACAAGATATTGTTCCAAAAATTCAATAGTATTACAATACGAAAGAGTGCAATCTCCGCGAGAGAATCAAAAAAGACAATCATTCCTGAAAACAAAATTTTCCACCAGTGAAAATTTTGGAACCTCAATTTTTGTTGAAGAAAGATTACTATTTTTTGATGAGAACGCCATCATGGAATAATCGTCCATCTCCATAATAGGAAAAGAATGATAATCAATGTACATTGAACTATGATTGGATGTATTGTGGATTATAGCGCACTCAATGACAAGTGCCTTCATAGTGCTTTTATAGTCATGAATATTGCAATCTCCAAATCAGCATTTTAACTTTGTCAAATTAAATTATTTTGTTGACTTATTTCTATGTACATCAAAAATAAAATATAAGGCAAAATATGGAAAAGAAATATGTGTGCCTTTGTTAATCTAAAAAAACTAATAATTACAACATCAGCAATAAAAATTGATTCTTCAAAACAATATATAAGACAAAATTAAAAAAGACTAAAAAAATAGTTATATAAAAAAAGACAAGACTTAGAGATGCATATTCCACACCCTTCCAAATAGAAAAGGCGCTAAAAAACACAAAAACAATTCAATTTACAAAAAAAAACTACATTTAATAGTAAATGTTGTTTGAGTTTTGTTATAAAGAAAACGCAATAATTTTTTAAATTTTATTTGTTGCTCAAATTATCTAAAAAATAATTGTAATACTCTTGTATTTAAAAATTGTTTACATCCTTATCAATGTCAACAATAAATATTTGATTCCCATGTATTATTTCAATACTTGAGAGCTAAATTTAATATACATAAATGCCAACCACATTAAAAAATTTAAAACAATATATATGATGATTATATTCTACATTTATTACTTTAAAGCACTTATGAGTATGAAGAAGATTTTACCTAAATACTGATTGTCAATTGAATCAATTAGAAGTTTATCATAACACTAAATTTTCTAAAAAATAATTATTTGCACAAAATCTCTAAAAGCTTATATTACTACTTTTACATTTTTTTTTTAATAATTTTGCATTCCTAGCTCCGCTTTATGGTTTGAGCAATTTGTAACTAAATTCCAAATACACAATTTTCAACCATATACTTCATTTTTTTCCAACTATGCCTATAACTGGCCTTTTTGAAAAGTATTATTTTAAAAGCTATTATAAAATTCAAAATCATTCTTTAATGAATAGTGATTGCTAATTGAATCAACCTTAACATAAATATAACATCAAAAAAAATTAGAACTTTGTATGAGCACTTACTCTATAAATACTAATTCAAATAATTTTTATTTACTAATTTGTACAACTTGCACTAGTGTCATCAATTAATGTTAAACTTTCCTTTACAAGTTTCAACACATGAAACCTATACACAAAATACAATAATTTTAGCCACATATTTCATTTCCCTTCCAATAATGCATAAAGCTGATCTTTTTGGAATTCATTATTTTAAAAGCAATTACAAAATTCAAAAACACTCTCTAATGGTTAATGATTCCTAATTGAATGTATCCAAATGAAAAGAAAACATAAACAATATCCAAATCCTAAACATTTAGCATTTTTTAAAAAGAATTGATTGTACAATTCTATGTTTCAAAAATTGATAATGTAGTCATTATTTTTATTAGCTAAAAATGAGCTCCACTTAATGATTTTGCTACTTAAAAACTAAATTAAGAACTAAACTACAAAGGCAATAATTTGAACTGTATATACTCCATGTATTTCAAAACAATGTTTGAACCTCAATTTAACAATTCAATAAATTAAAAACATTTTACTTCATATAGATTTTAAGATCTCCTATTGGATACAAATAGGTAAATAATCAAATTGCACATGTGTGATCGTACTTACTGCTCAGTATAATGAGTCATATAGCATATTCATTCTTTTTACTTTGATTGTTTTCACATGATTGTTTTCTGAATTAAGGCATTTCCCATTTCCTAAAAAAGACGTACTCATTGCACCTCTTTGAATTATGGTCCCTCCTGATTGATGAGGAGGTGCAACATCGTTTTCATAATGTACATTAAATGCGTTTCTATTTTATTTCCATCTATGATATCATTTTAACCACCGTTGATTTCTAAAGAATACAATTTTGTCTATCTCTTTAGAATGCACTGCACATGTACTCTCTCCACGAACTAGACATCTAGTATATCTCTTTTTAATTTGACCCAAGACTAAAGCATAAGCTAGAAAATCATGTATAGTCCAATATAACATGTCTCTTAATTTGAAATTTTTAAATTGTCCAACTTGTCCAAAGCTATCCGCTGCTAATATTCCTACCCAAAGTTTCTTCAACTTGTGAATAAGCGGCTGCATGTAAACATCAATATAGTCCTCCGTTGGTGAATTTGGGTCCGGTAATAGCATAGTTAAAGATGTGAAAAAAAATCAATTACAAAGTAAAGAGGCAATTGAAACTATAAAAGACAAAAAAATTGGCCAAGTCATATGTATTAATTATTGCACACCATGAAAATTGACACTGTCCAAAGATAGTCTTATTTGTAAGTTTCTAGGTTTTATGCTAAAACTAGGATATTTTTTGTCAATAAATTTTCATTGATTGACCTCATTTTGTTATCATGTAAATGGTTAGTGGCATGTCAACGTAAATATTTAGCAATTTTGAAATGCCTATACAATCTCTTCAATTTATTTATTAAGAAAAAATATCTCAATTCTCAAGTAGAAACAATAGAAGACCCTTCCATGTACCTAGCTTTGTTGCTCTTGGGGCATTTTTATAAATTATAATTTTTTTCTAATATAATAACTTTTCACACGAATGACAATTAATGGTATGATGATTTTATCCCAATTTTATTAATAACGCTTTCATATTACATGAGTTTCTTGGACATTTGTTATTATGTGGCAAAATATCATGTTTAAAAATGTATGGAGTTGTCTAGGAAGTGGTGACTAACCAAAAATATGGTGCAAAAGGACATGAGTATGATGCTAAATTAGAGGCATCTAATAGATGATCTCGGATACAAAAAAAAAATTTGATTGTTGCAGCAATGATTCCATTAACAATGTTGTATCAACATCTTCCTTTGAAGAAGACATGCCTCTGAAATCTACTATTATGTTGTCATCATCTCTAAGATGATTATAAATCTGGCTTACTGTTGAAAAATAATTTTGAATGAGTTCTTCAAAATTTATGTTTGTGTTTGGTTTAGCACCTTGAAAACTATTGTAATAGTCCACATTAATATGCATCTTATTCTATTGGAAGATATCATCTCTGCCATTGTTTCTTTTGTTTAGATACGGTATGTTCTCTTCATTCCTCTACACACACAAGCATAAGCAAATATTCAAATTACCATAAATTGATATTAAGATTTAGAACAAATCAAGCCTTCATGACTTAAATCACAAGTTCATAAAATACTATTTTGAAAAAAAGATTTTATATGAATATCTAAATAGAGGTTTTTGCAATAGTTTTATAGCATTAAAGATTAAGTGCATATTACTAAAAACTCAATACATACAAGATTTTCTACATAATTCTGTACGTTTATGTAAATGGACCGGTTTGCTTTGCTTATGACTTTAAAATAACAAGATTCTATCATATGTGTCGTTTATATGGTACGGCATAGTGTATTCAAAAGTATGGATTATTTTTCCTTCACATTGAAGTAAAGTTGTAAGACTGATACTACAAAATTTATTTTCTAGTTTTCATTGTTTTGTGTTGTCTAGTGCAAAAAATTAAAATTTAAACACGTATACTGGCAAAGTACATATTTTGACTCATTTTGTGCACTATATTGAGCAAGTACATCCCTTGGAGCAATTGCCAAACACAAAGTCACTAATTAGTTGAAACAATCAAACACTAAATTCAATAACTACATCCCCAATCATTACACGTGCTAGATTGTTTGTTAATTATCAATTATATACTAGTATGTTGCCATAAATTGTATGCATTGCAGGTATGTTGCTATTTAGTATTGTTACTGATGAATGCCTTTACAATTACTTGGATTAATTAAACGCATGTACAAAATGACTTTTGTGGATTTTTGAAATTGCAATTAGAGAGTACTATGGTAGTTAATAAATGAGCTTACCAGTAAAGGCTCTTGAAGAGCAATGTTGCCTCCATGCATGCAATGGTATTGTTCCGCAATTTCAATAGTCTGTATTTTGAATCCATGGTATTTCTTGCAACCACATGGATATTGTTCTAAGCCTTGGTGAGCCACAACCACACTCTCAATGTGGTAAGCCTCTCCAACTCAATACAGCCTCATATGTTGGAAATGTGGAAATAAAAATCATTTGTCAATGTGCAATGTCATAAAATCTGGTTTATTGCAGATAATTTCCTTTGGTACTCCATATTTGGACATCTGCCTTTTTAACAATAAGTGAGGCAAGAGCTTACAAGTTCATCAATTATCCATAGTTTGTAACACTAAAACAACAAGAGCATCAATTGCATGTGCAATAAAAAATGATTGTCATTGCATGAATCTATGCACTCTTGTGTAGCACTTGCAAAACTCTATTTCAAAAATAAATTTCAGAGAAATTGATAAAAAATACCAATAAAACAAGCCTACTCAAAATCCATTTTGTCCCTTGCTGGGACAATGGGCTTTTAGGAGTTAACTCAAATGGTTTCCAAAATAGCCTCAAGTACCCATTATAATTAGAGTATGACCAGATCACTTCCCTTGAGGGTAAAGGCCTGAAGGCCAAAAAAGTGACGTCACTAGTGCAACCCTTGATAGTTTTAAGAAAAAGTGAAAAATATGAAAAAAAGAAACCAAGCAGAGTTGTTGTAATTTTAATTCCATCTTATGGTGTTGACTATCTCAAAAGAATAATTTTTATTCAAAAAATCATATTTTAGTCAATTTTGACAATGATCTTTTGGTCAAAAAATGACCCCTATTACTAAAAAAACTCAATTTATTAGAATTAAGGCTATATCAAATCTTGTTTTTCAAATATTAAAAAAATATTCTAAAATTTTGACCTTGACTCTCATAGAGCCATTTTCAAGACGTTAACCTTAGAGGCCAACATTAAGAGTGGTAGAGGCTCCAAATTATCCTCAAATCCTAGAGTAAAGCCACCCTTGGTGTTTTTCTAATGGCAAGCCAGCTTCTTCCTAACGGATAAGCTTACACTATATTACAATACCTGCTCTTAGTTGCCTTTGCTAGGAATGAGCCTTAAAAATGTGGAAATTATTTTCCTTCAGAGCTGAGCAACCCTACCAAGCTGCAAAAGAAGTAAGCTCTAAACCTTGTTGACGGTGGTAATTGATTGTTACCATAGCCAACTGAAGGCTGCTTCAAGCAAAGTCTTGTATCAGGCTGTAATTTTGTATGCTCTCTTATGCACACTTGCCACACTCAGTTCATGTTATGAAGACTAAGGTAGGTAGCTCAGATTGCGTCCCCTCTCAGATCAGGCATCCCATAGGTAGTTCAAGAATGGATATGAGGTGATTTTGGAAAGGACCCTCCTTAGTCATAAAAGAAAAGGTGTATTTGCAAGAGCTATCACACTCCTTGATTCCACCTTATCTTTTTATAAGTTGCAAGGGAACAATTTATCAAAGACCTAGAATCATAAATAGGTACCTACTACATTAAAATTTGAAAATTCATCAACAATTCAATAATGCTTCAAAAAACATGAATTTTTTTGTGTTACATTTGGTATCCACTTCTCTTTTTTTGAAAATTAGAAAAAATTTCTTTTTGTCTTGGAAAGACCATGAAAAAACTAACCAAGCCTTAAAGTGACTATTTTTTAGCATAATACCTTACTTAGGCTCTTGATTAGGGCATTTTCTTTTGTTCTTGGATTACAATTGTACATAGTGCATTGGATAATAAATGGAGGGACAAGCCTAGAGTGGTGCAGATCTGTCAATTTTTTTTTGTTAATCCCTAAAGGACCACTTGTCCTTACGGGGGACAAATGGGATTTCAAGCATGTACTTATAGCTAAGCTACTTTGTGTGATTTTTTGAAACTTTTATGGAAGATGGGGAATTCAAAAATCTATGTGGGCATCTAACTTTTTCCTCATTCCAACATTTATTAAAGAAGTTATAAATGAATTTATGAGAATTTTTGTTTGGCGGGCATCCCAAAAACTTCTTTAAAAATTGCATTGTTTTAAATGAAAATTTGAGGTTAGTTCTTTAGACTTAAGTATATGTGAGAAGCTTTGAATCATTCAATTCTAATTGATGAGATGAAAGTTATGAGAAGTTTTAGTTTGCGGGTAGACATAGTTTTGAGATTTTCCACACCTACCTGCAAACTCAAACTTCTCATAACTTTCATCTCATCAATTAGAATTGAATGATTCAAAGCTTCTCACATATACTTAAGTCTAAAGAACTAACCTCAAATTTTTATTTTAAAAAAATGCAATTTTTAAAAAAGTTTTTGGGATGCCCGCCAAACAAAAATTCTCATAAATTCATTTATAACTTCTTTAATAAATGTTGGAATGAGGAAAAAATTAGATGCCCACACAGAGCTTTGAATTCCCCATCTTCCATAAAAGTTTCAAAAAAATACACAAAATAGTTTAGCCACAAGTACATGCTCAAAATCCCATTTATCCCCGTAATGACAAGTGGTCCTTTAAGGGTTAAACTTGATTTGGCTCCAATTGACTAGAGAAAATGCCCTTCTCTTTATTCATGTCACCAAAATTCTTTATCTGTACGACAAGAGGAGAGCACACGTCCGTACTATATTATGCATTTAGTTCAGATTTTGGATTAATGTAAGTGAAAGTATGCAATAACCTTCAATAACCATAATGCGTTAGCAAGGGGAGCATAACCATCGCCTTCTTAAAGAGCAAAATTTAACTACTAATTGTCCACCACTACACTTACGTGTACAAGGCCCAATTAGGTTGTCTTTACACTAGTGACCAAGAGTCAGTTCAGGTTTATTTTCTTGGTGATAGCTCTTGATCACAACTAGTGACCAAGGGTCAATTTTCTCATTCATTGGTCATTTCCAATAGTGTAAGTGAACTTAGATTGGTAGATTTGGTTATTTATTTTACTCTTTTCTTTGTTTTCTCTTTTTTACTCTCTCTTCTTTCTTTTCTTCTCATCTCTTAGTAGAGTTTCAAAAATTTGAATGTCAAGAAATAAAAGAGAAGATTTGAAACAAAGAAGATTACAAAATTTTACTATTAAAACTTTTGTCAATAGCACATAGTGAAAAATACAAAGTAAATGACCATGCTCTTGTTTAAATGTGCTTTTACAATGGAATTATATTGATGTGTTTTTACAATGGAGTTAGATGTAAGAAAACATGATATTAAATATAATTCACATGTTACAATAAGTAATTCAAAAAATTCTAATTATTGTAGTAAAACTAGAAATACTCCAACAAAAATATATTTCTTGCAATAAAACAACATTTCAGTAGTAAAATTTGTATTTGTAGCAATGAAAACTATGCTCACATTAGTATAACAACAATAAAAAAATATTCTCAATAATAAATAGCAATAGAGCTTGACAAGAGTAGAATTTTCTTTTAAATGGGATGGCTTGGTCACCCTAAAAATCCTGCCAAACAACCTCTTGATAGTGTCTCAACACAAAACCCAGGTGACCATGAAACATTATCCACTTTATGACATGTAGGATCCCTTGTCATTTTCTCATCCATTTTTGCTCTTGGTCACTTCTCTTCTTTTTAGTTGGTGTAAAATGGCATTGTACCGGCTAGCTGTTTCTCATCCAATCATATCACTTAGATTGACTTGATCACTAGCTCTGGCCACTAGTGTAAAGAGACCCTCAATTGTTAAGTTGAAAATCTTTTAAGTTTTATTTATGAATATCCTATACAATTTCACTTGTAATAGAGAACATTTTGGTGATGACATAATACAATAGTCTGATCAATGTTTATCATCACCATAAGGTGCCAACACAAAAATATTATTGCTTCATTTATTGAACCATGCAAAACTCTTTCGTTACTACATATAAGCACCTGTTACAATTTACAGTACTAAAGTCTTCGAATGTCATGCAATGTCATTTTTCTAAGTAATTTCAGCATGAAATTTATACGCCAAATAGGAGTTTAAATTGCCAAAGTGCCACCAACCTTTATTTTACTTGTATATATATATTTTGACAGTTTTGGGATGCCACTGTTTCAATAGTTGAGTGTCATAATTCTATTGAATACTAAAAGGTAACTGCTTACGGACACCCCATGTGAGCATGAAATGTGATATTTAATGCTAATTTTTTAATATTTGGACCAAAAGATTGGTTTCACCTTTATAATTCTAAGGTTATACTTTAAAAAAAAAAAAAGTGCTTAAATTTGAAATTAAAAACATATGACTTTTGAGTTACTTAAAGCAAAAATATATCAAAAAATAGTATTGGTGCAATAATATTTCAATGAAAATAAGTGTGTCCTGTTTTTTTTTCAAGGAGGTGATAATACTATGATTGAATGAATGATGGGCCACTTGAATAAATAAAAAATAGCACTAAATTATCACATTTTATGCTCATAGGGGTGTCCCGTTAGCAATTTAAGGTGTCGCCTTAGCAATTCCCAACTAAAAAACTGTATTTTTCATTAAGAACTTTATCAAACTGCTATTGTTTGTGTATGAATCGTCTCCATCCAAGAATACAAAAATGTACATTTTCAAACAATATCTTATATGTGGATACTTTCCATGGCATATGGAAACATCATACATAATAGTTTTGCAAGTTCAAGCACAATTTCTGACAAGAGTGAAGGTGCATCGTAATTTATGGAAAATTATGATTCAAGTTGTCCATTCACATAAATGTTTAACTTCTTTACACGTGAGTGACCAAATCTATATTCTTTGATGTCAACTTTGACTAGCCTCAAGGAAAATATCGCATTCAAGTGTTATATTTTTGTTCACATGCTACCTTTTTGAAATAACAACAGTAAACCCTTGCCCAATCTCTCCTCTTGAAATAAGCTTAAGCATTTTTGATAACAGTTCTTCTGATTTGCCATTTCATTAACTTTCAAGAAAAAAAATGGCGAAATGTGCACTTCTTCATTGCTATATTTCCTTTCAAGTGTATCCTACATAAGCAAAAGCAATTTTTTTTATAAATAAGATGTCTATCCTTTAACCCTTAAATGCGCAAGGGTATGTTTTTTGTTATTAGAAGGCATTTTTGAAGTGTTTGAATTGTTATTGGAAGATCATTATTAACCTATAAAGGACCAAGAAGCTCACTTTGGGTTTTTGGGATATTTGGGCAAAAATTTCCATGTAAATATTTGAGATAAACATGTGAAAAAAAAAAAAGTATGTGCTCATATTGAGAAACTTGGAGTCCTCCCAAAACATGTGGAATTGAATGATTTTTGAGTGACATATAGTACCATATGCAATTTAGGTGTCAACAAGCATCTTTAAATTCACTAAAAACAAACAAATTATTGAAGGGCATTGCCCACAAATTGTTCAAATGCTCTTTGTAATGGCTTGGTCAATGGGCAAAATTTGTAATCAACTCTCTTTGACTACGTAATTACTTTTATATTCCTTTTTATTTAGCTTTTTTTTTTTTTAAACTTTGGCAAGGACTCCAAATTATTTTCTAGATTTATACTATACCAGCTTTATAATTGAGATTTATTACTGCAAGACTCTCTTCCATAAAATTTCCTTAGTGTAATGATAATTTCAACAAAGCAATTCCTGTTTCTAAATTTTTCCACTATGTTTTAAGCATTTTGTGATCATGAAATTTTTGAGGCATATAGTCAACTTTGTGCTCTACAAGAAATTCATATTGCACAAGAAATTGATAAATTGGAAGATACCAATTTGGATGACCAAACAAAATTTGACACCTTAGACAAGTTTCAAAAAAAGTTTTGACCCTATTTAACTTTGAGTGTTGTAATCTAATGAAGTATGCCCTTACAAAGTCTGAAACTTTGAAGGCGTATACATAAGTTAGTGAAAAATACATATATAACTGTTAAATTATTGAAAGCCTTTTCAAAAATTTGATCCACTAGTTGTTTTCTTGAGAGAGGTCAATTTCAAGCCATTTGAGCACGTAAACACAATGGAATTTTAGGGAACATTGAAACAAAATTGTGACCATGAGATCTTGAACTTCAAGGCTTTTAGATGGTGTTGCTAAACAAATTCCAACAATGCCACATGGATTTTAAGATATTTATGATTAAATGTGAATGAGTATGGGATTTATTGTCTTTTTGGAGCTGCCCAAAACTTGTTATGCAAAAATGGCAACTTTTGGGTACAAAAATGGGAAACAACCACTTACAAAAATTTAGTATTTATTATTGTTACTTTGAAGCAAATGACTCCCCTTCCAAATCCGGATTCATGACCACAATTTCACAAATGAGCTTGTAATGCAACACTCAAAGAGCTACCACCCAATACAAAGAAATATTTTGGTTCTAGTAACTGGCCAAAAAGCATTATGAACAAAGAAAATTCAATGGTGGTTGAATTTTGATTTGTATAACAAAGACATTCCAAATGAATTTAGCTCAAAAACACGTTTAGGTATTAAGAGATGATCATCTCTAGAAGAAAAATGGCAATAAACGACTAAGTGACAGCAACTAAACCACAACTACATTGACTATACAACAATTACAAAATGACTCAATTTCACTTGTATAGTTGTGGTTTAGTTGTTATCACCTAGTCATTTAGGACATGTTTTTCTTTATCATGATGAATTTTCAATAGAAGAGCCCTCACTGCCCACGAAGAGATCTTGATTTTATTCTCAACTTTTTGCCCATTTTTTCAATGTGGCAACTTGTCACAAGCTAATTAGAGACACTATTCATCACTTTTTCAATGCGTAACTAGAGTGCTTGCAATTGAGATTCCACCAAATAAAATGAGAATGCATTCAAATGTGTTCCTGCAATAAGGTCTCAAATTTTCATGAACACCAAAATTTGATGCCTTGGGCATATAGGAATTAACATAGTAGCCTTGATATTTCAATATCATGTAATTTCCTTTAAAACTATCTACTTGGTGTTTAAAGTAATTAAAAATAACATGGTTGTCCACTTCTAGTGGTTTGTATTTTGTCACACTATGAATATTTGGAACCCACCTTCAATGTCCTCAAGCAATCCCTTGAGATGAGATAAGAAAGACAAACCTTTCTCCGACTGGTCCCGAAAGGCAATCCCTACGTTTGAGGTGTTCACCACTTAGGCCTTAGGGCCTCCTTTCATGTGAGATTGGTGGCTGGTGAAGCTCACCTATAATCGGTTGGATGGAATTCTAGAAAAACAAGAACTCCCATTTGAACAATTATAAGTGAGCTACAGTGACCTCCACCAGCTACCGATCTTAAATGGAAGGAGGCCCTTAGTGTAAACCTGAAGTGAAGCAATGAACACTACTTGTACAAGCAAATCCTGCCACATGTCGATTGCTAAGTTGGTTTGGGAGGGTTGCAATTAGGACCGTCAAATGCTATTACATGAACACATCCAAACAATTTCAGGGTTAATCTAGAGTTGATTTTAGGGACTCAATGAGCTACAACTTTGCCCTCTGATATGTAATATCCTACAATATTTTTTTCACAAAATTAACGTTCCATGATAGCTTGTTAAAAAAGCTAATCCTACAAAAAATTTGTCCTAAATTTTCCAAAACCTCGCGGTAACCCTTAACCCCTCAACACTCTAAGGGTGTGAATCGCGCCCCATTTCAATGTTTTTTCAATAGCTAGGGCGTTGAGGGGTTAAACAGTCAGGTATGGGTATGTCAACCTTACACTGCAAGGCCCAGCTTTTGAGCTTTGGAACTCACCCCAGTCGAACGCAACAGCTACCACGTAAGCAGTTACTGTATACCAATTAGTGTGGGACAAGAATTAGATCATAATTTTACATCAAAATTTGTAGACCTTGATTTATATATCATGTTCATATACGGCTAGTTCCACCATTGCACATGTCAATGTCAATTAAAAAAGAAATTCAATTTTTTTTGTAAAAATGATCATGGATTGAAAATAATAAGAACTGATCTTCTTTTGAGTTAATTAATGATAATTTATAAGTATGATGAATTTTTAGAATTCTACTGAAAATAAAAGTTTAAGTCATTTTCGAAGGGCCACTTTTTAAACTAAGGAAGTGACCTTTCAAAGATATTTTATGCTACTAAGTTTATTTTGCAACAAGTTTAAGATTTAGGAAAACCCCAAATTTCCAATGAGTTATTATCGTTAAACACTTTATTCTTTATCTATATTTTAAAATTTAAAAACTTCAAGCCCCAATTGCAAGGCAGTATTGTCCATTCTAATCTCCAAAACGTTCTAATGCATATCATGTCTATTATAATTTTCTTTCTATGTTTGATTTTCTAATGATAAGTTATAAACTTGCATTCCCACTACGAATTTTTATAAGTTAATACAAACATGAAAATTGTATATATATGACAACCTACATTCGTGAGGGTTAAGTTTTATAGTAGTCAATTTGAGCAAAGATCATGTTTGGGAGTATTTCAAGCGTAAATAGTACAAGGCTTGTCTGAAAATTTCAGAGCATTCTTTTTACAGTTGCTTATACGAAGATTTTTTTTAAATTAGTATGACCTTTTAAACTATTCACCAGTCTATTTTGATGATTTATGTAAAGGTTGTAACTACTTTCTTTTACTTTGCAACTTTTTTGTTTTAATTTCATAGATAGTAGATAGTCATATAATATGTTTTATAGAACTTCTGTTGTTTTGTGATTCAAAATGTTGAAGCAACTTTAGAAATTTGAAAACGTGATCACGGTACATGTCTTTAACTAGTACTTTAAAAGCCTTTGTGAGACTAACAAACAACCAGTACAATTTCTTTAGTGATGAATTTCTCATCCAATATTACCTCATTAAGAAAAACCCATTCATAATAGTTTTTCCACATCTCTCTACATCCGTAGATCAAACATCCACAATTATTCTAATGGGCCAACTTACCGGATAAATTCACAAGTTTATGTGACAATGTTTCATAATTTTGGCCTACAACAACTCCTATTTTAACCCCCTAAAGGACCAAAGTTCCTACACGGGACAAAATGGTTCTTGGGCAGGTTTATACTGTTGGAATTTACTTATTTTTAACCTTCTTTTTGTTTTAGAGTTTTGCAAGGGCTACATCGGGTAAAATTCTTATTGAAATTGAATTTACAGTCCAATAGACATGGGGATTATAGGATTTTAGCTAGAAGGGCAATTTGCGCATGTCATTTTTGGTTGGTTTCTCCCAAGAGCAACCAATGAAGGCATGACCCTTTAGTGGAGTATGTCCAAAGCAAAAAAGTAATATTTTATGAATAAATATATTATTGAGTTGGATAAATACATTGACATTTAAATTGTAGTAGCTATTATATTTGGCATTTTTATAGTTTTATTTGTGTGGTTGTCACTAAATCTAAATTCTCCCAATCCATTGTTTGGATTCTTGTTTTTTCAAAAACATTTTTTATAAATTAGGTTTGCAAAAAACTTCAATGGAGTGTGAATTTGAAGCACATGTTTGCAATGCAAACTCATGTAGGGTGTGTTCCATGACTTTCTTAGGCTTGAACATGTGGAAATTTGCTTAACATGATTTAGAGTATGTTGGACAAATCTTTTCAATACCCATAATGCAAAAAATGTTTACAACATGTGGTTTTGGGGGGATCAAGTGCTCTATGTATATTTTGAGTACCTTGTGCGACAAAGGGTTTTTTTAGGGGGGCTATTTATCTTGTAAGCAAGAATTAAAGGATCCCTATGATTACTTATAATTGGAAAAATGGCTTGTTTGATAGAACTCTATCATTACTTATACTTTCCATTCCAGTGTAATTTATTCTAGGCTATATTTTTTATAAAGAAAAACCTAGAATTGAAAAACAAGTTGAAAGGAGAAGGATCAGACAAAGAAGTATATAGCCTTTTATTTTCCTAAAGCCTTGAAGCTACCCATTTTAATTTGAAGAAATTGGGCATTTGATTGCCCAAAATGAAAGAAGAACAACGTGTCTAACCTAGCTATGCACCCAGCTAGACACACGGGTTATAGTAAAGTCAATCCAAAGGATTCAATTTATGACGGATTAAATTATATAATCCAAATACTAATGACCCACATTTGGAGGCTACCTAAATTACTAAATGATCTTTTGGCTTTAAATGGCCTTTATCTTATTTGTAAGTTTATTATAAATTTTATCCAAAATGAATAAAAGGCTTTCTATATTTTGCCACATGTTGTTTGTAAAATGCAGTAAGTTACCCCAAGCATGTGGTCAAAGGGGTCTAAAATTTTTGGGCATATGTCAATTTTATTTATACTAACTTCAAATGATCACATCTAAGGTAGGAACACCCATAAGCGTTAGTATCCCCATAATAGTCACCTCCAAAATCTTGGAAGATATGTAGAAGTAAATATGTGTAATTACAAGGATGTTCAACATGTGAACATAAAACTTTAGTGTTGGTTATGGGTACAACTGCAGTTTGCTCTTTAAAAATTCATGAATTATTCTCATAATATCCAAATAATACATTTAAAAGTGCAAACTCATTAGTTTTCTATTGCTAACATGATCCTATAATTTGCTAGATGTTTATTAATAGTCATCATGTTCATAACCCTTAAACTAACAATTATGGATGTTTGTACCTTATCAATTTTATAATCAAATGTCAAAAAAAACATTTACTGAGTTTTCTTGCATAAGTCTAAAGTAATATTCTACAATTAGATTGTTACAAGATAAAAACAACTTGTTCTTGAGATCAAAAGACTAGAAATTATAGTTTTGAATGTTTTTTGAGAAAAAATGGGCTTGATCTTTTAGGGGTTAACATATAAAATTTTAATGCATCATGTCATTGCAAGGGCAACAACATTAAGTTTATCAAGCAATTGACATTTACTATGAATTATATGAGTGTCATCTTTATGGATAACAATTTCATGTTATTGTTGTAGTTTTAAAAGAACCCCTAACTTATGATCAAGTGGAACCAATCCTCAAGCATGAATATATTCATGAAGATCCTCTATGTATACATTCAAAGAACATTCTTTCTTCTTTGACACAAATATTTTAATTCTTTTTTAACATTGTAGATTTAACCAAGTTAATTAGCCAATAGTTATAATTATAGATTTCCTCCAATAAAGTGAACTGGTGAATTTTCCCATATATTCAAAGTAGGTCATTTTTTATGCTAAAATCTCATTTTGGTTTTCTTGGTATTTTGGTTGATAACATAACATTCAGTAGCACTCAGCACGCCTGTCCTCCCTCCAACTAAAAAGTGTGGAATATTCCACAAGAGGACACTTAGCTGAATTTGTCAAAGAGTTTATGAAAGAGAGGCTCAGAATAGTGCACATACGTCAATGTGGGGGCCAAATTTTTTTTTTTTTTTTTTTTT
Organism: Ulota crispa; assembly: GCA_963920765.1. NCBI lineage: Eukaryota > Viridiplantae > Streptophyta > Bryopsida > Orthotrichales > Orthotrichaceae > Ulota > Ulota crispa. The sequence continues at coordinate 6,665,204 of OY987242.1, read as the reverse complement.
TGTCATGATGAAATTCGTGTATGATACCCGAAGAGAGGGAAAGACAGCCTCTCTTCAGGCTACTGAATGTTATGAAGCTGAATCTAACTTCAAATTATCCAGTATTATCAGCAGGGTAATAATGCATCAAAAGTACTGACGAAGAATAGTCTTGATAAAGGAAGAAGTTTTTGTGACTATGTAGATGGTGAAAGTGGTTTAAATATTTGCTCAAAACCAAAACATTAGAACTTAATGACTAATATCAAAAATTGATCTTAGGACCTCCAAATAACCTATCAGATCACGCTGGAGTGCTGGACAGCTAAGGGGTACCGATGCTATAAGCTTAAGTGCTCAAAATGCAGTACAGTTGGTCAAAATTACTCCAGCTCATCATGTGATTGTGCTGTTTGAAATATTGGAGTTCTGAGCGTACTTCGCATTTAAAGAGATTTAGGTGGGTAAGTGATAAGAGACCATTTCATTAATCTTCATTGATTGAATTATATTTAAAGTGGTGTCATTTGAATCAATCACCTGTTAATTCTACCTTTTTAACAAACAAACATGAACAAAGTCCTAAAGGAGGCTTGATTATGGCTGTCTTGCTCTTCCACACTAAATTATCAACTATTTTATTAGAGAAAAAACAAACCTCAATTGTAAATGTATAGTGCATTTAGAAGATATATTCAACATTTCCCTTTTTCATATTTCAAAAGTGTTAGAATGAAAAAAATAATACTACAACGAAATCACATATAGGAACATCCATGTATAGTTTGTATAGAAATAAGTAATTCATAAGTGTACGTTATGTTGTTTTCATCCAAGTATGATAATTTCATCCAACAAGGTTTACAATTCTCAAAATTTGCTTGTGTAAAACAAATTAAAAAAGGAATTGATATATGTACCACCCCTTTTTTAATATTCTACCACACCTACTATATAATATATGGCCAATATTTACTATATTAACCCCTAAAGTCATGAACACCCTTTTTGGCAACATAGCAATTTTGGACAACTCACTACCAATGGGATTTTCATATTTTTCTTTGAAATTTTTACACATGATGTGTCCAAGGAGTAGCTTTAAGGCGCAACAAATTTCATAACTTTTGACTTCATGGTTCAAAAGTTATTGCATGGTGTAATTTTCATTGCTTTATGGGCAGCCAAATTTTTTTTCAAAATTTATATTTTTTGAATTTTGTTTTTTATATTGGTTCTTTATATATATATATATATATATATATATATATATACTTGGGAAATTTTGAATCATTCCAATTTGATCAATGAGATGAAAGTTATGAGGAGGTTTTGTTTGCGGGCAATTATAGATTCTCTACTCTAAAATAAACTTTGAAGTCCTTTATTTTACTCAATTTTCAATATTTTAGAAAAAAAAAAAAAAAAACCCAAAAGATGTAAATTGTTTATTACAACACTACAACCACTAGGATTGGAATTTTTCATTTCCATAATTAAGTTCTTAACAATTTACTTGTTTGAATCATTCTCTACTTCTTTTTACTCACTACTTTTTTCACATGTGTTTTACAATTCCAAATGATTTGGAAGTTTTCAAGTGTGTACCCAAATTGCTTTGAAGAACAAATCCAAAAAACTACAACCATTTTGAAAATGTTGTCATACAAATATGACCTTATGAAGTGCAGTTGCCCAAATTTTTGTAGGGACAAAGAATGGCTTTTTGTCAATTCAAAGTCAAACATCTTACCATTTATATGGTTAAAATTTCTGATTTTTTTACACATTTTTTTATACTTATTTAGTACAAGGTCTTGTATCTACATTTGTCAAAAAACACGTTTTTTTTCAAATTTGGTACTTGTACTAGAAATGATAGTTTTTGGAGCGGTTTTGGTGAAAAACTTAACTTAGGACTTTAGGGATTAATTTTGTTTTTTAGCTCTTAATCCTGCTCATAGTATCAGTTGAAAAAATATTAAATTAAAATAAACATAATCTAGATGTTTTAATTGATAATATGAGCGGGATTTAGAGCAAAAAAACAAAATCAAAGTTGCAACTTCTATATCAAGATGTATTTTCAAAACAGTTATGTTTTCCTTGGTTCACACCTATTTCAATATTGTAAATATCAACCATATCTAGTAGGTGGTAGAATAGTGGAAAAAGGGTGGTACATTAATCAATTCCCATATAATAATTGACATTAACCCCTAAAGAACACAGAGTGCCGCTACAACCAGTAGAATACAAGGTATTTTTCTTGTATTTGGAATAGATTCACACATTTATTGCATTTGATATCAACAAAGAAGTTGAAGAATAGATCAAAACGGTTCTAGTGAGATACTTGAGATCCCAAATTAAAACTTCTTTTATTCATAGCATAAACCGATCATACGGCAGCGTATATACTATGCCCTATGGTCCTTTAAGGGTTAAAATAGTTGGAGTTTGGGACTGGTTTCTTTTTATCTTTTTTCATTTCGAATTCAAATGCTGAAAATTCCAAGGCTACCACTAAACCTTGTCATGTTATGCATAGCATTGCAACTTTTAAAGATGTTTAGGAGTGGCTTCCGAGCAGAATATTATAGATATGCAGCCCCACATACTTTAAAGATAACACATAAAATGTCGTCCGGGCTTAACCTACATATTGGTAAGTTACCAGTAATAAGCTTACAGCGGATGCATGGATAGCAAGTGACTTTGGTGCAGGAAACAGTCAAGATCGGACCAACTTACCCCTCATTATTGTTTCTTCACCTCTTTGAATATTTGCAATTGTTAATTTTAGGCGTCCAGCTAGACGGAATGCAGAATGGGTTTTCAAAAAGCTGGGTCTCAAAATTCTCCCTATTTTTAAACAGGATAAGTGAGAGAACATGCAAAATATAGCTTATCAAAAAAACTACACTGAATATTGCGTTGAGGTTGTCCCACACTAATTTCTCAACATTTTACACATATTTAAATACTTACTGATATTACAATAAATTTCAGCAATAATTATTGTAACACACAAAATTTAAAGGGATTGACAACAACAACAAAGTTGCACATAGTCAAACTAGTAATGTTCACGTCATAAATCATGTGAAATCTTGGTATTTAAAGTGTTGCATGAACCTCCAAGTGACCAAGCAATGTGCCATTGAGAATCTTTTCATGGTAAGGCAATCTAATTGTCAAAGCAACATGAATGCAATATTTAGTGTAGCTCAAAGTACAAGATTTTGAGCATCTTTTGTGGTGCTGGCATTCTTTAGTGAGCCCTTTTCTTGCCTCTTCTTCTCTTTTTCTAGTTTTGTTGATTAGACCTTTTGTGGAGGTTTTTTTTCGACATAAATGAAAGAAAACTTTGCATTGGTAAAGTATAAGATTCTAGCAAAAAGAAGGGCTTGAAAAAATCAAAGGCAGAGTGACTTGGACCACATAGACCAATCTTAGCCAACACCCAAGAAGCATTGCATGACTTGCAAGTTTCTTGGAGAGTGAATGGGATTGCTTGCCTTCCAGCCTAATTCATTTGAAAAACATAATTAGAAGCAAGTTTAGCGCATATTCACTTTAGATGCACATTGACCATGGTAACAAATACTTCATTTTTACACCAAGAGACTTTGAAGCAATGGAGGCACTAGACTTGGGGGAAAGTCTCTTCTTCCTAATTTATTGAACTCTTTCCCATTCCACTTTCCCATAATTTAACAAGCCCATCCAAATCCTATAGAAGAGTTCAATTTGTGTCCATTTAATATTAACAAATATAGCATCTTTTTGTTATCAATTATAAAATTCACATAATGGTCTTATAGAAATCAATATTTCAGCCTTGGTATTTCATCTTAAAAACCAATATTTGAAAACCTAGAGCAAGGTTAAGCCGTTATACTTACAAGTGTAAATCTACGAGTCATTACTTGATTGGTATAACGAGCATGTATTTACTTATGTGTTTATAATAACAAAATCTATTGTTCTAAAGCTATACAATAGTAGGTTTTGAAACAAATACAAACTAGAGTCCTTGATATAAAGACATAGTTCTCACTCAATCCCTTCCCACACACTTAGTTCTTCATCAAATCTAAAAGTAATTACATATTAGAAATTTTTAATAAGGGGAAAAAATGTGTTAAAATTAGAAAAGTAGATTATTCCTAATCCATATTTTTAATCCATGTCAAATGCAATTTTGTTCAAATGAATATGCCATATTTATCAACTTTTATCAACATCATCAACATCTTTCTAACTTTTAACTGCCCTCTAAAATTTGAAATTATCTCAACTCAAGGAAGCCTAAGGTAGGAACATCCTTAAGTGCAAAATTAAGGATTTTGGGATAGTAAAATGAGTTGATGAACTTTGAAAAAAATATGTTGAGTTAGGAAGGGGAAATAAAAAATATTGGCATCACTTTGAAAGTTCCAATTGCAAACATTTGTTCACAAAGATATTTCAAAGTCCTAAATCACTGAATATGTGTAGTTGTGTGTAGGAGATGTCTTTAGTGTGCTCACACATTCATAATACTAACTTGAGGAGTTCTTAAATAGTGAGATGGAGCACTCAAAATTGTCATGCCAATCATCCAAAACCATCACTTTGCGAGTCACTTTGTCACCCATAATCATCATTTTGTTACCCATAACCATTTTTTTTAAAATTGTTAATCACTAACATCACTAACACAAGTACGTATCGAGGATGGAGACACTAACGGTGATGGGTGCTTCTACCTTATTGTACAATGGAGGAACAAAAGATTGGGAAATAGGGAGTTGGGTAGCAATCTTTTAACTGTTTAAATTTTGTCGGATTTCTACCAAAAAAAGTACAATACCAAAAACTTGAGACATTAGCAATGTGAAGTTCAATTTTTTTATAAAATAGTAGTAATTTTATTCATTTGAGCTGAAAGTAAAAGTCATATTTGAGATCTCTAGTGTTGGGTGTTGGGTTAAGATTCTCAATCTTTGTGCCCCCCCATTGTACATTGAGAATAGGTTGAGAATATATTGGTGGTAAATTGTTAATGAACTTCTAGTGATATTTAAAAGCATTTAAATTATAGCTTAATGTTTTTTTCAAATGATGTTTTTTCTAACACTTCTCCTAGTTAGATCTACTTTAAACTTTAATACAATTAGCCTTTTTTCTAAGCTTTTTAGATATGTAATTGTTTTAGATTTGGTAAAGTATTGATTGCTCAAGAGGATTATAAAAAAAATACCACAATTTTCTGTCAAGGGCTCTATATACTATTAATCGGACATTTCAACTTCAAAATCATGGAAATTTATAATATGGTTGGTGTCATCCAATATTTGATATATGTACAAATTAAGACTAATAATTTATTGAATACTCAACAATACAACCTTTTTTTTGTTTGATAGTTGATGTTCATTATATACATGTTTTTTATTTGAATCTTATAGCTATATTAGTTTTTTCCTCCACTAGTTACATTTTTGATAAGCAATAAAAAGAATTGAATTTTCATTGCGTATATATCTTGTTCAAGTACTCCAATACATGTATCTTTGTTGTATTCATAGGAAATAATGTTAGCACCACCACCTAATTATCTATAGTTCATCAAAAATGATAGTGAGATTGTGTGCATTAAGCCTTGTGCAAAAATACTTCAAAATAAATTGTTTCTCAAAATAACAAACATTAATATCTATTGCAAACACTTTTGCACATATTAGACAAGATTGCTTCATCCCTCGCTTCATCCAAATGAATGTGTGTGAACAATCCAAAATTACTACAGACTTATATCAGCAAAATGAGTGTCCTTTGCACTTTGTGTCTTGTATCACATTAATTAATCTTTGACGCTTTTTGTACCATATTTGATATTATGATGTCCTACTTTGAGCTCACTTTGATGTTATAAGTTGAAAAACATTAATCATGATATAAGCTATATAAGCTATGTCAATATAATACGTAACATTGTGTGGTTTAACTTGATCCAAAATTGAGGCAACTGAGTTTTTGCATGCTCATTTGTTTGTGCCAGTAAAATTTATGATTGTGTTTGTAATGTTACTAAAACCAAAAACGTAAAACTATGTATTTTGTTTTGCTCTATGAAATGCAATATGATGAATAATTGTCAAAAATGACATATGAAATTTTAATGATGAAATTTTACTAGAGGAATTGGATGTCTTATAGACTTAGCTACAATATGATACTAACATATATATGAATTTAGATTTAGCCTAAATTAGAACTTGATTTAATGTTTTTGAAGCTCAAAAGAACAAATTGATAGGAAATCTAATGACATGAATTGTGACAAATTACCTTGAAATTTTCAAAATAATTTATCAAATAAAGTGTATATATTATTAAATGTGTGAGAAATGTATTTTCTCCATGCAAACAAAAATGGTATGATTTTTGAGAAAGCACATTAAAATCTCCAACTTTGATGGCAATGCCAATTCTTTTGTAGAATCTTCAATCATATCAAAGAAATCAATAGAAGAAAAATCTCTTCCACAAGTTTTTAGTTTTGAGGAAGGTAGAATTTCATCATTTACATACCACCTTTATGCAATGAAGAAGATTATTAAGCTTTCAAACAAATCTCATCTTTGACTTTCTCACTTTTTAAGTCAAACACAATCATAAAATAAACATAAAAACTAAAGAAGCTTAGGTTCTCTTGGAGGTGTTGATGTGCTTGATGGTGAAGAAAAGAGTAGAGGAAACTATATTGAATTGAGTTTCCACGGTGGTCATTGTTTCCAAGATTTACTTTAAACAACATATGAAACATGATATTGGGTTTCAAAATCAAGCTAAATCTACATGTTACTTCTTTAATATAGTTTCAAATGACAAACTAACAACAAAATTAGATTCAAATATCCAGAATAACTTATAAAATCTTAAATTTTAGATAGATAAAGCCCCTAATTAAATAATAAAAATTAGAGATTATGAATTGATATTTATTGTCCTCGGATAAAAATAGACCTTGAGATTTTGATATAATTGACCACCAACGTTTCTAAAGCACTTGGTTTTGCTATCTAAAATTCCACTAGTGCAAATTTAGTTTATAAAAATATATATTACTCCTTGGTCTTTTATTTTAGATTATTTCTATTTCCAAAAGTTGAAAATAGAGAAGAAAGACACAATGGGCTCTTGTCAAATATAACTTCTATCATAACACACATAGAGAAATAACATATATTAGTAAAATAATGAAGAGTTTAATAAATTTTTACAAAGGTTACAATAAACAAAGTCAATCAAATTAGGAACAAGATTTATTTGCAAGATGATTAAAAATAAGAATAAGTGTTTGTTTGTTGATTGCCTCATCAAAAACATTGTCTTCTTAACTGACATCAATTTTGAGGTATACTTAAGTACAAACTTGCCAATGTAATTAGTGAATAATATTGATTTGGTGGTTGAAAGTAGTGAATATGAGTGGTTGAAAGTAGTGGATATGAGTGGTTGAAAGTAGTGGATATGAGTAGTTGGTAGTTAAAAGTAGTTGTCAATACAAACCATGGCATCTCCACCTACTACACTGTACAACTAATGAAATATCAGAGTTATAGAAGTGTCATCACACAAAATAGAGTAGGTAGTACATAAAAATAACAAATAACAATTGTATAGTTTTTTTAATTCAAAAATTTAGATAATAAGAAAATCATGACATTCAAGTTGATATTAGATTAAATAATGTAACACTTAATGAGGGCCAACTATATCTAAAATCAGCAAACACATGGCTACTAAAAGTTTAAGGCTAATCTGCCATATTTAAGATCTCAACTTTTTTGGCACTATTTAAAAAAAATTGAACAAAAGAAGTAATTTGATTTAGCTTTAAGAGTTTGTGACGCACTTCCAAATGTTTAGGAGTATAGTATATTAAAAAAACAACCATTTTATTCTTGATGTAGTTGCAATAAGTTGTTTTCGTCAGTTTCACCTCTTGAATTGCAAATTGAAAATGTCTTTTAATATGTGAAAAACCTACAATAGTTTATGAAGCTTATGACTCTTTTGAGATGATTTTGAGCAAAACAGAACACTACTTTTCACTCATTTAAATGATTGCTTGGTAATATTTTTAGCAATCTCTATCACCTAATTGTTTTTATTTGATATTGGCTTTAGTGTTCAATTGCCATAACTTTACAACATATGGTTGGTCAAGAAAACCTTTTCAAGACATTTTGAATGCCCTATAAATTTAAGATATTTAAAAAAAAACATAGTGTGCAAAAAACAGTTTTTTTTTTTTTTTTTTTTTTTTTTTTTTTTTTTGTCAATTTTGTAAATATGATGCCAATTATGCTCAAAAGCAAACACTTTTGTATATTACAAAATTAATTCTTGGGTTTTTAATTTCATAATTCAACAAGATTTAAGGAGCCTTAAAGCGGCCAATAATTATTGTTTGTATTGAACATTCAATGTTTCCATCCAATTTTTTGTTTTCACTTTGTTGATGGTATGTACACATCCTTGCATCAAGTTCAAGCCATGATTGTTGTCTTTATATTTTATATAAACAACACATTCCACTAATTTTAAACTATTCAAATAAAAAAGTAATAATCCAAATGCAAAAAAAAAAGATGTCCTAAATTTCTACAAATGTTATATGAAAATCACCAAATATTTAAGCAAGATAGGAAAAATTAATCAAAAACATCAAGAGATACATATTTCTTAACCCTTAAAGGATGGAGCTACTAAAATACATACTATGTATGTTGCTGTATAATTGGCATAAGCTACCTGCAAAAAGTTTTAATGTGGGATCCTGACTACCTCACTAGAACAGCATTGATCTGTATTCTAACTTCTTAATTTGTTGATCTCAAATGTAATAAAGGTGTGGATGCATTCCAAATACAAGAAAAATACTCTGTATTGTATTGGTAGCAAAGGGTTGCCTTGTCATTTAAGGGTTAACCCCTAAAGGACTATGCCTTTATTTTGTCAAAAGACACTCAAAACTGCCATTTTTATGGCAAAGAGTAAAAAAGTTCAAAAATTGGTCTTTCTACATATCTAATTGCATGATCTTGTACTAGACTAGTACAAGAATGTGGGAAAAAAGATCTAAAAACTTTGACTGCATAGATTGCAAGATATTTGTGCTTAAAGTGTAAAAAAAAGACCTTTTTGCACCTTGCATGACTAGACTATTTGACTTTTAACTTTTAACTTAAAAGTTTTGCACAACAAAGTTTGGGGGTTTATTTTTTTATGGTGAAAATTTGAATTGAGAACATTTGGAAAAAAATCAAAACAAAAAATACTTAATTTTTCTTTAAAAACAAAACATTAGGTAGAAGAAGGTATGAGATTGAGCAAAAACTTAAACTATTAGTAACGCTGCAATGGAATTAAAATACAATAATCCCAATGGCTAGATTGTTCTAGAAAGGAAACTTCACCCTTTCCAATAATATTTCTTTGAAAAAATGTTAAACTTGCATTCAAAAATAAAGTTTATAAGTTATTTTCTCAAGAAGATGCTCAAGTTGCCCAAAAAACAAGATTGTCCATAGCTTTCTCATAACTAGTCCAAATGGAATGAATCAAAGCTTCAGATGTAGACACAATTATAACCTATGAGATTTTTTTTTTTTTTTTTTTTTGAGTTTTTGTAAAAAATAATTTGCTGCCCAGACTCCCCAAATTTGTGTTTATTTGGGCATAACTTTTGCTCTTAGGCATAGATTGGAATAAAAATTATATTCCCCAAAAGCTAATGTGTTTTAATATCTTCGAAAAAACATTCAAAAAATCAAAACAAAAATTGAGGCCATAGGTACCTGTCCAAAATCATATTTGTCCCCAAAGGAACAATAGTCCTTTAGGGGTTAAACACTAAAAAATCTCCTTTTGTTTTGGTGTTAATGTTCATAATTATATGAATAGTTCAAATTTAGCTATATACAACATATGGGACTTGCTTCAAAAAATAGCATGGAAGCACAATACATGTTAACACTTTTTGGCTCTTTGTTTTGAAAACTTAATTTGGTTCTTCCAAACAATTATTATCTCTTTATCCTTGTAACAATCAAAACAAAGCTTTCCAAGTTTGCTTTTTGCTCTACCAAACCTTTACATTTTTCTAATAAACAACATAATGCTGCAATTTGAAGATGGCCATAAGCAAGCTTTTAAATATGTAGTGTTTCTGCTCAATTTATTTTGTATATGACATGAATTCTCAAAAGATAATGCTATTTTGTGAGCCTAAAATGGTGAGTCATGAGCGGTGAACCAAGATTCTTCAAGTGGGAATCAATTTGATCTCAAAATCAATGAAAAATTAAAAAGTTGGCAAGTTTCTCAAGAGATGAAAGTTTAAAATGTACAATTATAGAACCCTATATACATGGTTATAGGTGAAATTTAGTATTTTGATAAAAATATCCAGGCTCATTGGCCACAACTCACAAACCCTTGCTCATGTATAGCATTCCCTAGTTCTTAAAGTTCCTTACGTATTAGTTGTAAATTTCTAGGAGTTCGTCATGATTTGAAATTATTGTTGCAATTTTGACATGTAATTTGCATTAAAACATAAAATAAAAACAATCATGTGTGTACAAGTGTAGTATAAAGCATACATGCAAGATTTGAAGTTTGACTTATACTCTTTACAATTTTATGGAATGCATATGTAAACTACAAGAAAACGATCACTAATAAATTTGAATTCTATTTTTAAAAATATGGGCAAACAAGCTACTAATTCTAAGTACTTCTCTCTAATAAAATTTTATTAGTTTGTCCCGCTCTTATTATGTGATCTTTATTGGGTACAATCCCTTTAATGACCTTTTTCTTTTAAAAGAAACTGAAAATTTTATGTGACAATGATCCTAGAATGTTAGCCCCCAAGCATCTTGCTAAGAAAATTTAGCATAATTCCTATATGAAACCTTTAGCATATCCTCTGAATGTTTGGAAAGTTGAACAAGTAATCACAAAATCCAAAGCGGTCATTCTATACTCAACTATCAATCAAATGTTTAAGACCAATCCAATTTCAAATCCAAGTAAATCCGCAAAATCTCCACCATTGAGAATCTCATATATGCCAATTTGGGCAATAATTCACAATATGGATTTTGGATTTTGATGTGATTTTTTTCCAAAAAAAAGATTCACATAATAGCCAATCCCATGAGATCGTTGATTGCTATACTTGATGGGAAAAAAACTCCACAAGTGGGCAAAACCTCCAAAAAAATATGGCCTCTCAAAGTAATTGGATCCCACTACCTTAGAGCTATAAATACCCTACCCAAATCAAGAAAAGAAAAATTGACACAAAGCCAAACTTCTCCCTAGTATAGTACATGGGAACCACTCTTAAAGCCCCTCTCTTTGATTGCGCACTTGTGCTACATAAAGACATTTTTATCTCAATTGTTGAAGAAACAGAACATTTTTTTTGTAACCCTAGCAAAATTTAGAGCTTGCTCAAAGGCACTTCAAGGAACAACAAGTCAATCAATATTTTTTTTATTGAACTTGTAGCTTCATTTGCGCTTGAGTAATAGACCAAAAATTGAACATGCAATGCCTCTTCTTTCTACTTTCACACCTCCAAGCACCCCCTTTAACCATATTGGGTTCTTTATATGCTTAAGGGGTTAATATTAATGTAACAACAAGCCATGACTCTACCACTTACAAATAGTAATCTCAAGAATTATAAGTTCCAACAAGCTAGCGTAGTATATCACTATTAACATAACATTGTTAAACTGCTCAGGTACCTCCCCTAGGTGGAAGGATATTCCTCCCATGATACCTGGGGGAGAGTTCAATTTAAGATTTCTATTGGGATTGGTTGAGAGCTGATGAATCATATTGGCTGGAGGGTCCTCATATTGGGAGAGCAAAAGGGACCCCAGTGAAAGTTAACAATGTTATGAAATCAATCACATTTTTTTTTTTAAAATTTTTTTATAACATTTTTTACTTTCATAACGATGGAAGGCCTAAATAGGCTCGGAAGGACCATGTCCTCAAATCCGCAAGAGACAATTTAATAATTAACATGAATGCAAAGAGAATGTATGGTGTAGTGACACACTCCACCATGATCACGATGGTTACAAGTACAACTGTGCTTGATATTAAAATAAAGAACCTTATATGCCTTCACTCTACAGTAATCTCATCTGCAATTGACTTCGTAACTTATGTACTTTCACACCATTGCACCACAGCACCAGTACTTAACCTCTCCGTCCGTATCGAAATACCGTATGTTTAGAGCGTATGCGTATACAATGTATCTAGATAGTATGGAAATATCGTATGGGTGGAGATAACAAACCTTTGCCGTTAACTACGCCCTGCCCGCTAACTTACGGGCCTCCTACCGAAGATCCTATGGAACTCCTGCGGGGCCAGCCGCGGGCAGGGAGGAGAGAGGGCGGGCAGCGGGTAGCGGGCAGACCCGCGCGGCCCGTCCCTCCTGGGCCCGACCTCCCGACCGAGCTCGACGGGCTCCTCTGCTGTCATCTTCCCGCTTTGCCTGCTTTTCCCTTCGGCATAACTAAACTTACTCTTGATCGCGTTACTCGTGCTGCCTTGATCGCAAGCATGGTTCAACGCTTGCAGCATCTTCCCGTGCTTCTCCTCTCTCGCCTTCCGAACACTGGTGCTTGCCTCGACGCCCTTCTCTTTCTCCCTGAAACCCTAGCTGTCACACGACGACACTTTTGGTGTTGCTGCCTGCTCATGCCATTAGCGTTCCTCCTGCTCTGGTTGGTTGTACAGAGGAGGCATTGTTGTCGCTGACCTTCTTTCTTGTTCGTCCTTTTTTTGTGTTTGCCTTTCTCTGTTTTTTTGTTATGCGTAATGTTTCTGCTGCGCATTTTTTATTTTCGGTTGTCATTGCTTTTAGGTCTTGTTCTTTTCTTTCCATTTGTTCTCTTTGCAGCTCCTGCTGATGGTCTGAAGAACGACCAAATTGAATACGGTTTGTAATTTGGTTTTGTTCAGAGCTTTAGGCTTGGCGAAGTTGATTGGCGAGATCTTGTTAGCCTAGGCCACTCCAGTAACCCGATTGAGAAGCTGGCCAATACGAAATTTCGACGATTTGCTGCAAGTGGATGTGAGCGGGAGCTCGCAGATGGATGGCACGAGTGATGTCAACGACGTGCGTGAGGCTTCTTTGTCGCCATTAATGGTCGAAGCAAATGATACGATCCCGGATGGAAAAGCAGGAGATTCATCATCATCATAACAATCATGAGGCTTCTGAATCTGTCAGCGTCGGTGCGGAATTGGATGTGGTAGCGCAAGATGGTTTTGCAATGCCGTCCTCTGCGCTAACTGCTGGGGCGTTGGAAGGGAGAGAGGGTTTGCTTCTTCATGCGTCTGGGGATGCTGTTGGATCAACCACATCATACCCGAACAAGGTTTCGCCCCCTGACAATGCAGGGAGCCAGAGTTTACAGGTCCAGTGTAATAGTTCAGCACCGGCAAGTACTTATTATTCCCCCGTCGCTGCGGTGCCTGCGCTGATTGCGTCAAACGGGTGCTCCTCTGTTCATGAAGCTCGAGAGCAACCGTCTGTTTCTCAAGCTTATGGACATCACTCTGTTTTGGGCCTCGGCTATGACGGGCCTGCACTTGGATTCCATTCTTTTTTTCCCACAGTTCCTTTGCCTGTTGGTTTCAAAGCTCATGGAGATGCAACATTTAGGGCAGGAACACCACCTGTATTCTCCCCAGTGGTAGCACCACTAAGCGCACCTAAATTCGAGGTGATTGAGCGTCAAGGTGCAGCGGGTCCGTCCTTAGAGCCGCTCGGGATTCAACCGAGGGTTGCACAGCATGCACAAGCGAATAACGGCGAGGGCAGCCAGTCGACGACCTGGCTCCAAGCCCCTCAAGGACGTGGGAAATCTGTCGTGAGACGAGGTAGACCGCGCTCATGGTCTGCCGAAAGTGATCGAGAGGCCACACGCAAGAGGGTGAAGATCGATGAGCTCTGTGCTCATGTATCACCGTCCGTATGTAACTAAACTTGCATCTTTAAGTTTCATCTCTAGTTTTTTTGTTTGTTTGTTTTACTTTGTTTGAGCAAGAATCCAATTTTGCAGAGTCGCCGTAAAATTCCTGACGTAATGGCTGATTTGACAGGTCTTTACTACTACACCACCTGCACAGAGTTTCTTTTCTCAAGGGGGAATGGAAAAGCGAACTGCTGATGAGGTGCTTGATACTACCGTTCTGGAACCGGCGCTGTCGGCCTGCGTGAGCGCAGTAGCCTCCCTTCCTAAAACCCGTCCTGCGGATGAGAGGGAGCAGAGCCCTATTTCCGTGAAGATAACTGAGAACCACTTGGATCTCGGCAGAGAAAAGATACCAGTGGAAGTCCCGGAAAGAAGTCCTAGTGCGACTCGATGTGGCGGCGTCACCCTAGTCGGCAATCAGTGTACGCATAATGTGAAGGATGGAGCTAAGTTTTGTGTGAAGCATACGAAGACAGATGTGTATCATAGCAAGAGAACAGACCTGGAAGGCCCAGGTGGATCCAGTAGAGTTACCACGCATACTCCCTTCAAAGCAGCAGACATGATCGTTTTTCGTTGCCGTGGGAAAACTCTGAACGGTAATCAGTGTACTCACAATGTCAAAGATGGGGCTCTTTACTGCTTGAAGCATGCAGACCAAGCCTGGGGTCCTCCTATCAAACGCTTTGAAGAGAGGACATTCCATCAGACCCCCGCATTTGCGGTGCCTTATGGAATGTCTCATCAAGCTCTTACTCAAATGTATAGTCAAACACCTAATCAAGTATATTGTCAAATGCCTAATCAAACTTTTAGTCAAATACCTGCACAAACTCCAGTTCGTATACCACCAGCTCAAGTACCAGTTCAAGTGCCTGTTCAAACTCCAGTTCAAATGCCTTTTCCTTTACCTGCACAAGTAACAGATGAAACACTAGTTCAAACACAGGCATCAACTATCGCTCCTCCATGTAAGGGTTCTTTACGCAGTCAGTGATTTTGGGAAATGCCCATGCATCTTTCAATTATCAGCAAGCTTGTTCCATGTAGAGGACCGACAAGTGCACTTAGTTGGTAAGTTTTGATGCTGAGTTTCACACATGTGGTTATGCTTGAATGCTCAGCTTGGAAGGAGAACGGGAAGGAGAACGGGACGGAGAACGAGGACGATGCAGCCGTTCCTCGATGTGTTGGTCGGACTCGCCGTACCGAAGAACAGTGCTCATTTAGGCCCAAGTCTGGTTCGTTGTACTGCGAACGGCATTCTCGTCAACTTCGAGAGAAGGGAAGATTGGATTTTGATACGGCTTACGATGTACCCACTTCAAGTTCACCCACTGGGGGTTTTTCGTTGAGGAGGAGGAGGCGAAGTCAGGAGGTCATGAGCATGGAAGACACCATTAGCATACGGGAGAGAAAAAGCTCATCTAAAGCCAAGGACTTCCTATCTGACGTTTTGAACGCTGGATTATTACGTGGGAAAGGTAATTTTTGGATTACAGTAAGTAAATGTGTTTGCACACTTTGAACCGAATGGCACTGAAACAGGTCTTTCTGTGGACGTACCATGTTTGTCTCGGTACTGCCGAGTATTGCATTTAAATTTTGTAGTTATATTAGAATATTGGCATTTGTGAAAGGAAGTTGTTGTTCTCCAAAAAATAAATTAAAAATTGAAGCGATCACTGGACTTTATCTTCTCTATGGCATGTCAAGCCGTAGCTGATGAACCGCATGATGTGGTGGTTGCAGCTGTGAGCGCCGATGGGAAGGACCTTGTAGGATGGATTTATCAAGAGGCAATTAAAGATGCTGTGTTTGCGGAAACACTCCTTGCCCTCCTATCGGAGGAGAAAGAAAAGCTACGTACGACTATCATCGAGGACCGTAAAAAGTCCTCAGTAGTGAAGCCTTCTAATTTTTGGCAAACAAGATACTCTCCAAATCTCGCAAGATCGTATCTGGAGGTGACGGATAGCCAAAAGGATTGTGTGAAGGGTAATAAGACAGATAGAGTGCAGATGAGTGCTGCAAGTCGTGATGCTCGCGGCACCTCTGGGACTTGGCCTTCTAGCTATCAGGTATATTGTTGAATTCTTTCTGAGTCTGAGGTGCATGATATTCTTATCGCACTAGTCTACCTACCTCAATTACTTGCTACATCCCATTGTCAGTTGTTGAAGTCGGGTTAGCTGACCACCAGATATGTCATTTACAAGTGGAGGTTGGAGCGTGCTTAGTGCTGAATTTTTTGACTTGTTTGTTGTGCTGACTAGATCATGAGGCAAGGAAGTGAATCCAACCTGGACATATTTCGATGTGCACTTTGCACTGAAGGGTTTCCAGAGATACCGTCCTTGGCCAGACACTGGAAGGAGGACCATAAGAAGGAGACCTTACTGTTTCAGAAAGGGATGGCGTGTTGTGAATGTGGGCAGGAGTATACAAACCGGGGTGGATTGCTCAGGCACTGGAAGTCGACTCACCCTAAACTTTCCAGCAATGAGCTTGGCGTTATCGTGTGCATGATATGTGACGCGATGTTTAAGGATTTTAGCATGCTATGGATGCATGTGGTGGAGCAACATTCTCTTGAGTTTAGCAGCGCAGATTTTGCGCAGCGAGTTAGGGAGGGTATGTTGAGAGCAGGGGACGCAATGAAGTGCTCCGTTTGTGGTGAAGAGTTTGATACGCAGTTGGAGTTTAACAATCACAAGGAGAGTGTACACAATAGCTTGTTATCATCAAATACTGGCGGCAACTTACCAAGTGCTGGGTCAAGAAGCTTTGAAATTGCTGCCAATGGCAATGAAGCAAGCCCTAGTAAATTTAAGTGCAAGTTTTGTGGACAGAAGTTCAAACTTTTACCAGATTTGGGCAGGCACCATCAAGCGGAGCATCGAAAAACAATCAGCAAGGTTTCTTCTAATTCGGAAGGCCTGCGAGTTGTGGAAGCCAAGTTGCCACCACTGGTGAAGAGAACGCCGTTGCCTAACCCAAAGATTGCTAGCCCGACCCCTGGCAAGACGTTACCTTTGTCGGAGGTTTTTACTCTTGGATCCACTTTTGAAATTGCAGAGCAAGGCGAGCATCAGGTTTCAGTTCCTGCAGCAATGGAGTCCTCGAGTCACGTGCCTGTTGTAGCTGCTCAGCAGACTTTCAATTTCAGGCATTTAAAGACCATCGCAAGAGAGAAATGGAAGACAGAAGAGATGAATGTGGACGCCCCAATTGTTTTACCACCTGCTCCAGCACCTGTTCCACCTCCTGCTTTGCCACCTGCGCCATTTGTTTCAGTGGTTGCGCCCAAGAAAAGACGGCGGCGACGAAGGAGAATGGAATCCTTACAGAATGATAATTTGGTGCCCATGAAGAAAAAGCTAGGACGGCCTCCCAAGCAAGCTGTACAGATTGTGCAGCACATGAAGGCAGTCCAGCAGGAGAGGTTTAATTCTCACGTACCACAACCCGCAGCTTTTAGAGCCGTCGATGAAGGTGTTAATGCTGTCTCAAAAATACCTCTTCAGAGATCTTCAAGTTCCACTGGATGGCCCTCAAGCGCCGAGATACTGGATGCTGCACGTGTCGCATGCTGTAAGAACTCCATGTATCGAGGGCTAACAAAGAAATACAACTCTTTACATCCAAATCTCCACCCTCAAACCATTGCACTGTTGACGGTAACGGGGACTAATACACAATGGCTAGCCGATACGTTTCGTTGTCCTAATCAATGTTCACCTTTCCATGGTATGTCGGCAGC
This sequence comes from Ulota crispa, assembly GCA_963920765.1. Taxonomy (NCBI): domain Eukaryota; kingdom Viridiplantae; phylum Streptophyta; class Bryopsida; order Orthotrichales; family Orthotrichaceae; genus Ulota; species Ulota crispa. Next base: position 6,647,384 of record OY987242.1, on the reverse strand, counting down.
GTTTCCTGCTTTGGAAGTTGACATGGCTGGATTTTCTGAGGCCCCGTTCAAATTTCAAGCTGGTAAGCTTCGTTTGCCAAAAATTCACGCTGTATGCTATTTGTTATATCATGTTTTCTGGAAGTTTTCTCGATCATTAGTTTGTTCAATCTGAGTAGAACACTTCTTTGTTGTTGGCAATGTTGTGGTAGGTTTTCTGCATAATGTTTGAGAGCCAATCTCGGCAATTAGAAGATGATAATTTCCATCAAGGTCACCATGTGAGAAACTTTATTTGTATTAGAAATTCACAAATCTTTGTTCTTTTTCTCGGGCTCTATTTGTGTTTTAATGGTTGCATGTTGACATAGATCATTTGGGGCCAACACCTCTGGAGACCATCAACATCAAGGACGTTATTAAAGGAAAGCATCTTGTATTGTACGAAGACTTGAGTAACTGTCAAGAGCCAGTGGCAATCCCATGTGTGATTGATGAAGATGTTTTAAGACCTTGTTCGTGCACTTCTTGTCGAGAAAACGGTGCAAATGCTTCTATAGACATCACTGAGCCCTGGAAATGCTTCAACTACATCAATAAGAGACTGTTGGACCCTTCACTGGGTCTCGATACTGAGGTGAACGTTCTTCCTTTAGCGCACGATAATCGTTTCTTATTTGGAGAAGATTCTCTAGTTTTGATTGGTCACTTCCTCTACACAGAAAATGGTCTCTTTGTCTCCTTCAGTCGAGCCAAGAGAACATTTGAATCAACAACTGAAAATTGGTGGACTCTACTATGTAGTGGTTACGTTGGACAGTTTTAGGAGCCTCAATTAGCTGTAGGAGCTAATTTTCTTTCGAACGAGTTTATGTGTTTAGAGCATACCTTTCCTGACTCCTGCGTAGATTTTGCTACTGTAATGCAATGGTGTGTTACTCAATGAAGTTCCTTGATCAATTTGTTCTTGGAATTGCATTGGATATCACACAACTAGATGTCAAGAATACCAAAATAAACCTGTTTAGCTAAGCCTTGCCATGTCTCAACTGGCGGCGACTTTATCATTAAATGACGATTCTACTGGTGTGTTGGCAGAAAAGCAAGCTAACTCTGGATCTGTGTACCTGTTGGAGTGATGAGCTGTTGTTGTTGAACTGAAGAATACACTTTCGCTAAGGAAAACGTAATGATCCCAAGAGGTCCTCTTATTGAATGAATTAGTAATAGGTAACTGACGTTTTATAACGCCAGTACAGAATAAAACTAGGGCAAGCAGGTTAAGTGTAAAGCAAATTATTAGTCTATAACTAGGAATTCAATCATAACTGGATGAGTCAGCTTCAGAGATTCTGAGTAGTTTGAAACATCCTTTATCACGAAATTAGAAATTTGGAGTGTTTGGTGTTTCCAGAGTTCGAAGCTTGGATGCGCGTGTGGAGAGGGCAGGTGTAATCCTGGTCGATGTGAGCATGTCACGATGTTTGACAATGACAATGGAGAGGCCTGTGACAAGTCCGGCATAGCTATAAGAGGTCGATTCCCTTATGACGAACAAGGCCGAATCATTCTTGAGGTTCGCCCTGAACCAACTCAAATCTATACCCTTTTTGTTTCTGCTGAGCAACATTGTGATTGGTATGTCATTTGACCCATCCCTTGTGGGAGGTGGTGCTCAACATCATATTCTACCCAATTATGGTAAGGGTTTTTGAGTACGTAGTACTTGTTTAGTGACATTTCTTCAGGAGAATACTTTCAATGACATCTTTCTCAACATGGAAAATAAAGCTATTTAAATTTTTATTCTCTACTAGGGAGGTATTGTTGAACACTTTTTATCATTGTCACGTGGGCGCGTGTAGTTTAGTGATTTAGAAGAAACCAAATCTATTGTTCTAAAGAGAAGTTGGATTTCCTCTATGTGAACCATTTTTTTTGACAACATGAATGACATGTCCTTGCAGGAAGGTTACATGGTGTATGAGTGTAATTCTAGTTGTCATTGTTCGGAGGATTGTCAGAACCGCGTCTTACAAAAAGGAGTTCGAGTGAAGCTCGAAGTGTTCAAGTCACGCCATAAGGTTTGACTACATACGCAGTTAATGGTTTTTATTCCAAGGCGAGATTGAGCAATGGTTCAAAACTATGAAGGCCAATGAAAATAAGATGTATTAATTCAGTCGTTGTGTGTTAAAGCTCATCATTTTGAAGAATGAATTTTCTTATGTCTAATAGAAACATAACTTCAGGTTATAGGAATTTTGGTATTATTAGATTTTTTGGAGAGGGATTTTTTAAAGTTTTAATTGGTGAAGGTTATATTGAAGAACATATCGAGAACCGTTTTGAAGTTTAAGAACGTATGAAATATAATACATTTCTATTTGGGGCAGACACTTGCAAGTAGCTGCCTGTTTTAATTTCATTAATGAAAGCAGTAGTTTGGCTGTAGTTTGATAACTAGGAGAAACCTCGGTGTGTATCAATGCATGTATGAGAACGAACTCACTCTGGAGCTGTTGCACAGGGCTGGGCTGTTCGAGCTGCAGAGCCGATTCGGTGTGGGACCTTCGTGTGTGAGTATATAGGCGAAGTAGTCAATGATCGGGAGGCTAATCAAAGAGGCGTAAGGTTAGACTCCTTCTTTATCGGTTTTTGTCTGATATCCGTCGGTTTCTGCTTTTCAAAAGAACGTAGCCTACCAGAGTAGCTGTTTGCAACATAACAAAAGCGTTTCAGAGATTTTAGTTCTTCATTCTCAGCTGCGTATGTGATATTTTAGATGTCCCTTGTTCCGTCCCGTTCTATCTGTGATATTTCGATTGTTTGGAGAGTGAAAAGAAGCTTGTTTGGTGGCTATTGGAGTTGAGATTCAGTCCAGTACCCTGGGCAAACCTACTAGAGTATCACATATTGTCAAATCATGAGGTGCCTTCCCTCACCTATTCGGTATCTAAGGGCTTTAAGGAATTACTAACTGGTTGAAATGGTCACAATCAGGTATGACCAAGATGGTTGCAGCTACCTCTACGATATCGATGCTCATCTCGATGTCACGGGATCCCGTGCTGGTGCAAAACCGTTCGTGATCGATGCTACCAAGCATGGAAATGTGGCCCGCTTTATCAATCACAGGTGGTGCATCTTGGACCAATTTTTTCCTCATTCCCACCTGCGCTGATCCTCAAGCATTGCTCTTTTCATTCGCAAGATAACTGGTTTCTCCCTGGGATGCTTTTAGTTGGAGAAAGGGTGTTGACGTGATTGTTCTGATGTGCAGCTGTGCTCCAAATCTGATAAATTATGAGGTGCTGGTAGAAAGCATGGACTGTCAGTTGGCGCATATCGGTTTTTTTGCCCGCCGTGATGTAAGCACTATCACTCGTTCAAACACCTCCTACATTCAGTATCGTCTCTTTCCCAAGGGGTACGTTCACCCCAAGGGAATATAAGAACTTATATACTTGATTTAAAACCCAAGTTAAACGATTCTCAGTTTAATCCAATGTGACACGTTACGTGGGTAGGTGGGATATGCATTAAATTCTCGAGTCTTTTATTTAGATAATAATCAGATGTTGGAAGGGAACAGTGAGCTTCGTTGTACCCTACAGAGAGGGTAGGGTCTTTTCTTCATAACTTGCTTGCCCCTTAAAGGGTATATGTCCCTCCTTTGTGTGAACAAACACTCAATTTGAGGGCGTATACTTGAATGGAATTTACTTCAAACTCCTAACCCCATGAAGATTGTACCTCACCTTTTCATCACCTGCTGTTCTTGTGTACAACGAAAATGTGATGTGGTAGAAACAATAGCATAAGGGACCAATGACATGAGGGGTCGTCATTCAACTAAGGACACGTGATTATAGGAACAGTGGCATTATGAGATAGTCAATAAGGTTTCCTTTTTTCTTTTAACTTTTCTGATTAGCGAGGATCATGCCTAGATGAATGTTGAGAGTTATGTTGAAATTTATATGAAAAGAGGCCTATGAAGTATACATCGTCCTGCAGTTTACAGCTTTGTTATTTTGCTCCAATATTTTTACATACTGCTTTTTGATTTGAGGTACTCATATCTTGTGCATTTTGTTCCTTATGAGCAGATTGGAGCAGGAGAGGAACTTGCCTACGATTATCGCTATAAGCTTCTCCCAGGGAAGGGTACTGCGTGTCACTGCGGTGCCGCAACCTGCCGCGGGCGTCTGTACTAGAGTTCTCCTGGTTTTTACACATTTCAGCTGCCACATCTATTTTTGTGGTGACTAGACTAAGAACGTTGATGTCAACTTAAACTTGGTATTGTTGTGTATGTATGTCAGCGGAATGTACGATTTTGGATGCTTAGCAGGTGATCATGTACCATGGGAAGACTGTATTCGGGGTGCCTTCAAAATAATGTTGGCGAGGTTGTAAAATCAAATTTCCAATTTCCAAGTGAAACAGTCATGGTTGGCAAACATGGCATCTTTTTACGCTAGTAATCTATTACTGATTCAAATGTCTAGTTCACAAATGCCGGAGACCTCAGAATGCTGGGAATCTCCGCAATACTGACACCAAATGAGGACCGCTGAGAAGGTTATACTTGATTCCAGCACCTACTGATCGATCTCCGTTCAATAGGTCATTCCGAAGCCCTAAACATCTGAACTCCTTTGGCATGACTTGATAATCTCCAAAATTCCATCTTCGCACTTAATTCTAAAGGACCTAGAGGCCCAAATCAAATTCTTAGAACAGGTTTGAGTAGATCGTGTGGAGGCTCTTTTTGTTCAATCTTGTTTAAAAATTTTAGACTCCACAATACTGTTCGTCTCCACAGTTTCTCACTAAATAACAAGTGTTCTTCACTACGGTTTCTCACTAAGTGACGGGTTAGATTGGCTATTTTTAAGTCATTGTGGTCCTGTTGGGGTTATTTTATCTACAAACCAAACTGGATCTCCATGGGGGAGATTAACTTCCTACATTGATGTGACAATTATGTTCCTAAATTAAATGCTTAGCTTCGTGATCCAGAAATGGTCTCTGAAATGACGGCCCTTGCTTGGTTTTGGTGAGTTAGCTTGCTTGCTTCATTCTGAGCTTGATGAGGTCGTTAGGTTATAAGAATTTCTGATATCCTAGCGTGTGTCACCACTTCAAACTGGCCGTGCAAACGCTACCATTTGGTTTCCTGTAAAACAGGACAATAATACACTTAGGGAGTGGTCGGCATAGACTCTGAATTAGTCACCAATGCAAAGTCTTCATAACATGGTTGGTTGCAAGGTTATTTTTTTGTGTAAAAGCAACAATTTGATAGGGCCTCTATTTTGGTGTACGGAAAAAATGCTGGAAAAGCTCTGACAACATTGTATTGTACAGTACAATAAGGCAAACTTGTTGAAGATGGTCACGAATGGGTTGCGCCATGTGAGTGCTAGCATTTCTCTTAGAAAGCATATCTCCCAGAGTACTTTGCTTGGCTGCATGTGCTTTGCAAGCCACAAGGGGTTCTGGAACAAGGGCCTTGCAACATAAGCTTGACATTTCCTTGTAGAATTGCTCTCTTGTGTCGCCATTACCAACAAAAAAAAAAGAAGAGGACTTTTTGGTTGCATAAATCATATGTTTTCAGAATTATTTCTGCTATCAGTGACGTGGTTTGGCATTTGGCTCCCAGAACTCCAAACATAGCTCCCACTATATTAAGGTAGTGTGTTCTAATTGCGTTCATGCTCTAATTGCGTTCGGCTCTAGGAACAAGAGACATTTTAGATTAAATATCCATGATTGTCATTGATGAGTTAGGTGGGACTAGCTATAAAGCTAGTCCCACCTAACTCATCAATGACAATCATGGATATTTAATCTAAAATGTCTCTTGTTCCTAAAGCCGAACGCAATTAGAGCATGAACTCAATTAGAACACACTACCTTACTTTAGATTTGGTTTCAACTACTTACAATTTTGCTCCTACTAGGTAAATTTTTACTTGTGTAACAATTGGCAAATGTTGTTGGTTGTTGCAACTTGAATAGTAGCTTAAAGCTTTAACCCTTGAGTGCCCATGCCGTTTTCACCAAAATCAAAGTTTTTGGAGATTGACAACTTTAATGCATCTTATCTCAATTAATCAGATGATCCACAAAAAGTGACCATTGAGAGTAGTGGAACACCTACTTAGAAAATGGCTTGCAAATTTTGGGAACAACTGACCATGGGAGATGGGAGATTATAACATTTGATCAAACAACATGTGATGGCAAAATCTCAATTTTTGGCAGGTAATTGCTACTTGATGATTTTTACAAAGTTCTATAAGCCCTTGATTCATCTCAAATTTTGTGGGTAGCAAGATTAGATGTGAATGCACACACTTGTAAATTATTGAAGATTGCACTTCTTTTTATGTCAAGTTTTAGGGCTTCAAATTGTTGTTGCACGGAAAACAATGACCGGTACAATCGGTGACGGTTGCTATAATAAGGGTTTAGAACATGCTTGAACCCTTGCCGACAAATTTCCCGCTACCACAAAGCACAAACAAGGAAGCTTGCAAGGGATATTGACCCGTTGCAGCCTATTGCTTGCCACCACGCCCTGTATGATGTTTTACCCAATCAAATCTCTTGCAACATTTGTACAACATTTGACTTTCCTCACCATTACTCCATTAACATGGATAACTTGAATGCCCTCATAATTATAGTCTAATGCAAGATCAAAAAAGTACATGCGGTTCCTCAAATAAGCATTTCTACTCCCCAGAGACAGTATACTTGGGGCGCTTAGGGGTTAAGATTGTGAATCTACAAACCAGAATTGTGTTATTAAAATGAAATTATCCTTGCAAGTGCAAGCAAAAAGTGCAAGTAGGAAGGGTAAGCAACAAGCACAAGAAATTACTAAGGTAACATGTTTATTTTAACTTGCAAGCATTTTCACCTAAATCACCCTCTCTTGAAGTTTGCATTCTCATTTTTAAATCTTAAGTAAATTTTTTACAGTAGATACCTTCTAATATGGTCTACACCTTTGAAAGTGCTTTGTTGATGTTTGTGCATACTCTTGTTGTCTTTAACCTACTTAATTGAGATAGGACTTTAGTATTTTTTTTGAAATGAAAATCCTTGCAGGTGTGTGCTATGACAAACAAGGGGAAAAGAAAAGAAAACTTTTAAACAAAGAGTGTTGATGTTGGCAGTCAAGGTAAATTGTCAATGCAAATATCAAAATATATTAAAATCCAAAAATTAATTGCATGAAACGTATTTGATGCATCCAAAAATGTATGTAATGAACATGAATCCAATTCACTCATGATTTTACCTCCAGATTAAGTGCTCTTATGTCCTTTGCGCTTTTGGGTCTTAATTTACCTAATGCAATAGGAGGTAATCATATACATGCCTTTATTGAACCTATGAAGAAAAAACTAAGATGCAAGCGAAGACTCTTGCATTGTTATTGCTTCATTTATGGGTAAATAAGAACCATAAGATTTGTTTGTGCATAATAGATTGCAACTTATTGTATTCATATTACTTGTGTTGTTTTGTAAAGTTTAACTTGGATTAATCTTAAAGGCTATGGTGATCTCTTTTTGGAATTTATTTGAAGGAATTTACAATGCAACCATGACAAAGTTGTTGATAAATCATAGATGATGACATCTCAAATTATTCATTGCATTGTGACGAGTTGTTTGAAGTAAAATTTTATGGTTGGAAAGGTTTTGCTTTTGAGAACTAAATGAAAGGGTTCAAAGTAAGACCCTAGCAAAGAACTTTTCATTTTTGTTATGTGTCAATTAATCAAGCTACAATGCCTTAGGGAGACCATAGAATATTGATTTAGGAGTTTATTGTCCAAATGATTTTTTCTTCATTTAAAATAATGCTTAAAGCTCTAGAAAGTAATCTTCTTCTATGACCAATTTGATGTTTAAATCAATGTAAGCAACGTAATCAAACAAATTTATATGCAAAAATGTACAAATTTGTCAAAAAAACATAATTGGGCAGTAGGGTCCAAAATGTATTTTGTTCTTCAATTTGTCTTTGTGCTTCATGTAATGAGCAACGTGGCGGAGATTGAATGCAGCAAGATAGCTGAAAACCATAAATCTGCAA